>CM060604.1:92500-165000 GCA_030578255.1 Tiaroga cobitis
AAAACATATTTCTGACAATAAATGAAAGATTTTTTAAATGGCATGTCTATTTTGTCTCGGCGGAGCTGAGATGAGAACAATCGGAACACGGCCGTATTTTTGTTCAGCTGCTTAATCTCGTTAACCTGACTCCGCCAGATGGATTTGCTCCGCATATCCATCTGGAAACCTTCCGTTGAAGTAGTTTTGGGAAGGGGCGTAAATACTGGTTAGCTGATTGGCCTATATTGGTGATAGACGGGCCAAATCAACCAATCAGATCAACGAAGCATATGACGTATAACAGAGCGACGACGAAAACAAAACCACAAGCCAGGCTACTCTTGCTGCTGCAGGTAAAGGCTCGTTAGCTCAGCAAATAAGATACATGTCGGCAAAGGATATTTGCCGTTTATGTAACGACAATTTGAGAATAAAAGGCACCATTTCAGGTGCCCGGTCTATATTTAACAAGAAGGATGCAAGAGAAAAAAGCATTAGCGAGCGGCTAAAAGAAATAGGACTACCGCTGTCTGAAAATGTTTCTAGATCAGGTCGTATTTGCTTGCGTTGCTTCCGCTTGGGTTGAACTGTCGCACTTCTCGTTGCGTCACACCTCAACCCGCCTCTAAGCCAACGCTGATTGGACGTTCGTTTGGTGAACTGCTCCCAAATTTTCTTTAACGGAAAGTATCCAGACTGATCTGCGAGTGAAAACTTGAAAGCTCGCGAGATCAGGATGGTCTCGCGAGGCTATAATCTCGTTGTCAGTCGACCATGATCGCGCACCGCTCGCGCATGCGCATCTGACACGGATAAATGTACGCAGCAATAATGAATGTTCCTGGGAGACCGTGGTTGCGCGGGATGTGGATGTTCCAGAAATGTCAAAAAAAGTGCCCTGGCCTTGAATGACAAGGTAAGGAAAATAAGACTAAATCAAAATTAAATAACCAGGACTAGGTTGACCATGTGATTTTTCTCAGGAGATGTTTTGAGCATTTTACTTCAGATACCGGATTATCAGCAAACTGCCAAGAGAACTGCTAATTTAACGTTAGCTGGCTACTTAAAATAAACTAGCAATCTATTCAGTCAGCATATTTGTATTTGATCTGTGTGAATTACAGAAATATAAGACTTGCTAGACCTAAGTTACTTTTAGCTACCAAGCTCTGTGGTTAATGAAAATTAAATCAACCATTTATTCTCCAACTTTCAGAGATAAATTGAAATGAGTGGAGCATATCCACCCAAGAAGAGGAAACTGACATACTTCTTCAAAAGGTGGGGTGATATTCCAGACATTTTTTGCATGACTAGCTCTGTAACATGTTGGCAGTAGAGATGGGACAGTATGAAAATGACCAAAATTATCACAGTGTTCGGTATTATTCACAAACCCATCCAAACGCATAACACCTGGCGTGTAAGAAAAGGCAGACTAATACTGAGGTGTTTGCATACCAGCAATTGTGGGAAGTAATGAAGTTATAGATGAGTGATGAGTTATAGATGTGTGTTCTCTGTAGCCTACTGTTTTTAAGAATGTGTATGAAATTAAATGTAAAATCAAAATTAAATTACAAAAGTAAAACACAAATAAATTCAAATGTTGATTGTAAAACTAACCAGTGTTATCATCATTTTTATATCTTAAAGCTGCAGTCCACAGTTTTCGCCATCTCTGTTCGAAATCTGCAATTGCAGTTATTCACGGAATTATCAACTTTACATGCAGTGGCGGTTCTACATTGAATTACACCCTGGGCGAGACCCCCTTCGAGCCCCCCCCCCCAATACTGCCTCGAATTCTATGCATGGCACACTTTTAGGTATGACTTGTTAAACTATACTTTGTCACGAAATAGAGTTTTTAAAAGTGAAAGTGGCCGAGAGCTAGGCTACTTATGTAGTAACACAATACTTATCTCTTAATTCATTTCTAATAACTCTCATATTAACAACTATGCAAACTGTTTTAGACCTAAAATAGCTTTTGTAGGCCTGTCACTCTTAAATGTCAGAGAAAAGGACAGAATCAGAGATTATTTTTTAATAGAAAATTGTACTTTGCATTTTAGGCTACTGTAAAAACATAATTACAGTTGATTTTATTTGATCATTATGAAAATTATTTTCCTTTCATGAATATATTGACCAAAATTATCACGGTTAAACACAGAATCTTGTTCAAAAAGTAGGCCTAATACACAGTGAAATCAATTCACCAAGTTAATAACATTAAAGATGATGGCCAAATTTAGTGTTTTTTATGTTATAATGTACACGTTCAAATAAACTTTTGACAAAAAAGGTTTTATAAAAAGATAAACCTCACATATTTCAGCCTTTAAATCATCTTTATAAAAAGAATGAGTCAATAAAGATAAATTCCTGACATTTATAATGCACAGTAGCTTATCTTTTATTATTAATAGTAAAATTCGGTCCGATTTCCCAAGGCTGTTGTTGCTATACAACCATGCACTGCGCTCTCCACAACGACAAAGAAGTTTTAGTATGGATTTCCACCACAGAAACACGCTTGATGTAGCTCTGCTAAAAGATTTATTTACGGAGAAGAGAAAAACACCCACGTGTTTGAGTGCACCCCCATACTGAAAAGTTTCAAAATTTTTCATTTCATCAAAAATGAGCGCGTCGCTTCAATTATGAGCGCGCTTCCCGTGCGCCTACATTTGAAATAACGACCTCGAGCGCGCAAAAGACGCGATGTGTGAACGGCCCCTTGGTGAGTTACCTCCAATCAGGAGACTTCCTTGACACTTCTGTGCACGGCGCCTTCTCAGCAAGCAGGGGCGCCATTGCCAATAATTGAATTGAAATGATAGAAAATAGAAAACCTTCGCGGCGCAGAGGATGTTTTTTTAACTGCTCGTGCCGCCCCCCATGTGACATGAAGAAATGCCGCCCCGGGCAACTGCCCGGTTCGCCCGTGCCTAAAACCGCTACTGTTTACATGGGTTGTGTAATGAGGCAACCACTGGAGCCAGAAATCAAAACTTTGCCTTTTTATGTGTGTGTGTGTGTGTGTGTGTGTGTGTGTTGTCGTAGTAAAGAGAGAGAATGGGAGAAGGAAGTTTGTATGAGGTGGACCTGGTCACCACAGACCCAAATCTTCTCAGCTGTTGCTACTGTCATATGCTGCACTGTCTCTCCATGTGGCACATTATGTTTGGCACATTGTATGGGTCACTATATCATAACAAGGTAATACAACGTGTAATCAAGTGATGACTGATTAACAGTAATGTAAATGCTAAATGTCCTAATACCTGTTGCAAAGTAAATGCTCTTAACCTTGCAGTTTTTCACATATCATGTAATACTCAATTTCTCCATTTCTTTGCACAAAACTCTCCAGAAAGTGCTATTTAATGGTTTATTTTTCAACAAAAAAATCACGGGGGGGGGGCATGCCCCCGGACCCCCCTAGGGAGAGCACCCCACATAATAAATCCCAATTTAACCCCTGCCTGTGTGTGTGTGTGTGTGTGCGTGCATGTGTGCGTGTGTGTTACCTTGCTACAGGGCATGATCCAGTATGCGACGGCGAGGAAAGGCAATCCCACAGTTACTCCCAGAACCGTCAGACACTTCACACCGATGGACTGTTGCCGCAGACCCGACAGGTTCTCGTACCAGATCGTCAGCAGCTGCTGTTGACAGTTCGGATGAGCCACAAACTGACACACACATGGAGAAAACAGCGGGATGACAAATCAGATTACAGCAGGAAAACACATTTTGTGCACTTATTATGGATGAATACAGCAGCAGAATATTGAAACATGGAATGAGTTAAACAGACATTGGATAGCAGTAGTGCATTACCTCAGCGTAAAACTGAAATTAAAATACGCTATTATATTGATATCATTTTTTTAATTTTTGTAATTAGATAAATGTTCTTGTTTACAGTTAGTAGTGTGTGTGTGGGTGTTTTTTTTTTCATATGTAAATTCCGATCAAGGTAAATGTATAAGAGCCGATAATAAATCAGTAATGTAAACTTTAATTAATTTAAAAAATTTATATATGTTTTTGAAATAATCTCTTATCTTCATCAATACTGAATTTCTTTGATGAAATATACAGTAAAATCAGTAATATTGTGAAATATTATTACAGTTTAAAAGAACTGTTTTCTATGTGAATATATAGTAAAGTGTAATGTATTCCTGTGATCAAAGCTGAATTTTCACCATCATTACTCCAGTCTTCAGAGTCACACGATCCTTTAGAAATCTAATCATTGTTGGTGTGATGCAGTTTTCCTAACGCTGAGAAATACAGCCGCTGGTTGTCCGGTTGTGTGGGGCTGTAGCTCTATTAGTACATGTGTGTGTCTTTAGAGAAGATAACACTAGCATTGTGATTCCCTCAGAGAAACAGATCGTGACGCTGATTTAAGGTGAGCCAGCGGCTGTGTGTGATCCAGAGCTGGAGCCGGCTAAAGCTGACAGTGTGTGTGTGTGTGCAGTTTATAAATCATTGTGATGTTTTTTTTTTTTAAATGTAAATCTGCAGAAAGTAGTGTGTGACGCGTTTGTTTAGGGGTCGGGTTAGTGTGTGTGTGTGTTTGTCTGCATGTGTGTGAGTGTGCGCTCGTGTGTGTGTGTGCATGTGTGTGTTTCTGTGTGTGTGTGTGTGTGCAGTTTATTAATCATTGTGATGTTTTTTTTTTATGTAAATCTGCAGAAAGTAGTGTGTGATGGGTTTGTTTAGGGGTCGGGTTAGTGTGTGTGACTGTGTGATGGGTTTGCTCAGTGCTGTGTGCTCAGAGTATAACAGACAATCTTCAGAAGTTACAAACAATACACCATCCTCAACCTTAATTTGCCAGCAGATCACACACACATATACGCACACAAACAAACACACACACGCACACACACATATACGCACATGAACACACGCACACACACACGCATGCATGCACACACAAGCACATACACATGCACACAAGCACACATGCGCGTGCGCACACACACACACACATGCGCGCACACATGCGCACACACACACACGCACACACACGTCAAGTCACATTTATTTATATAGCGCTTTTTACACTACAGATTGCTTCAAAGCAGCTTTACAGAGATAACAGGAAAATAATGCAACATAGTTTCCAGAAGAAAACAGAGTCACAGTCCAGCTTAAGTTCAGTGATGTTTAATTTTTGTTTTTAAAAAAGTTATTAATTTAGTTCATTTATATATATATATATAGCCGCTCTGGAGTAAACTGTGATGTCATCGTCCAGCTCAGTTCAGTTCTTGTATAATAGTGTCAATGCAGGCAGATCAATATTATTGTTGCATATTAAATAAAATGTCCCCAACTAAGCAAGCCAAGCCAATGGCAAAAAAGGTGAAAAGGCGACAGTGGCAAAGAACCAAAACTACATCAGGTTTCCATCATCAAAACTCCAGCAAGGAACCAAACTCCAACACACACACACACACACACACACACCCCACCTAAAGCTCACCTGTCTTTACTGATCCATTAAATTCTGACAGACATAATGATGGTAGTTATTCTGTGTGTGTGTGTGTGTGTGTGTGTGAGTGTGTGACACTGAGTGACTCTGAGATCACCCGAGCCTTGTACCTGGTTGCCATAGCAACAGCCCCAGCATCCCTTCTGATTGCTTTAATTGAAATTGCTCTCGCTCTCGTCTGAATAAACTACATGTTTAGTTTCCATCTACAAAAGGCGCCAATTTGTATTTATGCATAATTTATATTTTAATCTGCATAATTTTTAAAAACTGATCTTGATTTGATTTGCATAATTTTGAAAAGTTAAATGTGAATGGGTTTCATATGCATAATTATTTTATAATGGGTAAAGAGTATTTTGATTAATTGATTCTCAGATAATTTTTCTGCCATCAATTCATGCTGCGTATACATGTGGAAGCCTTAATGAAAAGTGATATTGTTCTCAGTAATATGGATAGTTGCTATGTTGCATTCCAGATTTATGATGCATTTTCAGTTCCCAACAAAGTGCAACCTGTCATCTGTACACTAACTAAACAAGCAGTGTCTTCTGGCGAGCTTTAGTTCTCATCTTAAAGCTACACTGTGTAACTTTTTTAGTTTATTCTTAGCTAAAAACACTTAGTTCTTTCAAAAATATATGTGCTCATTAATGTATATTTACTTCGTTCAAGTAATAAAGTATTCTCGTGAGTGTATAATATGCCATTGAAAATACATACGGGTGAGGGGTTCTAATGTCGGTCGCCATGTTGCCCCTCCATCTTGAAAGTAAATTAGCCAAAGAGGGAAATACCCGTTAATTCAAGCTTCGCCTTTCGCGTTTTAACACTCGATGGCACCGTGTCGAGGAGGTCGTACTGGAAGCCATGTTAATCTTGGACTCCATTGGCCACCGTAGGAGTTAAAACGAAATCGAAATTGAGAGGAACAGAAACTAATATTCACTGGATGGTCATATACCTTTTCACCGCTAGATGGGGGTAAAAATCACACAGTGTAGCTTTAATCAACACTACACACAAATTAAACTGTATTGTCAACATTTACAATTATAGTGTATTCTAATCAATACTGGATTCTTTAATTGATGCCCTCATCTCAAGGCTCACTGGTAACTATGATACTGTGGCATTCAAGTGCTCTAATCTCATAAATATGATGATTGCAATGTTCCTCGAAGGCTTTATGTAATGAAAGGGTCTGTCATTGTCACGGGTCTTCAGTCATTAAAACTATTAAGATTTAAATCACAATCTGAAAATGATTAAGATTCAGTCACCTGTCCTGTTATGAGAGTTGTTCTCCAGAGGGTTTGGATTGAGCTGAAGGCCACAGGACTAATGATCTCACACTATCTGGTTAACAAGGTCATGAGCCTATAAACCCACAGCACCACAGATCATACACCGACTCCACAGCAACAAATACGTTTATGCAATAAAAACAGACTGCTGTGGAAAATTAAATAATCACATTGAAAATTCTCATTCCTGTAAAGCAAAATTAATGAAAAACGTTTTTTTAAAGTATTTATACATCATGGTTGTATTTGTTGTGAAAGTATTTGTTGTGTGTTTTTGTCATTTTTATTAGTAAAAAAAATAAATATATATACACTATATATAAATATATATATAGTTTTTATTTTGTATTTTCGCTTATTTAATTTGAGCTATTTTAGTACATCAAATTCAATGAAAATAAGAAATGTCGCCTTGGCAAAAAGCTGAAATAAAACAAGTTTATTTATATAATTTCAGTTAATATTTATTTGATTTTTATTAATTACTTTTACCTTGATTTCAATAAATTCTCAGTTATGTTCCGATGAAGTATCAACTACGTCTCAAATGTTTTGCCTGAAGAGAACTCAAAACGAACACAAATAGAAACACAATAGTTAATATAAGAGTATGGAGGTATAAGATGACTGTGGATAGCAGCTCAGATCCTCTGATGAGAAATGTTTGACTTCATATTGAGATCTCTGAGCATATTGCTGAAATCTCTTCTGAAATTGAGACACATGTACGATAACGGTGTTATTTCAGGAGAACATCTGCATTGGCAAAGGTCTCTTCAGCGACTCCACACACTTGTTCTCATTGTGACGCAGATCATTGTGAAGTCGCTGTAAAGTGTCCAGGGAGCTTCTAGTGTGTATCTTGTGAAATTAAAGCAGTGCTGAGGCGTGTCTCCACAAGCCCACTATCTCGGCTTCATTTCCTAGTGTGTGTGTGTGTGTGTGTGTGTTTACTTGACATTTAGAAGCCAAAGGAAGTATAACTGTCCGACTCACAGCTCATGATTACAGAAACACACATGCATGACCTCAAAACATGCTCAATGTTGACCTGCCCGTGCAAACTCAGTTATTTCATAAGAAAGCTGGCGGTTTGCGTGTCAGTGTTGAGGAGTGTGTGCTGAAGTCAGAAGGTGAGGAAGTTCTGGAGCTGTTATCATGCAGAAGAGCGAGTTCTCCATCCGAGACACAGTCGAATAATCAAGAGTTCAGTTAAGGTGAAGAACAGAGCCGATCCAAACCTGAACTCTCTCCTCACCTCACGTCTCTTCTGTTCTGTTCCCACACCTATGAGCTGCACACGGTTCCTTCACACTGAACACCTACTCCCATTCCTCTGCACTTCTTTTACAATGTTTTCAGTGTAAACATACGCTAGACGGACGTCTATAAAGGGTTAGTTCACCCAAAAAATGAAAATTATGTCATTAATGACTCTCCCTCATGTCGCTCCAAGCCCGTAAGACCTCCGTTCATCTTCGGGACACAGTTTAAGATATTTTAGATTTAGTCCGAGAGCTTTCTGTCCCTCCATTGTAAATGTGTGTACGGTATACTGTCCTTGTCCAGAAAGGAAATAAAGACATCATCAAAGTAGTCCATGTGACATCAGTGGGTTAGTTAGAGTGTTTTCAAGTATCGAAAATACATTTTGGTCCAAAAATAACAAAAACTACGCCTTTATTCAGCATTGTATTGTCTTCCGGTTCTGTTGTGGATCCGCGTTCAGTGACGCCGCTGACGTAAGACGCTGCTGACGTGTGTGTGGTGCGCCCGAGCTTCGTTTACAGTCTGAGGGAGACGCACGCTGGAAACAAAACAATCTTCACAAACATGTCTAAGGATTTCCACACAGAGGAAGACTTGCATTTTTTTGCCCAGCCATATTTATTTGAACCCGAATACACGGGCGCACCACACACACGTCAGCAGCGTCTTACGTCAGCGGCGTCACTGAACGCGGATCCACAACAGAACCGGAAGACAATACAATGCTGAATAAAGGCGTAGTTTTTGTTATTTTTGGACCAAAATGTATTTTCGATACTTGAAAACACTCTAACTAACCCACTGATGTCACATGGACTACTTTGATGACGTCTTTATTTGCTTTCTGGACAAGGACAGTATACCGGACATACATTTACAATGGAGGGACAGAAAGCTCTCGGACTAAATCTAAAATATCTTAAACTGTGTCCCGAAGATGAACGGAGGTCTTACGGGCTTGGAGCGACATGAGGGAGAGTCATTAATGACATCATTTTCATTTTTGGGTGAACTAACCCTTTAACCACTGCACTCATGTCTTGCGTCTTTTGCAGCGTCTTAAGGATGAAATGAACCTGATTTCACCAAGAATAACATGTTCTAGGATCGAGAACAATCCAGTCAACCAATCAGGGGTGTTTCCCTAAAGCATCGTTAGCTGTGGTCACACGTTCTGCTGAATTGTGTTGGTAATCGACTGAACGTGACACACACCCCATATTTAAGGGATAAGTCCACAGTTTAGGGTTATGTGCTTCTACATCAGTGACTACGTTTACATGCAGCCAAATTTCGGGTTATGGTCGGGTTAAGGTCACTATTCGGGTTTCTGAAACATTAGGGATAACCCGTTTACATGCGTGAGCAGAGAGAGTTACTCCTGTATACATGGAATTGCAATATCCCGATGTAAACGCGACGCGCGGTTAGCGTCTGGACGTACGGACAACCTTAAGACGCAATATGCGTTATTTCCGATTCTTCTTCCTGTATCCAAAGACAACAACAACAGCAGCAGCACGCTGATAATGAATAGTTCGGGGCAGATAGCGATCGCCTTTGTTTGCGCTTTGGTGCTGGTAACGTTACTGACCTCGCTCCAAAAGTATGCTGTGCTGCGTCTCGCCATGTTTACTTCCAGTATACTGCACGCGGGGTTTTGTATGCGCCGAGAAGTTTCTCTACTCAAAAGACCAAGATTCCTTGCGAATAGAACATGCGCAGAACACACATCACTATGGGGATATGCCGATGCGCGTTTACATGACCAAAAATTTGGGTTAGAAAAGGGGTACCCCAGGTATAATATCCCGGTTTTTAAAATCCGGGATATGAGCATATTCGGGTTTTTGCCGGTGTTTACATGGCCGTTCGCGACCGGGTTATTGCTAATATCCCGGTTTTGAACGGGTTATTGGCTGCATGTAAACGCAGTAATTGTTATCCACCATCATTTCCCTCTGATTTTAGGGAGAAGTTATGGGTAGGGATAGCTTTATGTTTAGGGGTAGGGATATGTTTTTGGACAGGAATGTTGTTCGAGGATCAACAAAAGATGTTAATCCAGAATCACGGTGATAAAAACAAGGCGCTCAAGTTCAATTAAAAAAAAATGTGTTTCTACACCTTGCTGACCTGTGTCTCATGTTTTTAACCACGAGATCCACTTTCTTTAATGAGCAACAGACCAGAAGACGTTCATTTCCTATGTAGAAGAGTACAGGAACTGGCCCTGGAGATCGGATGCGGAAATTTCAGATCCAATTTGAGCTTTGGATGCGTTGAAATATTTAAACTTCTGTGGCTAAATGAGACCGTCCGGTAGGATGTGATGTATTCTATAACCAAAACTATGAGCAAGAGGTGCATGACAATTACCAGTATTTTTCATAATTATTGATCATTAATTGCAAATATTATTGTTTAGTTTTCGTCTTCATGACGGTTTGTTAATGTGGGTCCACCAAAAATGATCCATAAATGCTTTGTGGTATAGTGAGAGCGTTCTCACCTTCTTGACCTCATATTTGATGGCCAGTTTGATGCGGCTCAGACAGGGTCTCTGTTCTGTGGGAGGGTTCTGGTCCACGTCACCGTTCAGGATGGCCTCCACTTCCTCTGTGTCCCGGCAAAGATCCAGAACACCCACCACAAAGTCCTTACACTGCATAGACAACTTCCTGTAGTCGTTCTGAGAGAGAGAGAGAGAGAGAGAGAGAGAGAGAGAGAGAGAGACATTAGCAGGAAGCCACCACACCCACTTGTAAATCAAATCATGTCACTATAGTTGCCCATGAATTCCTATGAGAAAAAATCAAAAGAAATATCCAGTAGATTTGCACTTAAAAAAAAACTTGCTTTTTAAGTGCACTTAAATTTTTTTTTGAAGTTCACAAAGTGGCTTTGTGAACTTCAAATAAAGCAAATTATTCAGAAGTATTTTTTTTTCCTCTAGTTGAATAAAAGACTGTATTGGAAAATTGTAATTATGGAATTAAAATCACATTCCTGTGGAGTAAAAAAAATAAATTCATTAATTTAGAAATATAATGAAATATTTAAATATATTTATTTTATATCATCAGCATTTTTACATCACAGTATTTTTTGTACTGCTTTTAATTTGTATTGCAAATTTAAATAAATAAATAAACATGTACTTTTATAATGATAAAGAAAACTAAAAAGTTTGCATGTGGTTTTTAAACTTTAAATAAAGCTAATGATCAAGAACAGTTTCTTTCCAATCAAATAAAACTACAGAAAATTCTCATTCCTGTAAAGCACTTTTTTTAATACAATAATAACAATAATTAAATATATAACTGAATAATAATTAAATATATTTATTTAAAATATATTTAATTAGTAAAGTATTTATATTTGTTGTACTACTTTTAATTAACGCTCATTTAAAAAAAATATGTGTCTGGTAAAATACTACATTACATACATGATTTTTTTTTTTTTTTTGTGCATGATAGTAATTATGGGCTGACTGATTCAGACATATCTTCATGAGATTCATCCATAACTGATTTGCAAGATATAGTAAAGTACAATTTTCTTTAATTATTCCTCTTTTTTAATTAAAAATGATGTAATTCACTACCCCTTACACTTAGAAATATCTCATCTGTGGCTTCATTCAAGACCCAGTTAAAAACATATCTAAACATGTATTTCATTTAATGTGACTGTATGTATCCTATGTAATGTGTGTGTGTGTGTGTGTGTGTGTGTAAATATTGTAATTCACAATGTAAAGCGACCTAGAGCTACGGAAAGGCTCTATATAAATAAAACAACTTCTTCTTCCTCTGATGGACAGACCAACACAACACGCTGACAGCTCAGAAAGCATGACAGCGACACCAGAGATCCAGATGAACACTGAAGACTTTCACACAATCATCTTCAGTCTGGGGAACTTTCAATCCGTGTCAGTGTTCCTTCACCGGAACCGCGAACGTTTGATTCCTGTGCGCGTTCAGACTGATGATCTCAGAGATAACCAGCAATCTGTCCGTCTCCGGGAAGAGTCCCTTCATCCGTGTGTGTCTGAGTCCGTTATAAAGAAGTCCCGGATCGGCCTGAGGAATAATCAAGGTCCGTTCCACAGTTTGGGCTCGTCGTTGATGGATCGAGAACACTGAGATATTCTGCAATCTGTCAAACATGCTGACACACACATACTATACACTGCCTTTCAAAAGTCTGGGGTCGGTAAGATTGTTTTGTTGAAAGAAATGAATACTTTTATCCGTCAAGGATGCATCAAATTAATGAAAAGGGACAGTAAAGACATTTATAATGTTATAAAATATTTATATTTCAAATAAATGCTGTTTTCTTTTGAACTTTCTATTCATCCAGGAATCCGGAGAATAAATCCACAAAAATATTAAACAGCACAACTGTTTTCAATATCGATAACAATAATCATAAATGTTTCTTGAGCATCAGATCATCATATTAGAGTGATTTCTGAAGGATCATGTGACTCTGAAGACTGGAGTAATGATGCTGGAAATTCAGCTTTGATCACAGGGATAAATTACACTTGAATATATATTCACCTAGATAACAGCTATTTTAAATTGTAATTTTTCAGTTTTTACTGTATTTCTGATCAAATAAATGCAGTCTTGGTGAGCAGAAGTGTTTAAAATAAAGCAGAGAATAAAGTGTTTCTATATGTGATGTTGCTTTCCGAGATATGTAACAAATGAAAAAAATGCAAAGCTTAATGTCAGAGCTGTAACTGTGGATTTTAGAGTGACTGAAACCATGTATCACACTCTAAACAACCCTGGGTTGTTTTAACCTAAATTTGGGTCAAATATGGACAAACCCAAATGTTGGGTTAAAAATGTAATTTAAAATTTTAACCCAACTTCAAGTTTAACTTTCAACTGTAATTTTTTTAATTACATTTTTAACCCAACATTTGGGTTTGTCCATATTTGACCCAAATTTGGGTTGAAACAACCCAGCATTTTTAATTCCCATAACTGAAACTCTTATAGGCTACAATGTGAAATATGCGAATGACGTCTGCCAGTGATATCTTCTACAATGCCATTAAGATCATCATCTCGAAATAGCTCAAATTAGCCAAGCTAGCACACATCAAACACATGTGGCAGTCAGATCACACACACACACACACACACACACACACACACACCTCATTCTGGACCAGCAGATGTTCTGAGTGTTGAACCCTTTCAGGAAAATGCATCAGCATCAAATACACTATATCATGATTCTATGCATATGAATATTTCAAAACTGAACAAGGATGTAAAACGTTCACTTCACATTCATTTCTAAAACAGATGTTTTAGATCATCCAGAACTCTGAATGGTTGACAAACGTTGTCATCAATCATAGCTGTGAAGTAATTCAGGTGTTGACAGCTTTACAGTCCATCACTTCTGTGTTCTTTATGAATCATTACAACTTCAAACGGCACACTGTAACAAAACAACAGAAATGCAGAAGGACTCTGGATAAAAATGAACAGAAAGTATGTATATATATAAATATCCATTAACAAAGTATTTTTATTCAAAGTTTTAAATGAACAGACGTTTAAAAAGCCAAACACAGTGTTTTGTTACAGTGTGCGAAGTCCGTTCATTTAAAACTTTGTAACAATTCATAAAAGAACACGAACAAAGCAGAGATGCACGATGACTCTGGTTAAAAAAACTGGTTAAAATGACAAATAATTTGAGTGAAAGGTGAATGTGAAAGCCGGCCACCCAGAAACGCTCTAACAATGTGACTAAGTCGTGTAAACACTTTTAAACTAGACGCAGCGGCTCGTACATCCATACAAGCAGTTCTACACACAAGACCATTTAAGGAACAAAAATCGGAGATAAAGCTGCTTATGCAATGAAACAATTAAAAATGAATGCGGAGCCAATGTACAGCCAGCTCCAGAACAATGAACTCAATTTCCCTGTTTTCTTGAATAAAGCAACAATACATTAGGCTATATACATGTATTTAATGCTGTGTGTGTAATTTCCCCCTCATGTCCCAGTTTAATGTTAAGAGTCACTATAAGAAACAAACAATGATCAAGTTTCCTTATTAATCAAGTTAATTTTGCGATCATGTTTGACTGTTCCTCTAGTTCCCAATCTATGAGGAACAGACTGAACATCGAGCTCTTCTTCGAACAATTTAAAAGACAATTGCGATTTTATATCTTGCAATTCCGACTTTTTTATTCCGTAGCGGAAACAAGCTTTCATCCTTTTTTGACCCGTTTCCCAGGTAAAATACCTAAAAATCCTTTAAATACTGTAAGATACATTTAATTGAGAAGCAACACTGCATTTGATGTTTTCATTGATTGTATCTTTAATACGAGTGTTTCTCGTCTTAATGCATTGCAGTGAATTATATATGAGCTTGATTCGCTATAGTATTAAAAAATATACGATGGATGCGTTGTCCACAAAACTTCACTAATGAATCATGATGACTGCACCTTTAACATCTTATTCTTTTCCGTAAAGTTGGCTTTGGCAAGCCGTTTCAAACTCCCAAAACAAACACCAAATCAACTTCATTTTGGCCAGATTTTGTCAGAAATTACGTCACACCAATTCGTTCTTCAATTTTGCTTTTGATAGTTACTATACTTTACCTAAATTCCCCAATGGAGGATCCATGATCACACAAACTTTACAAGGACACTGTTCCACTCTGTAATTGCTGCTTGCATCTATAATCATACTTATATTTATGTATTAATAATAAGTAAGTAATAATAAGTATCAAATGAAGTGTCACGGGCCCACCGGTGGGCCCAAATCCATTACATTTTTAAAACAGTAATATCCTATAACCTAAACGAATCTTGACAAACTATATATCATTTGAAAGCTTACAATCTCTAGTTTCCATATTTGGTGATTTATTTTCAAAATAAATAACAGAGGAGCCGTAATTTATCAATTTGCAACAAGAATATTTTCATACTCCTAAGGCGTGTTTAGACCTTTATTTTGAAATAGTGATGAACATAAAAAATCATGAAAGAAGTGTAGAAAACTCAGTTTGTTTTCATGCCAAGAGTTCAAAAGCATCCATTCAATTATTTTAGAAAAAAAGGTCTGATTTTTTTTTAAATGGCAGCAAGCTATAACACACATACTTGTTCTTTTTATGCATTTCTTAGAGGTTGAATTCATATCAAAATCTGCCAAACTTCTCATATTACTTCTAAAATGGATGTCTACTTCATAAATTGCATGAAAATTGTGGAAATAATGGTTCATATCACTCAAAACACGTATGGAAATGATGGCGCCCTTATATGGGCAGTAATGGAGTCTGGTTGTGCCCTAGTGGAAGCGTTCGGTACTGCGCCCAAACAACATCTCACTGAAAGCTCATTTTTTGAGATATCAACCTTGAAACACAACTTGTTCAGATTTTTGGCTTTGATATTTTTGCAGTTTTAGAGTCGCCCAGGTTTTGAAAATATATATTTGATATAAAATATGAGTAATTTAATATTTTACATTGTACATTTTCATAAACTCAAACTTCTATAACTTTCTGTTTCACTTTCTTAATTTATTTCACTTCTATAAAAATCTGCCAAATGTCTTCTTTAAAACGAGACCAATCTTACATCTATATTCCAAAGCATTCTTGAATTACAACCATTTAAGTTCGAAATGTGCATTTTTATGTAGGCTATATTCAAAAAGGGGGGTGACAGTTAACAGGTTAAAAAGTGGAAAAAAATATGATTAATCTTCTTGATAGTGGAGTTTGAGACGATTTTTCTTTCTGTGATTTGTTTAGACTGCACTTTCTTATAATAGCTCTCGGTTTAGTATATGATGATGGATATGAAAATGTCAAATGATGAAAACGATCCCCTGAGCCCGACCTGCCGGAGGTGTGTGTGTGTGTGTGTGAGTTTCACATGACTGATAGCCAGCTGATCTCAACAGATTTGCCCTTTTCACTGTTGTGTGTGAAGACTTTCTGAGAGATGAGAGAGGCACTTTGAGTTCGAACAACCCAACACACATGAATACTGTATCAGTGCGCACACACACACACCCACATCATCATCATCATCATTACTGACACTCTGAAGTCCTCAGATCACATTATAAGAATATTTCAGGTCAGCAGCAGTTAAGCTCTAATGACATTATCTGTGATATGTTGTCAATTTCCACAGAAAATCACTTTGACTCTTTTACAGTGATACACTGACAGTGAAGCTATGAGGCAAAACACCGCACCAGAATAAACACAAATCAAGAAACTTTAGGCCTACTACCGTACCATGAGTGCAGCAGGCGCAGACACGGTCACGTTGGAAGGGACTGTTTTCAGGCGCTGCGTCATATCATTACGCCTGCTGCACTCATGGTACGGCAGTAAAGTGTCTTGATTATTACGCAGGAATGAGAGTATAGTTCCTAGCCATATCAGCCTAGAAAATCGCAACTTTACATTTACCGTCGGTCTTAATGCACGATGTAACTACAGAAGAGTCAGGTTTTAAATAGGAAAAATATCGAAACACTTTGGTCATTTTTTTTTTTTTGAGAAATGCTAATGGTCTTGTCCACTTCAATGATGTATGCTAAGCTATGCTAAAAGTGGTACCGCCAGAACCGGAGATCGGCTGAATGGATTCAAAAAGGTAAAACTCAACAGTTTAACTCTGGGGAAGTTGTAAAATGAGCCTATTTCCAAAAAAAGCGGAGTATCCCTTTAAGGTTGAGCCACTGTCGTCACTCGGATTATTTTAACAATGTCTTTAACTTTTCTCGGCCGACAAGTTTCGATCCCTTAAGAAGTCTATGGAGGAGTGATCCAGCTCTTTAATCAAAAATATATTAATTTGTGTTCTGAAGATGAAGTAAAGAGTTACGGGGTTGAACAACATGAGGGAGAGTAATTACTGACAGCATTTTCATTTTGGGGTGAACTAACCCTTTAATCGCAAATGTTTTAAGCTCTATTCCAATTATTGTGCACAACTTTGTATGGAAACAGCCATTTTTGAGACATTAATATCACTGCACGCATCTAATTCGTAACTATGAGGTAACTTTCTATTAAAATAAATTGATTTTCCTCTATTTTTCTGCTTTAGCTAGTCTGGTTTACAGAAAGCCTGCATTATCATTTACGATAAATTGCTTATATTCTCACTTGTAAATCATGTTGGAGTAAAGAGTTTGCTTAATGAATACATGTTAATGTAAACAGTCACACAATGATAATTTAATTTCTCTTCCTTCCATCATAAATATTCAGCACATGGTTTCATATTCAGCCTTCAGCATATGACTAGTTCTAATATGGATTTTCCATTACAGCTTTAATGTTACATGTACTTCACATTAATATGATTAATCGCAGTGATGAGCAATACAGACTGTTTAACAACTGTACAGAATTACACTGAGGTTTAATAACGTCTGTTAAACAAGATCAATCATGTTCAAGATTGAGAACCAGGCCACGCTTTTTACCCTAGTGAACGCTTCACAGCCTACATTTATTAAGGAAAATACATTTCTGTATAGAGACATTGAAAGTTTTGACTAAAAACATTTGAACAATTAATGGCAAGGGGGAAAAAAATTGTTCAGCAACATTTTTTGAACCTATAATGGGCCAAGTTGTCACAATGTGAAGCTGCTTATTATTTGCACTGATTTAAAAACAATGCCTTGGTAGAAATTAAATATCTAAAATAAGAAAGTAAAAAGGCACATTATATCGGTATTTAACTGTATTATAGGTAGTTAAACAGCAAATGTATGCACGTGTATATATATATATATACAGTATATATATATATATATATGTATATATATATATATATATATATATATATATATATATATATATATATATATATATATATATTAGGGCCTGGACTTTAACGCGTTAATTAAGATGAATTAACTACAGACTTTACCGCGTTAATTAATTACACAAAAAAATATTTTTAATCGCACTTATTTTTGCACCGCGGAACGTTTCTCACTGGATGAGTTTCGGCGGACCGATTATACTGGCGCACCAACTAGCGTTCATGACAAGGGGGTAATCCATCAACCGGAAGTTGAAGCCGGCCGGGTGCCGCCATGTTGTAGCAGAACTTCACTTGCGTTAGCATTTCCATTGACTCCCATTCATTTTGGCGTCACTTTGACAGCGAATAACTTTACATCTGAGGCGTTTAAAGACTCCATTTGTCCATTATTTATTTCTAAAGAAACACGACAATGTATAAAGGGCTCCATTACCTTCTATGTTACATTATGGCCCCGTAGAAACAGATTTAGTAAAAATAGGCTAACGATCGCGTCATAACCACTCGACTCTCTGTCGCGCTGTACAGAAATGACCGTACAGACAGGAGGAGAAGCTCGCAGGCAATCGGGGGGACGTCCCGTCAAGGGAGAAGCCCATAGATAATGAGTCCATAAAAGCAACGGAATACTTACTCCTGCTCACTCACGCCAAAGAACTCTTTGCTCAAGTTCCCCGTCTCTGCAAGATTAACGTTGGCAATTTTCACGCACAGCTACTAGAAGATTAACGTCTGTCAGACAGGTTGCTCACGTCATCAAGCTTAGTTTGAGTCGGTTTGAGTCTGCGCGTCAGGAACGGAAGTGCTCAAAAATCGCTAAAAATGGGCTTCAACTGTCTCAACTGAGTTCCAATGAGATCGCTCTGTCCACTTCTTTTACTGTCTATGGTTCATGACTATGGTTCATGACGGTTCATGACCTTTCTTTTACTGTCTATGTTCATGACGAAGAAGCTGACGAGGTCGCTTTGGTTGGCCGGTGGATGGGAAATTTTGTTACAAAAACGGATGGAAGCGTCGATAAGAGCGTGGTTGTGTGCAAGCTATGCAACAAGGAATTCGCTATTGCTATTAGTGTAGTGTAGCAATATGCTATTGCTACACTTAATGGCAAAAAACACTGGTCTGCTGGACTTGGTTGAACAAAAATAAACAATATTTTGTTGCTTAAGCTTATGTATTCAGTCATTATTCAATGGTATACTAAAAATCCATGTGAAAAAAATTACTTCTCACTGTTCTCAGGTCAAATATTTATGCAATTAAAATGCGATTAATTTCGATTAATTAATTACAAAGCCTCTAATTAATTAGATTAATTTTTTTAATCGAGTCCCGGCCCTAATATATATATATATATATATATATAGGTGGGCATTTATGGCTGCATTTTAGCCATAGACTGTAAAGATTTTAGCAGAATAAATGTAACTATAATGGGGTAAGTTGTCAAAATGGGAAGCTACTCATTGTTTGCACTAATTTGAAAAGAATACCCTTTCTATTAAAGTAAATATCTTAAGTAAAAAGTACTGTATAAGGCTAAATAATACCAATCAAATTCTCTTAACTATTGTTAATATCTAAAAGTTTTAATACATTTATAATGTCTCGCTTTTAAACTAGTTATAAATGAAAAATTGCATCATATTAGAGCACTAATTTGTAACATTCTTTGCTGGATTGCATTCGTCCTTCAAACGCGGCCGCAGGATCATGGAGTCGCCGGGAGTCTGTTGCTCTTAAAGCGAGTCCTGCCTCGTGTTTTAATTAACATTCCTCAGAAACCTCCGCTAATCCCTGGAGACAAGCGGGAGGATTTCATCAGCTCTGCATATGTCTCATCTCAGCAGCAAACTGATGTGATGTTCCTGGCGACAGTAATCGTGTTCGTGACACACGTGGAGCGCTGGGAGACCCGGTTCATTGACGGCTGGAACACAACGCCAGTGCTTTTGTTCCTTGCTGGTTTGTCTCAGCCTGTTTTGGGAGGGTTTGTTTTCATCGGCTGCTAATACAGATGCCACTTCTGAAGATCAACCTATCTGTGTGCCCATATGGCTCTTAAATATGAAGGACTTCAGTGGGAATTAGTTCTGAGACGTATCGGTGTCTGATCGCCACACAAACACCTGACAGTTTATATGAGGTTCGAGAGCACAACCCTCTTTACAAGGTGGAAAGAGGCAAAGAATGATTGGATTTGACAAACCAATCCACTACCGGGCGTCGTTGCCTTCATCGCTGCAGATTCAAGAGGATACTGCGGGAACAACAGCTTTTCATCATAAAATGGCCTTATATAAAGCCATGTTTGCATTCAATATGCATCACATGATCCATGAATGCTCTATTCATCTGAGACTGAAACTACAAGATGCTGGATAAAACTACAGTAAACGTCTTTAAGCTGCCGCAGAATACATGCGGTGTGTAACGGGGCTGGAGGAGAGTTGATTCGGGCCACAGACGGATCAGATCAGATCGATCAGACTCACACACACACTCATTAGTGAGCAGTATGTGCTGGGTAACAGATGCTGCTCTGGTGAACGTGTGGACGCTTTACTCAAACACTAGACGTGCAAATTAACATTCAAGTGCACACACACATACACAGACAGACAGACGAGCTTTAGTTAATTACACACACTCATGTGTGAAGAACACTTTAATTTACAGTTGTGTAGTGGACACACACGCCACCACCTGAGCCCTGACAAACACACGCACTCCTGATCCTCACACACATCCAGTCCATTATGTCTGTTTCAAACCCATAGTGAGTTGTCTACATAAGCAACGGCCTTCTAAGGGGACGTTCACATAAAAACATGCGTGCATAAGATTTGACTTGCATTGATTTAGTAAAGCTGAGAAGTCATACTTTAAAGAGGGCATATTGGCATATTAAGTCTTGAGTCTTGAACACATTCATTTCCACATATTCTCCATTGTTGCGGCTCGTCTCTTCCCAGTCTGTCAGTAACGCTCTGTTTAGTTCCTGTCTCTATGAAGCCCCTCCTTCTGAAAGCACACTGTGCTCTGATTGGTCGGCTGGATCAGTGTGTTGTGATTGGTCGAGCGCTTCGAGTGTGTTTGGGAAATGTCCCGCCCCTTACCATAACCACCAGTTTAACACACTACTAACTAACTCAACCAGGCCCCGCCCCTTTATTCTGCGCATTAATTATTTAAATGAGGAATATTGTGACGTGTTCGTTCCCGGGAGAAACTCGAGACTACAATGGAGGCGTTTCAGGAGTTCAGAAACACTGACACTGATATAGAGAATTACTTAGAGATTTTTTATGTTCAAACAGCAACATTACACACTAAAAGATGAACATGGAAAAAACATCATAGATCCTTTTTAAATACAACACAAAGAGCTCCTGTGCTTCTTTCTCATCTTCTTTCTACTAGTTTCATCTTACAGGTCAGGACGTCCGTATCCACTGGAGGTGAGAAGTAAAAGTCGTCAGCCCAGATATCAACTTCAAAGTACATTATTTGGTTGTTTCCTGCTCCATTTCTCACAGACACACACACACTTTCTGCACACACTGTTCTTCATTGGTCTCATACAGTGCGAGTTGATTGTATTGCCTGAAGATTCAGTGCCACTGCTGCTTTAATGTAGTTTGGGAAGATGAGGCATGCCTCTGAAATGTTATCATTATATATATTGATTGAGTTTTTCTTATCTTTCCTTACCTAACATCAAATGACATACACACCTCTGTATGTACCGGATGTGCTCCAACGAGTCTAAACGGGTGAGAATCACATCAAACCCGTCAACATGACGTTCGACTCAACATAAAAAGGAAGAAAAAGGATTTTGTATAAAGAAAATAAAGCCCATTATTTGTTTATTTTTGGATTGTGGCAATATAATATAATATAATATAATATATATATATATATATATATATATATATATATATATATATATATATATATATATATAGGTATTACATATATTTCATTATTTTAATAAAATTAGTGCTATATTATTTAAACTTATACATGATTTAAGTATTTATAATAGTAGTTTTTGTTTGTATTGAGTTAAGTTAGTTTAGTTTTGTATTACAGTAATGTCCTTAATTTTTTTTAAAGGTAGAAAAGGGGGCTTAAAATAGGTTTCATTTTTTATAAAATATAATATTATTTTTATAAAACACACACACACACACTATATATATATTACATTATTATGCCATAATATTATACATTATATCTATTTCATGCCTATATTTTTTTTTTTCATTTGTGATCAAATTTGACCTTGACATTCCCAAATACAGTAAACCTGTTTACACTGAGCCGATATTCAAATGTCAATGAGGTGCATTTAAGATGTTGGTCAGAGTTGCCATACCTTATTAAAAACCACTCACAAAATTTGAGTTTGCTGTTGACCCGAAGCAATGCCTGATCCATTCCTCCAACACAAGATCTCAAAACCCCTCTGGACAAAACAAGACACTAAATCAGACCATATCAACATCTAAACCTCAAGCCAGCTGTACAGTACGGCTATGGCAAGCCGTTTTAACTTTTATTCATTTCCAGGATATGAATTCTTGATATCAACAATTTATTTCTTGATATCAAAAAATGTAATTGTTGATATCAACAATTTAATTGGTGATATCTGTCATTTTATTTTCACTAGTGAAATGTCACCATAGGCTGCCATTCAAAATCAATTGTTGATATCAAGAATAGATTTTTTACTAGTAGAAATATAATTTTCATATCAATAATTACATTGTTACTAGTAAAAATTTGAATTCCTGATATCAATAATTAAATTGTCACTAGTTGAAATGTCTGTTCTTGATATCAACAATTCAATTGCTACTAGTAAAAATTTTCATTTTTGAAATCTGAAAATGTATTTCTGATATCAATATTTCAAATCTATAATATCTTTCTTACTAGTAATAATCACATTCATGATATCAGAAATTAACGTTGTCACTAGTGAAAATTGAATTATTGATATCAAAAATGAACATTGTTACTAGTAGCAATTCAATTGTTGATATCAAGAATAGACATTTCAACTAGTAACAATTGAATTATTGATATCAAATATAAAGGGTTTTACTAGTAATAATTGTATTTCTGATATGTGAAATTGGTATTTCAACTAGTATGAAATCAATTCTTGATATCAACAATTGGTTTTGAATGGCAGTCTATGGTGACATTTCACTAGTGAAAATACAATTACAGATATCAACAATTATCATTTGTACTAGTTCAAATTCAATTGTTGATATCAAGAATTATCATTTTAACTAGTGAAAATGTAAATGTTGATATCAAGAATTAGCATTGTTACTAGTGGAAATGTTATTCCTGATTTCAAAAATTGCCATTGTTACTAGGAGAAATCTAATTCCTGATATCAATTAGTATCATTTTAACTAGTGAAAATGTAGTTGTTGATATCAAGAATTCACATCCTGCGAATGATTAAAAGTCAAAATGGCTTGCCTTTTGCCATTCCCAGGATATAAATTGTTAATATCAAGAATTATAGTTTTTACTAGTTAAAATTGAATTGTTGATATCAAGAATGAAAATTTTTACTAGTTGAAATGTAATTCCTGATATCAAAAATTGCCATTGTTACTAGAATAAATCTAATTCCTGATATCAATAACTATTATTTTAACTAGTGAAAATTGAATTGTTGATATCAAGAATTCATATCCTGGATATGATTAAAAGTTAAAACGGCTTGCCATAGTACGGCATGGGTCGGAGCTGCTTTGCTCCCTCAGGTCCTGGAAATCTTGCTATCTTCAACGGAAAATGAATTTAAGTTTGCCAGCATATTATTGTAATAAGAGTGGACATTAATTAAAAAAAGTGTAAGGCAATCTGTCAGCCAACTGAAGCTTAACAGAAGTCGGTGACGCAACAGGAAAACAACCCAAAAAACGGACTAAATCAACAACTGAACGACTTCAACAGATGAAAACACCTTCTGGAGAGAAACAATCAGAGTCCTGACCTCAACGCCACTGAGATGATGTGGTATATCACCTGAAAGATCAACTCACACCACACATCTCTAGAAAACTGCTCAAACGAAATGAAACATTTTTGTTTGTTCTGGTTCTAGTAATATCATATTTCTCACCTTAAACTCCGTCTCTATGTTGGCGAGTCGTGCGAGTTCGTTGCTGAGCTCCAGAGCCGTCAGTACGGGATCTTCGCTGGACAGCGACAGGTAGGCGGCGCTGGCGAGCCCTTTGTACGCGTTCATGCGCGATCTCGAGTGACTGAAAGAGTCGCGTCTCTGTTTCTCCGTGCACTCGTAGCACTTGCAGAAGTAGTCGTGTGGTCGCTCGATCCTGGCGCCCTTCATCAGCAGGATGTGTACGATCTCGTACTCCTGACAGTGAGCGGCCAGAATCACCGGCGTCACGTCGTGCGAAAAACGCGTCCCGTCCTCGTCGTAGGCGTAGAAGTCGTCGTCCCGCAGCTCCTGCTCCAGCGGGCTCAAAGTCAGTCTCAAACCTCCCGCGAACGCAGGATGAGCCAAAATGGCCTCCACGATTCGCACGTACCCTTTGCTGATCGCTAAAAGAAGCGCGTCGCCAACGCGAGCCATTCCGTCTTTCTTCAGGAGGAGCTCTGTGACCTCCAGGTGCTCATTGCCCACTGCCAGCTGTAACGCGTTTTGACCCATGTAGTCCACGCAGTTGAAGTTGAGCGTTTTGGACTCGTCCAACATCTTGCGGACGACAGGGATGTTCCCGTACTCCGCAGCGTCGAGGAAACGCTCCTCCTCCACCGTAAGGCTGGAGCCACGTTCGTTGAACATGTAAGCGGGGCCTCGGATGGCCTGGCGACGGCCCTTCTCTCGCAGGGTGGTGTGCCTGCGATTCATGACCTCTGACCTGAGAAAAATTTAAAAAATAAATTAGTAAAGAACACATAGTCGCAATCTATATTATTTGGAATTGGATACAGAATATTTAATGAAGAACTTGACTTTAGCCATCAATAAGTTAAAGTGTCCCTACTACACTATTACCTTTCATACAAAGATGCTTGTAAATGTAAAAGCTCTTCAAAGTTTCAAAGGGTCAAAGTGCATTTATTATTTAAGTCATTGTGTCCCAAATGAAGAAACGATTCTGAATTGCCTGAAACGAGTATTTCCAGTCTCACTTCCTAGTTCCTGCAGGAACCTATGTGGTTTTGTAACTAATTTGCATAATGCTACCCTATGGTCTTTATTGGCTGAACAGCGTCTGCTTAGCCCCGCCCTCAAACACTAGTTGTATGTGAGACTGAAAGAGTTTGGTTCGTGTTGTTCATCGCTATTTTCTGCTGACAAAGCAAATCAACTTTGATGAGATTGATACGGTAAAACTAGACTTGTAGTCAAGACCGCCTAAACCGAGACCAAGACACTACCAAGACCAGAGGGTATCGAGACCAAGACCAAGACCAAGACAGACCAAGTCGAGACCAAGACCGAGACCAAGACACTACCAAGACCAGAGGGTATCGAGACCAAGACCAAGACCAAGACAGACCAAGTCGAGACCAAGACCGAGACCAAGACACTACCAAGACCAGAGGGTATCGAGACCAAGACCAAGACCAAGACAGACCAAGTCGAGACCAAGACCGAGACCAAGACACTACCAAGACCAGAGGGTATCGAGACCAAGACCAAGACCAAGACAGACCAAGTCGAGACCAAGACCGAGACCAAGACACTACCAAGACCAGAGGGTATCGAGACCAAGACCAAGACCAAGACAGACCAAGACCAGAGGGTATCGAGACCAAGACCGAGACCAAGACACTACCAAGACCAGAGGGTATCGAGACCAAGTCGAGACCAAGACCGAGACCAAGTCGAGACAGGAGGGGAAAAAAACAGACTAGTGTTGAAGCTAAGCAATAACTTGTAAGATTTTGTTTTGCATTGCCTGCCTATCTCTGCCGATTTCTAGAGTCTCCAAATTAATCCATTCTGCAACTTTTAAATACATAATTATATTTTTAAAAACGAAATTATAGGCTTAAGTGCAGGATCCGAAAGTTGGTCGTTTTGTCGCAATGGTTACACACAATCACACACACACACACACTGTTGGGGGTGTGTTCAAAGTCATCGGTCAGTTGTGCAGTTACCCAAAATCTCCTAAATGAAGTTAAAACCCTGATATGTGTTTTACTAAATATTAATACATAAAAAACTGTACATGATGTGTTTTTTAAATCAAGTGATCAAAGTGTTCGTTGCCGCTGCGATCAGTGGCGCGGATACAGTGTTTTCTCGTGTGGCTCGCGCACACCGCACTGTCTTCACACGGACGCGCGCTTCAATCCGTTGCGGATATCGTCGTGGATATTGTAGTGTTGTATTGCTAAATCCCCTGACCACTATGTCGGTCTGAGACAGCGAGACCAAGACCAAGACAAGACCAAGACCAAAGACTGTCAAGACCATGACAAGACCGAGACCACGTAAAAGACCGGTCTCGAGACATACATCACTAGGTAAAACCCACACCATCGTTACTGTTCGTATCACTGTGTGTCAAGAGCTGAGGAAGAGTTGAGATTCAGATATGCTAATGAACATTTGGTTTCAGACACGCCCTGTACGTGGTCGACCAATCACAACAGACTGGGCCACTAGACCAATCAGAGCAGAGCAGCTCTAATAGAGGCGGGGTTTAGAGACTGAATCCTTGATCGAACCATTTCAGACACTGAGAGAAAAGAGCTGATGCTGCAGTGGATATTATGAGAAAACTAAAGTGTGTTTTACATTGGATGCATGTAAACCTATTGTAAGACTGAAAAAACTAGTTGAAGAGGAAGGACCTTGGACCAAGGACCTTGCTGCAGATTAACATTTGAACATCCCACACACACACTTCTTCCCCGCATCCCCCACTCTTGCAGAGATCCACCAAATTCACACAAGAATCTATATGGTTTTAATTTGAACAACTATCATACAGTTTTATACATGCGTTTAGTATTATTTGAAATGTCTACAAGTGCGACTGGTACAAGTGTCCTGTTCCCAAATAAGTAAAACAAAAGGTAATAAGGTTTTTAAGAGTTCTTAGATAACACACACAAAGGAGGGTGGATGGGTAAACCCTCCTGCTCTCAGAATGTGTGAACTCAATGCTAATTTCCACTGTTAGCAAATGGTACCATGTAAATCAACTTCTGCCCCCAGTAAGTCTGGGTGGGTGAAGTTGAACACAGTAAATTTCCACTGTGAACTCATGTTTACATATGAAATGAGGTCTGGCTATACAATGGGATGCAGCGGAAGGATCAGGGCCTTTTCTGTATCTCAGATCAGCCCGTGAATGCTGAGGGTCGCCGAGACTCAGCATTCATGCATTTCATAATGTCGGGTAAAAGATTTTCCTCTTTGTTCTAGAACATTTGATGATTTGCATTGATTATCTTTCAATTGATTCTGAAATTGTAATAATACATTTACCTGACATAATAAATTGTTATATTTGATTATTCTAACAGACTTTGACTTTATTTTCATTAGAGTTACAAGGAATAGTCAAACATTCACATTTAATGATGCACAGATTTCATTTTCACAATTCAATATAGCACGCACAATAGGTCCAAGAGCATTTTAAGAAAGCAAATAAAAGTCAGTTTTTCTGCTACCATTTAACTGAGATATAAGACAGTATTATTTATATCAGAGTATATATGTTTATATTTTTAGTTAGATTACGTTTTTACTAAAGGCTGTGTATCTATATATATACGTAACACATACATGTCTCTACATATTGCAGAATAACAATAAAGCTCACCTGACTTGATTTTACAGTTGTTACCTAAAGCTAAAAAGAGAGTATAAAAACGTAGTTGTTAGAAAGTTAGTTGCCAAGCAAGGCAAAATTTCCGTTTAGTTGAAGTTGAAGTACTAAAATCTAGACATAAAAAAATTACAATATTAAAAATAAAAAACACAATATTTGAATGAAAAGGAAAATATAAAAATAGCTATGTAGAATAAATACTATGATAAAATAGTAATGATACTAAAATAACATTGGGAAAACAACACAAAGCTGTAAAAGGTGTTAAAAAGAGCACATCAGACTAGTTGAATAAAACACACTCAGTTCAATACACAGCACGAGATTCAATCCATGACTGTTTGTCAATAGACTGATGGCCTAAAACAGCCAATCACAGCTCTGCTTTTAGAAATTGGACTCCACGCCACAGGAGTCAATCTGACCTATGATTGGACCAATAATCAATGACATCAGAGATCAGCTCGGGGTTGCAGCTTTTTCCTATGGATCTCACACTATCATGCATGTGATGTTCAAGAGTGGGACCAAAAGCTAAGAAATTGCCATGATTTCAACAATTTGGGGATAAAAATGTGTTTTGTCATTTCTAGATGAGAGTGAGAGTGGATATATCACACTTTAAAAATGACATGATGATTGCAAGATGTAGATGCTATATGTTTAAAAAGCATACATTTTTGTCATCTTGATCACAGTCTTGTCTGAAATTGCACACATACAAAAGTGCCTCTGGAGAAAATCCATTTACTCAGCACCGACCGGTTTCACACACACACACACACACACACACGCACACACACACACACACACACACACACACACACTGCTTATGCAGCATTGTAGACGGAAATATACACACACAAACACATAAAACATACATGTGCAGTGAGCAGATCAATATGTCGTCTGGTACATGCTGTGCTAGTGCTACTCTGAACATTTTATTTCTAAATGCTCTCAAAATCTGTCTCAGAGGGAGACATTTCACAGCAAATCGCAGCAAGTCACAACCCCAAAACACTGTCTGCTTTTATGAAAATACACACAAATACACAATAAACCCAGAGAGAGAAAATATAAAGTTTACCAGGCACATCAATGAAGCGTATGTTGTTTAATTAGTGGCGTTTATTAAGTCAAGCATAACTATTATTGTTGCTGATGTTTATATTTGTGGTGTGAGCAAATCTCTAAAACTAAGTATGAAATCAGTGTGTGTCGTCCTGTAGCGTTTGTGAATGATTCTTCAAGAACATAAAAATGCCCAAGCGACACCCTAGCAGCCACATAATGTCCCAGCAAGACATTGGGAACCATTTACAATGCTCTTGGAAACCACTTTCTTCATAAAATGTAATATTGTAGTTATGTCTATATAGTGGGTTGGCCCAGCAGTTAACTGACACCGCTCCTCAGAGACGGATAAAAGGCTGAAGTGATAAAAAGACATGGGAAAGATGATTACACATCAAACGCAGAAAAGAAAGGGTGAAAATGAAACCAATTCAAACAGTGCGAGTTCCCTGAGGGACATGAAAGAGCGTCGCACTCAAGAGAGGGAGCCATGCGGAGCACAGATTGGCCCTGTCCCAAATTGCGCACTTCATGCGGACTTTCGGTCTCGTGGACTTAAATTGCGCGTGCTCGCCGAGTCTACGAGTCCGTAGGCCGTCCCATTTGGCATTTGAACGCTCTGAAGTGTGCTCAGTAGCGCCCCCTTTGTACCCTTGAAGCGGTCTTCCACGAAGCCTGCATAGATGCAGGCTCCACGCACTTCAACTACCCAGGAATCCTTGCGAAAGGCCAATCAGACGACGGAGATTTCGCTCACGGACAATTGTTAACATGGCTGAGAAGAAAATATTTAAGTGTAATTATCATTACGGTTTTTATGACAAGTTTATACAAACATTATGATCATCGACCAGTGGTTGATGTCTCAAACATAGGCTAATAATAGCGAGCTGAATAATACGATCGCATTATGATTCATTAAATAAATAGAACAGAATGTCAGGGCTTTACTGAGTCATGTAAACACAACAACAATAGGCAGCATATTTCCCCGAACCTGCAGCTCCTGTCCATAACAACAATCAGACCGTCTTCCTGTTTCCGGCGTGACCATCGAGTCTGTCCCAAAAATACCTCTCAATGCGCCCTTGCGGACTCGCGCTAAGGGCCCTATAGGTCTGCACTACATGACGTCACCGAAGTGTGGACTCTGAGAAAATCCACAAGTCCGGAGTGTGCCATTTGGGACAGGGCCAATAGACAGCTCTGTGTGTGTGAAGTCATTAAGATCCTCAAGATACGTCTGTCTCTCTCTCACACACAGTTACAGGTGCATGAGTTTCGCTTTCAGGGGTGTCTGATTAAACCTGTGTGATTTCTGTGGTACAACTAGTGGCAACTTTGAAGCATTGTTTACTTAATACAAAAATTAAGTTAAAACCTGTACCTGGATCAACATTCCTGTCCCAAAATGTAGTCCTTACCCAATCCCTACCCCTAAACCTAACCCTACCCATAACTTTTCCCTAAAATCAGAGGGTAATGAAAGGTGAATAGCACTGATGTTTAAATAATTCACCCTGGTTCTAAGCCTAAACTTGACATAAACTGTCAACTTGTCCTTCAAATCTGATTGGTTGATTGGAAAGTTGATCCAGGATCAACAAAGATGTTGATCCAGCAACATGTGGTACTTGGTGAAATCACGTTCACCCTACAATATAGCGTACATGAATTCCCTGTAGCAGATCTACACAGGTGGAGCTGGGGAAGGTGGAGGGTTTCTGAAAGCGTGTTGAAAACTGCTACAGCAAATGCTAACCAAGTATTTGAAGGTTGAGCAGCGAGCTCATTGGCTACTGATACAGCAGGAACCAATCAGCTTTATCATGTCCTATAGAGAATAACGTGATTGCAAGCAGATTGAGTTAAGGACCAATCAGCCTGCGCCATCTCATGACTTTGTATTAATGACATATGACACACAGAAAGAGCTGTTGTTTTTCATTATAATGTTATAAATGACTGTCATGTCAATCTAAAATTCTCATTACACTCAATGTCTGTGAAGTGGAACTCCTTGTTTTATGTGCGAAAAGGACAGTTTTTACTGCTTGATAATAAGCAGCACAGCACAAACCTTTGTTTGCTCGCCGTCTCCTAATTAGGACCAGAATTAGATAAATATTAAGTCTGCTTTTTAAAACAAAGAAAAGGAGGATGGCGGGAACTCTGTATATTGGTGCAGTTTGCCCATGTCAAATAACTAAATCCAATTGTAAGGTTTAATCTCACATCAATCACTTTATTTAGCGTTCATGTAAACGCTCGGATTCATCAATCAGAATTTTTTCATTCTGATTTAAACAAAAGGAGTCCATGTAAACATAGCTATTGATTTACATTCTTACATTTTTAGCAGAATAAAAAAATTATTCAGCATCACCTGAGTCTCCCCTTTGTTCTCCCAAACAGGTTCAAACTCACTCCACTGACCTGCGAGCTGCTTAAACGAACCAATGTTTCAAATCAATGTTTTAAAAGCATCGTCAGGAAGTCAAACTACCAATGCAGTGAACATCAAACTGGCACAGGAGAAAGCGTGTAACACACAGCTGCTTTAAGGACTATATGTGCTTGGGTCTGATCTGACAGGTTAGGATTAATATGAGTGAAGTTTAAACAGGGAATGATCCATGTGGAGAAAAAGTGGAGCTGATAATCTCCACGGACACACACTCACGCAGAGAAAGAATAATATGCAAACTTTTTTTCTATCCTTTCATCCTACTGTATAGATCACCTCTCGTTTTCTCTCTGCTCTCTTGGACCAGCATCAGCATAAAGATGGAGCTTTTGCTCCTCATCAGCACAAAGAATAAAAGGACCAGCTGGAATCACAATGAGAGAGAGGAAGACTACAAGCCAGAGAAGTGAGACAGATGAAACAGAGCGGAAAGACTGAGATAAAAGAAGTGATGACCCTCTTTACAAACGCTTTGAAATGATGGAGGTTCTGTTGATATTGTATGCAGGGGGAAAAAATGAAGAGAAAAAATGAGGAAGAAGGACGTGACCAGAGTTTTTAAATAATAATAATATTAAATAAACACTGGAAGTGACCGGCTCCTACTTACTATACAACACAAACACACAAGAGCACAAACATAGCCTACACGAGCTGCTCCCTTCTAAGGCAGCGTCCTCACACGGCACCTGACTGAAGCACCCTACATAGTGCACTTCTCATGAAGCACACGAGACACCAATTCAATCTGGACTTTGGCATGTTGCAATAATCTAAAGATAGAAATACATAACAGACATACATAATTATCTGATTATATAGTGCATTTTGTATCAGACTGAACCATTTAGCAATGCCTTTCTGCGCTTTACACTGTAAACCCTAACGCTCAAAATAATTAATTGGTTTGAGTAGGACAAACTTAAATTAAACAAATTAGTTCAGTCAAATTAACTTTTATGAGTATTTAGCACTTTCTTTTTCTTTCAAGTTCACAGAACTGATATATTTTAAGTAAACTGAACTGTTTCATTGTTTTAAGTTTTATGAAATTATTTATTTTAATTTAGACGAACTTAAGTTTAACTGAAACAGCTGGGATGTCTATTTCCCAGCATGCTTTGCCGATGGCACCCGAAAGGGAGAGTAAATGCTAAAATTAAGTGTAATATAATGTGTTTTTTTGTGTAAGATTAATGTTATGTGTGAGATTTAGTAGTGATTAATGTTTTATTATGCTAATTTAGAAGAATTTCTGTTAATGTAGGCTTTAGGATAGTTACCATCATGGTGACAGTGGTGCATGTAGCTTGATTTGAGAGCAAATAATTCCTTTATATTGCTGCGTTCATACAACAAGTGTTTCTGTATAACATACTATTGCTAATATGTTAGCATTTACTATGTTAGCAGATTAGCTTTTTAAAGCTAACTAAGTTTATACTAATAAAAGTGTTTTGAATTATGCTAACTTATTTGAGTTTACAGTGTACTTCATAGATTTAAGTTATATTAACTGAATGGAATTAGTACTATTAACTTTATTTACCCAAGTTATCTTAACAATAAGTTATTGAGTTACTTGGACACAAATCAAATATTTTTTTATGCTTAAATTGTTTGAGTTAATAAACTTAAATGATTTAAGGCAATCGGTTTCCTCAAACGGTTTGAGTTGAACTAACTCATCAGGTTTTACAGTGTACTTACATCACAGCTTTTATTGATAATAATGCATTTGATGGGTGTGGCTTATTCTAACCAATCTGAAGTAGGGGAGGAGGAGCAATTATTATAAATAAGTGAGCACTTACAAAACTTGAAGTGCATGACATGAAGGTCTTGTGATTTTCTCCTGGGTAAGTTTTACATACATAAGTGCAAATTAAACCACATTTTAAGGCATTTCTCAACAAGTTTCATGTTGTAAAGCTCTCTGTATTGGAAAGTATAAAGCAAGGAAAACACTATCTTACTGGGTTTTTTTTTATCTCGTTTTATTTTTTTACTTGTATCTTTTTCTTTGTATTTATTATTGATTGTTACTCTGTTATACTGTAATTATATTGTCATATGATTTGTGTCCATGTTATAAAAGCTACATTTAACGAGATAATTCACCCAAAAATTAAACATTACCCTCATTCTCAACGAGATGGGGTTCATTTTCACACCACTCTTTTCTACACAATGAAAGTACACAGTGACCAAGGACAAGCTCCCAAAAGTACAAAAAGCCATTTTGGTCGTATGGATACTGTTATAGTACTTAGTGAACTATTTGGAGCGTAAAAACTCTTTCAGAGTCAGCAATATGAGAAGAAAATCAGCAAGAACATTTTTCAATTTCTTCTTTTTTGTTCCAAGAAAGACAGTCATACAGCTTTATATGGACATAAAGGTGTCAGAATGATGACAGAGTCCTTATATTTTGGGAGAGGCCTTTGCAAAATGATTCCAGTCATGTTCAAGTCGAGCCTCATCTGGAGATTGACATGGAGATTAATGAAGATCTGATTCTGCCTGCGGTATCATTACCGCTGGAGCGGATCAGATGATGACACAGGCAGCTTGTCTGGAATATGTTGGCAGGTTATTATTGTTTTCATCTCAGGCTGGAGGCAGTGTCTTCAGACCAGAACCAAAACTACAAACCATTTTCTCATGTCTCTCTTTCTTTCAACCTCACACACACTTTCAGGCAATTATCGGCTAAACATCAATATACTGTCAGACATCAATGTTTAAAGACCTATCGTGGCGATTCGGCCTGATTTGTGCACCAACTCAAAGATGATGATCAGCGCATGCGCATCGTACTGGAGAGCGTCATCAGGAAACTATTATAACCTCGAAATCAGATCAGTAATCCTAGCTAAATTATCAATCAGATAATAGTTACTATTATCAAATAATAGAACTTCAATTGACAAATGTGTGACAAAAACTGAGGTGATAGTTAATTAATGGCAAAAATGTGCAGAACACCACAATGGAATTTGTTAATAACTACACACTATATAACAAATAATTAACGTTATTATAAATATATAGTATAAATATACAATATACACAAATTACACAAGCGATTAAATTAACCCTTTCATGCATAGAGGTCACTACAGTGGACAGCTATTAAAAAAGCATTTTCTTGAATTTGCACGGGTTTTGATGGCATAGTTGGACATCAACCTCTACAGTGGATCCTGGTGCATCATCCTATACATTGCAACCAAGTGGCAAGCCGTTGTGTGTCGATTTTTCCCCCCCTCCAAACCAAGATGGCCAATGGTCAGTCAGAAATGCCAAGTTGCTCCAGAATATCCACCCATTCTCTCTATCCTATGAGACTCTTGCAGGTAAAAAAAATATTGCAGCATCAAGCAATATCTAATGAGTCATATCACAGTTCAATTTTAAGTTAAGTTTTGATTTTAGATTGGGAGAAAAATCTGATTAATCTGTCCACAATAGTGGACCTCATACATCAATGGCTATATTTCAGCTACAATTTGAATATTGTTTTTGAAAATACTTAATCTGCAGTAACTTTTTTTGACTGTAAATGAATGTATTTGTATTATTAGAATGTATTTTTCATTGACATCAAAAAAAGTAATGTGATTACATAATGTATGTGACTTGTAATGCGTTTCTTTACTCGTAACATCAAAAAGTAATGTGATTACGTAATGCACATTACTTGTAATTAATTACTCGTTAGATCAAAAAGTAATCTGATTATGTAATACGTTACTTGTAATATATTACTTTACTCGTAACATTAAAAAAAATCTGATTACGTGCATGCTCGTTACTTGGAACACATTACTTTACTTGTAACATCAAAAAAGTAATCTGATTGCGTTATGCATGTTACTTGTAATGCGTTACCCCCAACACTCATTTCAGATGAGATTGAAAAAAACCGTATCGCTAGGTCTTCTCAGAGGAGGGCTATGCTAATGTGTCCATCTCTAACATAATCAGAATTATCAGCAAATAAGTGTAAAGTGACATACTCTGGTACACTGGAGGGAGCATCTGAGTGGTTTCCACAGTTTGACAGGCTGTAGAAATTGCTAATGGAATCACGTCCTGATATCAAAGATACGCGAAGTTCAACTTGTATGAAGTTCAATTGCCTTTGCAATATTTCACATTTATATTTTTTGTATATATTTTATAGTTTTCTCGTGATTTGATATCATTTTATTAATTAGTTTGTTAAATACACTCACTATATCTGTTTGATTATTGTATTATGTGTAATACAGTATCTCTTCAGTTTAAACCATAAACGCATGCTGTCCACTCAAGTGGACATCTGAAAATCTCTATGAAAAAATGTGCAAAAAAATAAATAAAACAATTCAAATCTTGTTTTTCATGCCATAAGAGCAATAAAAACATATAGAAAAAAAACCTGACTGAGGTTATCATAATTCATGAATGAAAAAAAAAACGTATAAGTCGATCCCACTGTAAATATTAGGCTAAGTTTATTCTATATTATTCTTTAATGTACAGCATATTTTCACTTTTACAGCAAGTGAAAATATGCTGTTCTTACATTAAAGAACAATTTTATCTCCATCAATCCTTAAAAATGACTTTCGAAAGTATAAGCAAGTTGATTCGGTCATATTAAATGATAGTTTTGACTTGAAAAACGTGCAGTTAATTGAAAGATAGACTAGATGAAGCAGTTTTATGGTGCTTCGTGACGAACATTTTCCATCTGTCCGTTTCTATATTCCAGCCCTGTGTAATAAGGTGTTATAAAGTCCCAGACTGAGGGTTTGACTCACGCGTGCGGTGGAGCGCAGCTGTGCGGGGTCTCGATCACCTCCTCCGGGCGGCGCGTCTCATGATCGGGTCGCTGTCCGCGGTTCTGGAGAACGTCACGCTCTGGAGACGCGCCGCTGCATCGCCCGGGACGCGCCGGCGAGCGCCTGATGATGAACTCCAGCGGACCGCGGAGAGACGCGTCTCTGGATCGGGTGTGCGGGAGGTCGGTGCGTGGATGTGGAGCAGATGCCCGCCGCTTCAGGGGTCCTGGCGGCTGAGGGAGAGGAGTCTGACCGGCAGAAGATGGAGGGGAGGAGGGGGAGGAGGAGAGGGAAGAGGAGGCACGGAGACCCTCGCCTTCGTCAGACATCGGGAGAGCTCGTGCTCCACATCTGGTGAGTGATGGGGCTTCATGAAACTGACACGCGCAACTTCAGCAACAAGTGTAAGAAGAGTTTTACCCTCACATCAACACACACACTCACACAAATGAGAGAGGTGTGGCTTGATGCATTACATGGTCATAAGTATGTGGACTGGACACCCTGCAGATGTACTCATGCATATGACTTTCATTCTGTGGAACACAAACGAAGATCCAATGAGAAATTAAACTGTTTTTGTTTTTCTAAGTCTTAGTTGACAGCGAATGTCATCCTTCACTTTTATTGAATGCAAAAGAGTGAGATGGACATTCTGAACATCTACAGGGATGTGTTGTCTGGTAGCTTCTTTTGATAACATCTAAATGAACTACTTTTATTAAGCTAAACGTGATTTAATAAGACCAAATCAATGTAAGGCAGTGTGATATGCTATACTCAATCTAAAGCAGTTTTAAAAAATGATTGTAATTGTTTTATAATCATCATACAAGATGTTGTATGAGATTATATTAATAGAGAGACTGCATTAAGTATTTGTACTTTCCAAAAATGTCTGCCAGTGTTATTTTAGTATAATTGAAATACTATTATAGTTTTATTAAAATATATTTTTTTAATTATTATTTTATTTTTATTTTAAGTGACAACATTTTCTTGTTGTTTTTCTTTTAGTTAACTATAATAACCCTGCTGCATAACATTTATGTGAACTGCAAAAAGGTTAAAGGTAGATTTGTGCATTCATAAAACATTCTTGAAGAGCTCATCACGCCCATGTTATGCACAGATTTTGATGAGGATCTATGATTTCATTCAGGAGTTGTACAGCAAAGCTACACATTAAAAGCCACCTATATAATATTTTGTATTCTAAACCATAAAACCCTTCAACACCAAACACGGCTGTGACATCAGAATACTGACCGGTTAACATTTGCACTTGAGTCCAAGGACTTTAATCAGGGAGAGTGAGATGTGCGAGTGGAAGGTGGTTTGCTTCATGGTCAAACAAACACTTAAAAGCACAGCGAGCATCCAATAAATAATATCAGCAATATCAGGGTTATTGACCATCGAAGTATCAGGGTTTGCAGAAATGCAGAAATTGTTTTACAGTATAAATATCTAATTTTCTCAAGAAGCAAAATTACTTCAGGTATTAAGTTTTGTTGTCTGAAAAATTGTATAAAAATTTTATAGTTGATAAGAGTTTATACTTGAAAGAAAAATCTGCCAATGGGGTCAGAAAAATAAACTTAATTCAAAGAGAAAACAAATGTGTGGGGTTGTTTTTATGGGGTTCAGAAAACAAGACTTCATATCTTCATATTACCACCTAGAACCTAGTGATTGTTACTTGTGTATGCTGCATACTGTTTCAAATGAGCTTCATGGAAAATAGTGCCTAAAAAGACTAAAGCAAGGAAAAACTGAATTATCAAAGCAAATGAGCAAAAGACAGAAATAAAATTAAATGCAGCTACTGTGATTGATTAGAGTTAGACAAACCAATGTAAGAAATAAAATATTCTGAGCACTGCAGAGAAGATGATTAGAGTGTTTGTGATGCTAAACAGGCCTCTGTGTGAGTGTGTGTGTCTGTGTGTGCGTGCGTATCTGACCCCGGCCGGGTCTCTTCCTGTGTCTGATGGGCATTCTAGGAACATCCGCAGGGAGGGATTAATTGGAAAAAATCAGACACTCACACACTCTCACACAATCAGATGCACACAACACACAATCACACACATGGAGTAAGCCTGAGCTCTTCCTGACACAGAGTGTATACAATCACTTGACTTTCTACAGAAATCAGGAGGCATGATGTTCCCTCTCCTCATCCATATCACTTTAAATATCCATTCCACACAGTTTCTACCTGCAATCAATGTTTCAGTCTCATGATGGGGAGGAGAGAGAGTGAGCCAATCAGCAGTAGGGGGCGTGTCCACTCATGATGGGGAGGAGAGAGTGAGCCAATCAGCTGTAGGAGAGTTGAGCCAATCAGCTGTAGGGGGCGTGTCCACTCATGATGGGGAGGAGAGAGTGAGCCAATCAGCTGTAGGGGCGTGTCCACTCATGATGGGGGAGGAGAGAGAGTGAGCCAATCAGCTGTAGGGGGCGTGTCCACTCATGATGGGGAGGAGAGAGTGAGCCAATCAGCTGTAGGGGCGTGTCCACTCATGATGAGGGAGGAGAGAGTTGAGCCAATCAGCTGTAGGGGGCGTGTCCACTCATGATGGGGAGGAGAGAGTGAGCCAATCAGCTGTAGGGGCATGTCCACTCATGATGGGGGAGGAGAGAGAGTGAGTGAGCAAGAGGGAGAATTGAAGACTGTAGAAAGAGAGATGGCTGAGAGACATTACAAAAGAGAACAGGCCAGAGGAATATCACTGGAAAAAGAAGAGTTATGATCAGGCAAGAGCTTTAGGATCCGAGTTATTATCAGAAAAGCTTTCCAGTGCTGGAGCGCTCAGGTGTTAATACATGATGTGAATGATATCAATATATTCAATATATTTTAAACTGGCAAGAAAATACATTTCCGCTAAAAATAACCTTGAGACTTCATTAAAAAATATTAGGACTTGAACAAAATTAATATGATAATAGATTTGATAGATTTTCCACACATACCCATATATAGTATGTTTTACTGTACGTACAATACACTCTCTTAGAGGGAAGGTTCATTGGGGTTCTATGTAGATCTCTAAGGTTCTTGACTCGATTTTAAAGAACGCTTTATGCTATATCAAAGGTTTTATTAAGGAGAAATGTCTGAAATGATTGCATAATACTTTCATGTTTAATAGGTTTACTAGCATTCATAAAATTTAGTTATAATAAAAAATTATTAAAACGAACTTAATTCATTCAAACTAAATCCATAAACTTATCCCATGATGGAACCCCTAATATGAAGCGCCTGACAGAAAAGATTCAGAACCTTTTCGTCTAAGACTCCAGGTCAGTAGAATCATCTGTAATGCGCCACAACACGTCCACCTAGAGCTCATCTCCTCCATCAGAAGAGTGTGGAGACGGAACAGGATCATGAGCTCACGGGTTCAGCGCTGGACTCTTGAAGCCCACCATCACCAGTGTGTGACAGAGACCCAGCTGTCATACTTCAATCCAATGTGGCCTTTACTGTTGCACTTTAGAAAAAGGAAGGGAATGGGAGGAAAGAACTTCCTTTTCAGAGGAAAGGAGGCATAAGAGCTTCACAGATTCTTTCTCTCTCAATATTAACACTCAGGTCTGGATGATCTTCTGAGGGGTTGAGGTCTGACATGCATTATGTATAATGGCTCTCTCTCTCTCTCTCTCTCTTTTGGACTCCTCTTTCCCCCCAATGGCCTCCACAAAGTATGCTCTCTATCTCTCGCTGTTTTTATATTTATTCAAAAATGAGCACACCTAGACGAAACAACAGAAGGGAATCTTCATGAAGAAGCTGTAATGCTTTCAGAGGTTTTCTGAATGCACTTTTAAAATAACTGAAGCATTAATATAAGCTGCATTTGATGTCAGTGTAAATATCTTTAGCACACGCCAAACAATATTGGGGTGCAGGATTTACTTGGAACCTTTTTTTTACTCATAAATTGCTGGTAAATTTCACAGATAATTACAGCATTAAATTAAACGTGAAGCATGTGCAATGCATGTACTATGCATGTGCATGTATAATGCATGTGCAAATTTTGCATCATCAATAGCTATTATCTTGTGCAAAATAAGATTGGTTTCATATGAAATGTGAACCGTATGAGTTTGCACGTACCAAACCCCGGACCATTTCAAGCCCCAGCTGGTCTAAGTTTCTCAGTCTCAAACGGACATCCTGTAAGTAGTGTGAAAGCGGCCTGAAAGCACACAGCTTCTTCACGGAAATCAGATGTCTGGACTGAGCTGTCAATCATACGACTGAAGCTCTGCAGAGAGAAATCCAGCATGTTGCTCAGATCAATAAAGCGTCCACCTCTTCTGCTCACCCTCAGCTGTGGTCTGACCCTCCACATCTGGCTTGTCACTTCACATTGTGGACAGAACGCTTCAAATCACATAAATACCTCAATGTTCACAGTGTCGTTGACCAACAGTTTGCTGCACAGGGTTAAAGATCTGGCACACTGCAGTCGATTCCACATAAACTCATACACTCATTATAAGTCCACTTATAATCTCAAGTCAAGGTTTCTTCTCGCACCACAAAGGTCCCAGTTTAGTTTTTCATTACCATTTTGTACTCTTTATCAGACTTTTAGTATTACGCAAGCTGTACCTTTAAGAAGTCTACATGCATATGTTAATGAAGTCATGGTTGTGATGTCTTAATCATTATGATTTCTGAATGAGTAATTTTTTGCAGTTTAGCTCAAATGAACTCATTTTAAAAGAACAAGAAAAACCCTGTTTTCAAATATAAAAATGGTTTGCTGAACATCAAAATAAATCAAAATAGAGCAGAATAAAATAAAAATCACCTGATTTTCACAATACACTTTTAAAAAATGAACATGAAAACTAGTAACTACTTTATTAAAATGTTATATAACAACAAATAATGACTTATGCTTCGAACGCTTCTAGAAAAACATTTAAGTCTGTCAGTGTGTTTTATTAGCTATCACTGATGGGACACATTTGACATATACCGTCCTGTAACTCTCTTTTGACTAATAATGAATTAGCAATATTTTTATAAATTTTTAAGTATTTATTAATACACTTCATTCAAAGGTAAACCAATATTTTTCTGACCACATTAGCACATTAGCATATACTTTTACTTTTACTTTTAAGCATAAACTCACTTACTTTTATATATTTTTTTAGTAAACAAAACAATATCTTAAGCCATTATAACAAATACAGCATTTGATTTTAAAAATGTAAATGTTGAAATGAACATTGTTGTAGAAGTATTGTTCATTGTTAGTGCATGCAGGCTAATCTAGAAAAAACCTTGAATGAATGAAACCATATTGTAAAGTGTTAGTTAGTGTCATGTTTGTTAGATCATCTCAAACCTCTTTTACTAAACAGCCAGTAAAACGCTGTTGTGAAAATCTCTCATTTTATGGCGTTTCTTCTGCTTTTCTCTGACTCTGTACATAAAACGCATGCAGACACATGTCTGTAAAAAGGAAATGTATGAATGCACAAGCATAGATTAAGTAAGACAGTAGCAGGTCATTAATGCATTCAGAAATGCACAAACAGTATAAGCAAATCCTTTCCCGAATTTACTGTAGCGTGTCTGGTTGCTCTGATAAGGAAGCCTGCGAGGACCAACCGACCCATAACTACATCCTCTTCTTCTTGCTGAAGATGCTCGACCGCACACGGCTCATTGCAGAAATGCAGAGAACTGAGGCCGACTGACACTCCTCTAAGATTACTAAAGCTACTGACACTCCTCTAAGATTACGAGAGCGACTGACACTCCTCTAAGATTACGAAAGCGACTGACACTCCTCTAAGATTACGAAAGCGACTGACACTCCTCTAAGATTACGAGAGCGACTGACACTCCTCCAAGATTACGAAAGCGACTGACACTCCTCCAAGATTACGAGAGCGACTGACACTCCTCCAAGATTACGAGAGCGGCTGACACTCCTCCAAGATTACGAGAGCGACTGACACTCCTCCAAGATTACGAGAGCGGCTGACACTCCTCCAAGATTACGAGAGCGGCTGACACTCCTCCAAGATTACGAGAGCGACTGACACTCCTCCAAGATTACGAGAGCGACTGACACTCCTCCAAGATTACGAAAGCGACTGACACTCCTCCAAGATTACGAGAGCGGCTGACACTCCTCTAAGATTACGAGAGCGACTGACACTCCTCCAAGATTACGAGAGCGGCTGACACTCCTCCAAGATTACGAGAGCGGCTGACACTCCTCCAAGATTACGAGAGCGACTGACACTCCTCTAAGATTACGAAAGCGACTGACACTCCTCTAAGATTACGAGAGCGACTGACACTCCTCTAAGATTACGAGAGCGGCTGACACTCCTCCAAGATTACGAGAGCGACTGACACTCCTCCAAGATTACGAGAGCGACTGACACTCCTCCAAGATTACGAGAGCGACTGACACTCCTCTAAGATTACGAGAGCGACTGACACTCCTCCAAGATTACGAGAGCGACTGACACTCCTCTAAGATTACGAGAGCGGCTGACACTCCTCCAAGATTACGAAAGCGACTGACACTCCTCCAAGATTACGAGAGCGACTGACACTCCTCTAAGATTACGAGAGCGACTGACACTCCTCTAAGATTACGAGAGCGACTGACACTCCTCCAAGATTACGAGAGCGACTGACACTCCTCTAAGATTACGAGAGCGACTGACACTCCTCTAAGATTACGAGAGCGACTGACACTCCTCTAAGATTACGAGAGCGACTGACACTCCTCTAAGATTACGAGAGCGACTGACACTCCTCTAAGATTACGAGAGCGACTGACACTCCTCCAAGATTACGAAAGCGACTGACACTCCTCCAAGATTACGAGAGCGACTGACACTCCTCTAAGATTACGAGAGCGACTGACACTCCTCCAAGATTACGAGAGCGACTGACACTCCTCCAAGATTACGAGAGCGACTGACACTCCTCTAAGATTACGAGAGCGGCTGACACTCCTCCAAGATTACGAGAGCGACTGACACTCCTCTAAGATTACGAGAGCGACTGACACTCCTCCAAGATTACGAGAGCGACTGACACTCCTCTAAGATTACGAGAGCGGCTGACACTCCTCCAAGATTACGAAAGCGACTGACACTCCTCCAAGATTACGAGAGCGACTGACACTCCTCTAAGATTACGAGAGCGACTGACACTCCTCTAAGATTACGAGAGCGACTGACACTCCTCCAAGATTACGAGAGCGACTGACACTCCTCTAAGATTACGAGAGCGGCTGACACTCCTCCAAGATTACGAAAGCGACTGACACTCCTCCAAGATTACGAGAGCGACTGACACTCCTCTAAGATTACGAGAGCGACTGACACTCCTCTAAGATTACGAGAGCGACTGACACTCCTCCAAGATTACGAGAGCGACTGACACTCCTCTAAGATTACGAGAGCGACTGACACTCCTCTAAGATTACGAGAGCGACTGACACTCCTCTAAGATTACGAGAGCGACTGACACTCCTCTAAGATTACGAGAGCGACTGACACTCCTCTAAGATTACGAGAGCGACTGACACTCCTCCAAGATTACGAAAGCGACTGACACTCCTCCAAGATTACGAGAGCGACTGACACTCCTCTAAGATTACGAGAGCGACTGACACTCCTCCAAGATTACGAGAGCGACTGACACTCCTCTAAGATTACGAGAGCGGCTGACACTCCTCCAAGATTACGAGAGCGGCTGACACTCCTCCAAGATTACGAGAGCGACTGACACTCCTCTAAGATTACGAGAGCGACTGACACTCCTCTAAGATTACGAGAGCGACTGACACTCCTCTAAGATTACGAGAGCGGCTGACACTCCTCCAAGATTACGAAAGCGACTGACACTCCTCTAAGATTACGAGAGCGACTGACACTCCAGATTACGAGAGCGACTGACACTCCTCTAAGATTACGAGAGCGACTGACACTCCTCTAAGATTACGAGAGCGACTGACACTCCTCTAAGATTACGAGAGCGACTGACACTCCTCTAAGATTACGAGAGCGACTGACACTCCTCTAAGATTACGAGAGCGACTGACACTCCTCCAAGATTACGAGAGCGACTGACACTCCAAGATTACGAGAGCGGCTGACACTCCTCTAAGATTACGAGAGCGACTGACACTCCTCTAAGATTACGAGAGCGACTGACTCTCCTCTAAGATTACGAGAGCGACTGACACTCCTCTAAGATTACGAAAGTGACTGACACTCCTCTAAGATTACGAGAGCGACTGACACTCCTCTAAGATTACGAGAGCGACTGACTCTCCTCTAAGATTACGAGAGCGACTGACACTCCTCTAAGATTACGAGAGCGACTGACACTCCTCTAAGATTACGAAAGCGACTGACACTCCTCCAAGATTACGAAAGCGACTGACACTCCTCCAAGATTACGAAAGCGACTGACACTCCTCTAAGATTACGAGAGCGGCTGACACTCCTCCAAGATTACGAAAGCGACTGACACTCCTCCAAGATTACGAAAGCGACTGACACTCCTCCAAGATTACGAAAGCGACTGACACTCCTCTAAGATTACGAGAGCGACTGACACTCCTCTAAGATTACGAGAGCGACTGACACTCCTCTAAGATTACGAGAGCGACTGACACTCCTCTAAGATTACGAGAGCGACTGACACTCCTCTAAGATTACGAGAGCGACTGACACTCCTCTAAGATTACGAAAGCGACTGACACTCCTCTAAGATTACGAGAGCGACTGACACTCCTCTAAGATTACGAGAGCGACTGACACTCCTCCAAGATTACGAGAGCGACTGACACTCCAAGATTACGAGAGCGGCTGACACTCCTCTAAGATTACGAGAGCGACTGACACTCCTCTAAGATTACGAGAGCGACTGACTCTCCTCTAAGATTACGAGAGCGATTGACACTCCTCTAAGATTACGAAAGCGACTGACTCTCCTCTAAGATTACGAGAGCGACTGACACTCCTCTAAGATTACGAGAGCGACTGACACTCCTCTAAGATTACGAGAGCGAATGTCATTCTAACAGCATTTTAACAGCACTATGAACACTCTCCCAATGCAAAGACGTTACTAAATTATAAAGCAGCATCACATGTAACCTTCGTTAGAGAATTCTGAAGATTTTTATTTCAGTCAACATTTAGATATAAAATATCATCCAAAATGGCTAATCAGTCTATCTAGAGAAATGCTGATTATGAATGCATTTCTGTCATGGCGACTCTTAGAGTGTTTGGCATGGTAATGGATATAACAATGTTGATATGTTGGTCTTGGTGGAATAGATTTGCTAAACTGCTGCTGATGTTATTGCTGTACAGCAGGTATGAGACTTGCCACTGCCAATACACACACAACACACTGCTGTGAACAAGTAAGACATGCTGCAGCTGTACAATATAGCGTACATGAATTCCCTGTAGCAGATCTATACAGGTGGAGCTGGGGAAGGTGGAGGCAAGTTGCAACCTCTACAGCAAATGCTGAGCAAGTATTTGAAGGTTGAGCAGCGAGCTCATTGGCTACTGATACAGCAGGAACCAATCAGCTGTGGCCTATAGAGAATGATGTGATTGCAAGCAGATTGAGTTAAGGACCAATCGGTGTGGCAAGCAGGACGAGGCAGAGAGCCATGAGAACGTGCGTGTGTGTGTGTGTGTGTGTGTGTGGGGCAGTCGTCCGTGAGGGGCTTTTCATTTATTTAAATGAAACACTGTGGCACGTAGGGCGGGGCCGAGAGCTGTGGGAACGGAGCGACATTGTCATTGTGGCTGCTTCATTTCAGTAAAGTAACCATTCCATTCAAAGTCATAAAGAAATTACAACTACTGACGCTTCACGATGAATAAAGGTCAGTTTTGTGGGTTAATTTTCTGAAATGAGACATCCTTGATGATGTATGCAGTCGACAAATGCTACCTCCGGAATGACCTTTGAAATGAGACATAGCTTATGTGTGTCGAGTTGCTGTCTATGTAGAGTGCTTTTTATCGGACACTTATGAGGGTTCATTTTAGTTAGGATGCTGTCTTAGAAGGGAGTTGCCTATGTAGACAGCAAGACAGGATTTGAAACAGAACTGCTGCTTATTCAAACCATTATAGTCTAAAGAGCTGACATTACAATATAAGATGAGCAATCAAGATGAATGGATGTTTAACATTAAGTTGTGGTACTTTAAATCACGCAGTTAAATAATACTTTGCAATGATTTTCTCATTATTTAATGGGCTCTGAACTGTCTTGCATGTCTCACCCCGCGAGAGATAATCTGACGTCTCAGTGTGTGTCAGGAACGGCTCCTCTGGACGGGTAATTGGTCTCAGCTGTTCATCCACAGACAGAAACAGCGTTTAAGCAAACGGCTGCGTACACACACTTTCCCCTCCATCATTTTCTCTCGCCGCAGAACAAACCCTGAAATATGGATGAATGAGGGAGAGAGAGTTTACACCAATAATGAGTGTGTGAGTGTGTGGTCTGTTTGAGTACATGTTTGTTTGTGTGTATTTGTGTGTGTTTGACATAGTGTACATTTAAACATATAGCAGGTGAAACAAACACATGTATCACACAAATATGTACACATTTACACACATGTATATCAATTTAGTAGAAGTGTGTACGTGTGTGTGTGCGTGTGTGTGTGTGTCTGTGTGTGTGTCTGTGTGTGTGTGTGTGTGTGTGCATCTGAACAGCGAGCAGACGGATGGAGGAAAAAGAGAGGAAAACTATGAAGATCCAGAGACAGATAAAGCCCCATATGAACAGAGGAATGAAACTGAATTACATCAGCAGAGTCCTGACACACACACACTCACATGTGAATCTCTTGTGCCGCAGTAGAACAGACCTGAATTCAATCTCTCCCATGAACGCACACCACATCACTGCTGTATTCAGGGGTTTCTCATCTGAAAAGAGACACACATTATGATTGAAATTATTATTTCTGTATGACCCCAGTCAGTTGTTCAACTCATCCCACCAGAAAATGTCTGTTTATCTATCATGTTTGCACCAATCCCACCAACTGAAAAAAGACGATAAGTACAAATCTGTCCAAATCCCAAAACAGATGCTAGTGTAAATCACTCTAAAGTTTAGAAATCTTTCACTGCTTCAAAACATCTAAAAGCTTAATGTGATATTCATAAAACATCTAAAGTACATTATTCACATTTATAGACCCATTTTCACAATCTTATTCTCTCTTATGTCTGACATGGTGTTTTGGATGATGGTCCAGCCAGATATAGATCACCAAACACACTAAAATATGCTATGGTAATATGAGGCACATACCTCATAGCACTCTGAGTGCATGTGTTCGGGCCCTTGTTATTGAGTCTCTTTCACATCCGATGTGATGCCAGCAGCGCTCGAAACACCAACTGTTGTTTTACCTCGAAAGCTTGCAAACAGCTTGAATGTGGACCTGGAAAATTAATAAACAAGAAATAACATACCATAATTGCAGTCATTCCTATGAGAACAAGATCAGATTCCTCAGAGGATGCATGAGTTAGACGAATAACAGAAGCTCATTTATACCTTCATTTTTAAGACGTGTTCGATTAGGATTGGATTGAATCTTCAACATATTCAGTAAAACACACATTTTTCAAACCTCCACAGGGAAGACTAGTCCTGTTCAAATATTTTAAAGGCTTCTTTGAGGCACTATAGCTAATAAACATCCTTCAGCAGAGTTAGTCAATTAGTCCATTTTTGCACGAGCCATGGGCGGTTCTAGATCCTTTTAGAGGGGCTTTAGAGGGGTTTTTTAATTTTCTTTTTACCACATAAATTATTTATTTAAAGATTACTTAAACAGAGATGGATATAAAGGATGACTTTGAAAGGATGATATCAAAAAACCAAGAACAAATAAGAGAGAGAGAGGGTGGAAAATGCCATTAAATCACACTAAGGAGAGATTTATTTAGTCAATGACTATCAACATGACAACACATTCATGACATTAGTGAGGCTTCGGGTGATTTGAACATGTGACCCCCCGGTGATAGTCATGGAGAAAGAAAAGATAAAGTAGAAACATGCATTTCTCTCTATCATTTGGATGTATTCACGCACCTGCAAAACATAATAAAAACAGAGCGAACAGCTTGGTGCGAAATTCACTCTGAAATTCTAGGACTTTGTCACTTCCTCCTCCATTCACTCTGTTCCTTCTCATTATTGTATAAGATATTAAGTCTTGTTTTCGAGACAATCTTTCAGTTTTTGCTGAAAACAAGAAAAAATATCAGTAGCACTATACAATACGGGTGCACTAATTCATGTTTAACTAATGCACAGATAGTCATGAGTTAATGTATGACTCATGAAGAACTAAACCATTAATTAATTATTACTGCATCAGCAACTAATAAAGAGTCATTGCTATTAATTCAATGTGTCATTGTGTATTAATTCCTTAATAACATATTTTATTAACTAATAGTGTAAATGAATGTGTTAATTACCACAATTAGTCAACGCTATGTACTTCAACTTCCAGTTGTCCGCTTTAATTAATCATTAGCTAATGATTTGCAAAGGTATCATTATGTTTACTTGTTGAGGCACATGACAATTAACTACTCCGAGCTCTTGCGCTACTTCTGTTATGAAGGACAAATGGACTTGCAATGGTCTGTCATGTCCTGTGTACACAGCTGTAATGGTCTCGTCCAGTTTAAACACGGTGTAACGGCGTCGGTATTTCAGATTCTGGTGTGCTGATATTTGTGTGCGGCCCAACTTACCCATCCTTCAAACACTCTGTGACATTACACTCACTGCATGTGCAACTGCCCCACAGACCTTTAGTGGGATGACAAAACCCATAACCATAATGACATATTACTTAACAAGTAGTTAATAGTCATGTGCCTCAACAAGTAAAGTCATAACATAATGATACCTTTGCAAATCATTAGCTAATGATTAATTAAAGCAGACAACTGGAAGTTGAAGTGCACCGCGTTGACTAATTGTGGTCATTAACACATTCATTTACACTATTAATACAATGGGCCCTATTTTAACGATCTGAAACGCAAGTGTCAAAGCGCAAAGCGCAAGTAACTTTGTGGGCGGATCCCGGCGCTGTTGCTATTTTCCCGGCGGGATAAATGACTCTTGCGCCCGACGCAAGTTTAAAAGGGGTTTGTCTGAAGTAGCTTCATTATTCATAGGTGTGGTTTGGGCGTAACGGAAACAAACCAATAAGAGCGCCATATCACATTCCCTTTAAGAGCATGATGAACGAGGTGCGATTGTTCCATGGCGCAATACTATTATAACGGCGCATTGACCAGCGCGCTTCAGAATCGGTGCACAGCCGAGGAGATCGATGTTCTCGTCAGGGCCGTAAAAGAAAGAGAAGTGACATTGGGGATGGGACAAACCCACCCAAATTAGCTTCGGTTAAACATGCATATAATAATTTGGGTAAATGTGTAAGCTTTATGCCTATTTTTCCCATCGTCATGGACACAACAATGATTTCCCTCGTGTTTAAATATTTTCCTTATAATAATGTATCATTTGCAAAAAGAAAAATGCATCTGTGTAGATGAGAGAATCATCTATGCGCGTTGTTCACTCTGTATTATGGCCAAGCATGCGCCCTTAAAATAGCATCTGAATGTACGCGCAACGCGCCACTGCCTTTAGACTAGGTTTTTTCTGGTCAGTGGCGGAATTGTTTTCTGGAACTGCAAAATAGCATGAGGGAAAGTTTGCGCCGGAACACGCCTCCTCTTTGCGCTGAACCGCCCCGGGGAGCGCAAGTGTATTTCTTAGTTAACCGACGTGTGTCTGTGGAGGGAAAAGTCCGCTTTGCGCGGGTGCAAAATAGGAATGATACATGCGTCAGTGTACAAAGTCATTTGCGCCGGGTGCAAGATAGGGCCCAATATGTTATATTAAGGAATTAATACATGATGACACGTTTAATTAATAGCAATTCATTTATTACTTAAGCTATTAATCATATAGATTCTACAATGCGCTGGATCCTAAACCGAAAGCAACTCACTCACGTCACGCTAAACATTTACTCTTCTTGCACCGGAGAACAACACAAGTCGACACCATTATGACTAAAATGTTTGCTAAGAGGTATTTCCTACTAAAGCAAGGCGGCATTTGACTGGTCAAGCGTTTCCATTGCAGACTGGTGGGCGTGGCCTCGCACGCCAACATGCCCAGTGCATTATGGGTGTTGAAGTTTTCCTACTGTACCTATTTGGCAAAAGGGAAGACAACAGTATTTTTTCTGTTTTGTCTAGTCTCCAATTTAAAAAAAAAAAAAAAGCTTCCTACTGCATACAGGCAGCCAAGTTTTAATGAAAGCCCATTTTGCCAGTGGTGAAGTACAGTTTCAGATATGTGTTTCTTGTTTGAAGCATAAACTCACATAATTTTGTTAAATTTTTCAGAAACTATACTTAATATCTAGCTAATAGATGCTTAATATATTTAGCATCTCAAGTAAATGTATCTTGAATTAAGAATGTTTTGATGTTTGGAAAACAAGACATAAATACCAAGTAAGATTATTTTTGCAGTGAAGAGTGTCAAAATGAGCCTCTAGTCCTTTTGCTCACATAACCGGGAATCAACACATAAACTTAGACACAAGTGAACATACAGTACAATGATGTATCAGTAATATCATAGTACTTTTTCAAATTTGTGGGACGTTTTCCACTCATTTATCAGTGAAATCAGACTTGGATTTTGGGTTCCTTGCCACTGTCACCTTTGGGGTTTAAAAGACACTTAATATTCAGTAATATCGTCAGTTTGACTGCACTGACACTATCGTATGGAAACAATGAACTGAATTGAGCTGAATAATGACACTATTGACTTCTGATTCACAATTTGTTTCATCATTGATGAACTTTACAGTCATTGAACTTAACTGAATCAACACTGAACCGAATGAGCTGAATAATGACGATGTTGTCCTCTTAGAGCTGCTTTACAGCAGAATCTGAATTTGTGCATATTTTCCTATTACCGTGAAGCTGCTTATAAACAGTCTGTATTGTATAAAGCACTATAGAAATAAAGGTGACGTGACTTGTTTCAAAGTTTTTGTTGCCCTTTCCAAGTAGAAATTCTCATTGTCTGAGTTGAATGGAAAGCAGCATGAGGAAAGGCAATCACTCACTCCTGACCTGCAGTTATATGTATTTAAAGTCCATCCACTGTAAATTGCCAGATGAATAATTAATTTGTGTTAAACCAGATTTAAAGCTTAATTAACTCCGACTGAGTCTGACGAGACGGAAAAGAAACGGGTCTCTTCTAACAGCGCAGTTTCACCTCACTAGAGACGGCGAGACAGAAGCGAGGGGGCGTCTCTGAAGACACGTTAATTTAGACACTGTACTGTATTAAAATGCTTTCAGAGACCCGCAATTACACACACATCCACAGCGACCGGCTCCATATAGTCACATAAACAAAATGCAACCTTTGAACGTTTCCATCACACACAGACACAACGCTCCACCTAGCATTTAAGGGGTCGTTCACACAGGACACATTTTTGCATTTGTTTGCATCTGTTGTGATGCATCTCACTGTTTTATAAGCATCTGTATATTGAGACAGTCAAGTTAAACCCTTTAAAGAAGCCATTTTATGCCCTTTTTCAATGTCTTGATTTTGTTTTTGGGCTCTACTAGAATAGGTTTTCCTGCTTGGATGTTCAAAAACACATTATTTTTCACATATTTTACAATGTTCCTGCTCTGTCAGAAACACAACGGCTGCATCCGAATGTTTAAAAATGCTTCCTCCAGAGGAATCCTTTATGTAGGAAAGCATCAGGCACGTCCGAATCAAATGTTAGCTTCACTTCCACGTCTCCTGAGATCCCTTCTTCTGATCGATTTTTAAGATGTATCCGTCACTACCTTTGATATCCCACAATCCTGTGCTTTCCATTCTGTGACCATAAAGATGGCATCTGAAATGTACACTTTTGGCCAACATTTTCCACTTTTGATGTCATTTCTAGCAAGAAAATACTATTGTGGTAATTAAATATTAGCTTAGTTATCACTTAAGCTCGCTCCATTATGCTGTAGAATAGATCATTAAACCGTTACCTCAGAAGAACTCTATCATGAAAACTATATGTATAAGCCGTAATTATATGATTTAATAATCAATTAAAAAGGAATTTATACCTGTATGATATTACGCTTAACCATTAATATTAATATTCTAGCCATTGAGCGTACATCGGTTGTACACTCGTTATTGCGGTGCATTGTGGGATTGAATGAGAGCACTCGAAAATGTCCACTATGGTTTCGGACACCACTATAAAATGGCTGTTTCCTTAAATAGTGCCCTATTTAAGAGTAGGCTATAGGGGGCGATTTCGGACACAGCCATTGGCTCAGTTGTGTTCCTGTCTCTATGAAGCCCCTCCTTCTGAAAAGCACACTGTGCTCTGATTGGTCGGCTGGAGCAGTGTGTTGTGATTGGTCGAGCGCTTCGAGTGTGTTTGGGAAATGTCCCGCCCCTTACCATAACCACCAGTTTAACACACTACTAACTAACTCAACCAGGCCCCGCCCCTTTATTCTGCGCATTAATTATTTAAATGAGGAATATTGTGACGTGTTCGTTCCCGGGAGAAACTCGAGACTACAAAGGAGGCGTTTCAGGAGTTCAGAAACACTGACACTGATATAGAGAAGAACTGTGTGACTTTGCAGAGCTTTTTCATGCTCAAACAGCAACAGTACACACTAAAGAAAGTCAAGACAAACACACTTCTGCAGTTTGTAAAACATTCAAAATATTAATTTCTCACTCCTGAAGTTGCATTTGGTTAGAAGGCAGATTGTAAGCCTCTGTCTTTTTTTTTTTATCCGTATGAAAGCGACAGAGCATGACTTCAGCTGATCATTAGAGAGAGAAATGACATCTTCATTCCTCCGGCGTGTCTTTCGAGAACATTAATTATTTTCGTTACACAACGACAGCAGAATCCTCCCCGACTTTAAACTCTTTCTCGCCGTTAATTAGGAGGAAAAGTCTTCTATGATGCTCCTCAACGGGCAGATCAACGTTAGGAAGTGGAACGCGGGGCGGTTTTTGAGGCTTATTTTAATTTTGTCGTCATGCATGAATCGGTCGCTTCTCATTAGCCGACAGGCCTGATTGAAATATTGGAAGAGGAGGCGTCCGGAAGACAAAAGATGGAGGCCTGGAATGACCTTGAAAAGATTTTTGACAGTGTTTCTGTGCTTTTGTTTGCTCCTATGAGGTCAAAGGTTAATTGCATTACAATCTCAAACCACTTTCCTGCTGTCATCCAAACTCAAGGCCACCGTTCACCTGCCGACCTCAGCTCATTTACAGCTGAACGGCTGTCTAAATGATCTTTAACTTAAACAAGATCATGTACAGTGAGGAAATTACTGTCAGGAGACCATGTACAGAGCTGTTAAACCAATATTTACACACACACACACACACACAGACACACACACACGTGTCAAGACAATATTACAGTGTGTTTCAGGTCAGATGGCACACATTTGACCGTGTGATTATTCGAGTCATTGTTTGCTGTGGTTTCAGTCCCAGAAACGCTTGTCGACCTCCAGGTCTAAGGGGAGGTCATGCAATCTCAGGGAGAGTCTAAAGCCTGTTGAACTGTGAGCAAAGGTCAGAGGTCAGACAGAAACAAACACAGAAACCTTGAGGAAGTCATAGTCTGGAGGCTGAAGACGGAGTTAAGAAAATCTCCCTCATGCTATTTCCAAGTATTCAAAACAATAAAAGCAAACATTTGCATGTAAATATCATATTTGTAAATAATTATTATCCAAATCAGTTTCTACCACAACAAGCAAGAGGTTACAGGACATTTTGTCAATCCTCACTTATAAAACGTGGATTGGATTTGATCCTGAATTCCATGGATTTCATCCTACGTCGAAAGTGAGGAACAAAACAAAGAAACTGATTACTTTTTACACTCATATTAAAATAATATGACATAGATTATGAAAATGTAAAGAAAAACAGTCAATCACAATTTGAATATATGCTATTATGTATTTAAAATGAGCAAGATTTCCAATTGTTTTGTTATAATTACATTACGGAAATTAATTCATTAATGATATCAATAATTTCCTGAAAAAATATAAATAGTATCTCAGTGACACTAAAAACAACACAGTATAGTGTCATTTTACTATAATTTATTAATGAGAGACTAAAATATACTATTGATATTTTATAATAGATTTTTATATATATTTTAAAATGAGTTTTTATTTGATATTTTTCCAGGTTAGGAAATTTTTTTTTTTTTTTTTTTTTTTTAGTGATTGTGTTTTAATATGCTTATATAATAATAATAATAATAATAATAATAATACATAAGTCTTATATAGCGCTTTCCAAGGAACTCAAAGACGCTTGATATAGTTTTTATTAATTTTTATTTCAGCTGTAGTTTTAGTTATCTTAGTATGTTATCTTTGTATATTGGATTATGTTTTGGTTAACGTTTATTTTATTTCAAGTATTTCAAGGTTTTGGTTTTAGTTAACATTAATAACCCTGCTATACAAAAATGGAAGACACATCATGGCCATATTCCAGAATGACAATGTCAAGATTTATCAGACTCAGATTGTGAAAGAATGGTTGGAGAATGACGAGCATGAAGAATAATTTTCACACATGAATTTGAAAGTGTTTGGGATGTGCTGGAGGAGACTTTACAGAGCATTGGACTCTTGGATTGTCAATACAAGATCCTGACCAAAAATTGATGCACGTTGTGATGTTATTTCCATCAAGAGGTGCATTGCGTCTATACATTTGATAAATAATTCATAAGAAAATTTTGGAAACTGTCATAAATGCACATTTGGGATCATTCTATGTGTACATGTCTTCATAAACGAGTCCCCTGATTTCTATTTGTCTCATTGTGCTGATCAGCTCCGCCCACATTGTAATGTTATTGGTCCAAAGGGTTGCTCGACATAATAACATATTAATTACTGAATATATCACGTCATTTAATAGTAGTTCAAGAGGCAGATTTCAAAATCACGTACCTGAATGTGAGATGAATGTGAATGCTAACAGCTCGTTTTCTCCAAGCACGTATTATTATTATACACCCACTTGGTTGAGATAAATCTAATAGACTGAACACTCAGACGCTTCTGATATTACAGCTGATTATGAGCAAAATCTCACGCAGATGACGGCTCTGGGTGTAAATTGAGAACATTTACCTACTGAGAATTACTGCCATAAAAGATCTGAAGGTGCTCAAATAAATCTACAGCAGCACAAAATGAGAACGCTTTCTGAAGTCTTTCTGCTTGAAATAACTCAAATCAACGGTCAACCTAGGTCAAATAAATATATATTCATAAAGTTACTGTTTTTATTTAGGCCAGAGAGAGAGAGAGAGAGAGAGAGAGAGAGCGAGAGAGAGAGAGAGAGAGAGAGAGAGAGAGAGAGAGAGAGAGAGAGACAGAGACAGAGACAGAGAGAGAGAGAGAGAGAGAGAGAGAGAGAGAGAGAGAGAGAGAGAGAGAGACAGAGACAGAGAGAGAAAGAGAGAGAGAGAGAGAGAGAGAGAGAGAGAGATCAATTAATTAATGTGTGTCTAATGTGTATATTGATCGTCAACAGGCTTTTGTGAATCAACAACACGGATTCATTTCCATAGAACTTCAAAGGACACAAACACACACTTCTGTGAAACTAGTGGTTGTTTCTTCAGTATCCGCTGTTACTCACTTTATAAGTGATTCACCTGCTGAAAGATTAAACGGGTGAAAAATATCCAACAGACGCACACTGAGGAACCGGAGTCAAAGATACAGACCAGAAGATCAGAGACTCTTTTTACTTGGACCAGTAAGCAACACCCTAGCAACCACACAGCAACTACATGCATTAAAAAGACTCTGAACACCCCTTAGCAATGCACAGCAACACCCTTGCAAATCAAAACCCTCTAGCATCAACATTCTAAACACCTTAGAACACTTAGCAACACCCTGGCAACCACGCACAACACTATTGGATCAACACTATGAACACCTTAGCAACCACTTAGTAACACATAGCAACAGCCTTGCAATCACCTATTGCACTCTAGCATTAACATTCTGAACGCCTTAGCAAACTCTTAGCAACACCCTGGCAACCACCCACAACACTCTAGCATCAACATTCGGAACAGCTTACCATCTGCTTAGCAAACACCATGGCAACCACCCACAACACTTTAGCATCAACATTCTGAGCACCTTAGCAACTGCTTAGCAACACCCTGGCAACCACCCACAACACTCTAGCATCAACATTCGGAACAGCTTACCATCTGCTTAGCAAACACCATGGCAACCACCCACAACACTTTAGCATCAACATTCTGAACACCTTAGCAACTGCTTAGCAACACCCTGGCAACCACACACAACACTATAGCATCAACATTCGGAACACCTTACCATCTGCTTAGCAACACCCTGGCAACCACCCACAACACTCTAGCATCAACATTCTAAACACATTAACAACTGCTTAGCAACACCCTGGCAACCACCCACAACACTCTAGCATCAACATTCTAAACACATTAACAACTGCTTAGCAACACCCTGGCAACCACCCACAACACTCTAGCATCAACATTCTAAACACATTAACAACTGCTTAGCAACACCCTGGCAACCACCCACAACACAACACTCTAGCACCAACACTCTGAACACCAACTACATATCAACACTCTTCGATCAACATTCTGAACACACACAAAGACAACTTACAATTTCTTTGTAATAAATGCAAGTCTCGTTTATATATTTTTTTAGCTACATAAAACTACATCTCAGACATCTCTTTGTCTGTTTTGTTGTTGTTTTTCCATCCTTTCTCTAATTAGTTATTTAGCTACTTGTTCTGACTTTCATGGGGTTTTTTCTTCCTTTCTTTTTTTTTTTGCAGTGTTCCTATCAGGCTGAAGAGCAGAAGTGCATGAGTTATCTCAGTTCTGATGGTCTCTGCTTTATGTGTCTGTAATGCTCTGAATGATTAACGTTTGTGTGTCATACTGTTTCACATATGACGTGTTAAATAATAGCATTCAGCATGCTAGTGTTCAGTTCATTAACCTGTGACTGTTTTATGCACATCACACACACAAAAAACAATTAAATTAAATCTATGTGTAGTTCACACACACACACACACACATCATTGGTTTGTAATTACCTTTCTAATTTCTGGAGGGAACGCAGAGAAGCAATTACTGCATAAAGAGCTCGAGACATTTGCAACAGAGCCGAGAAGAAGCTTTCAAGAGCCTCTTCATCCTCAGATCAAACTCCACTTTCACATCTGATGATGAACTACTACTCAAACCTGTCCTGACCCACATCAGCAGACACACCAGCAATGCTTACATCACTGAACACTCAACATCATTCGGTGGACATTATTTGCATTATGTTTCACATGCTGTATTTTTTTTATACCGTATAAATACATATTTCTAACTGGCATGCGTCGAGTGGCGATCACCGGTGATCGGTTCTGCACAGGTTTTGCTCATCTCGAACGAGCCTAATGGCAGCAGTTACCCATCAGTTGCGATTCAGCAGTTTTGTGATTGACTTTTTGAGCTCTGTGATTGGCTGTGATGTAATCATGGATTACTGCGAGGTCAGGCCTACAGCCTTGAGGAATCTCAGGAGCTTAGATGTCAATCGATGACAATTTAATCTGACACAAAACACACATCTGATTGACAGCTCAACTGAATCATTCAGTGTGTGTGTGTGTGTGTGTGTGTGTGTGTGTGTGTGTGTGTGTGTGTGTGTGTGAGAGAGAGTGTGTGAGAGTGTGTGTGTGTGTGTGTGTGTGTGTGTGTGTGTGTGTGTACCTGTTTAAGGTCGGTCTGTAAAGTCCACTGATTCCTCTGATCATCCTCAATATTCAGAAAAGTGTGAAAGTGTCAAGACAATTTAACAGGATTTAAAAAAAAAAAACAATAAAGTCCGAGAGTTTGAGTTTGCGTCTTTCTGACTAATCTGTCATGGACGCACAGACCAAAAGGACAGGCAAAAACAAAATATCAACTCCACGTACTGCAAAAAAGATATATGCAGAGTTTTGCCAAATGATTTACATATTTGCATGTGATTTGGATCTAATTAACAAATGTGTTCCAGGTGTTTGCTGCGACCGATAATTAAATGTTCTCCTCTGACTGTAAAACTGTGGCAGCGTCCCAATTCACATACTATCTGTAGTTTGTGAGCGTGTGAGATTATTTTAAATTGTAACATTACATTCTTACAGTATTTTTGATCAAATAAATGCAGCCTTATTGAGACATAAAAAAAAAAAAACCATTTTTTAAACAAAATACTGACCCTAAACTTTTGAACAGTACGTGGAGTATGAGTGTTAAGAAATTAAGTAATGAATTATCAAATTAATAATAAAAAAAAATAATAATAATAATGTAAATAAACCAATTTCAATTGGACAAATAAACAGGAATATTTAAAGCTCATAAATATTTCATGGGCACATTTGGATTAGGAAATAAATGGCAAATGCTTTTAAAAAGCAAAAAAAATTAATTGTTTTATATTTAACTTCAATAAAATCAGATCCAGAGCACGCACATCTACAGCAAAGCAATATGTTGCTCAAATTGGGTGCTCAACAAGGAAATTGATAAAAAGGGGAAAAAAGTCGGCACACCACGGCTCCAAAAAAAGTGAAAAATGCAATGATAGACTCACACACAGGTGCACGCTTCGAGCACGAGGCTCTTCGTCAGTGCGTGTACACTGACATTTTTCACATTTTTGGAGCCGTGGTGTGCCGACTTTTTCCCCCTTATTACATTTAATTTAAGCAATAAATTAAATCACTCTAAATATTGTCAATTTGAAAAGTGACTGATTTACTTACATATTTACTCAAAAGTATATGTACCCTTTATTTTCTTGTGAATTGGGATGCAGCCACAAGCACACTTTTAATGGCAGTATGCTAATGGTTGTGACATTTGACTTTCACTATTATTTTAAACTCCAAATCTGAGCCTCATTTTGAAAAGAAGAAAAGGTGAAGGTCATACTCCTCATTTTGGCATATTTTGGGCATGTCAGATATCGCAGTGTGGATGGAGTGTAGTGGTCTTTCCAGAGAACAATTACTTTCTTAAGCACCTTTGACACTCATCTTCTATTGTCCTCGCTTTCTATTACCCTACAGCCCACACACACACACACACACACACACAATCCTGTCATTCTGCTCTGTCCCTGGTGACTGTTAAATTGGTCTTGTATTGTTCATAAGTTCACTGTAATAATGCTGCATGTCTCATTTTCTCTTTGTCTCTTTGTTTCTTCATCATTATCTTTCTCTCTCCATCTCGTGGTTATTGTTCCTGCTAATGGTTTGATTCTAGTTACATGACGATGCCATTAAAAAATGAGATTCCTTGAGAAGCGATGATCTAATTAGACAACTCTCTCTTGTCAAATCAGCAGCAACAGACAATGCTCTATGTGATTATAAAATCAACTAAGCCTATATTTTTACATTATCAAAAAACGTACTCGCCACCACACTGCTAAAATGATGTGGCCGGTTGCCAGGGAGTTGCTAAGGAGTTCCAGGTGGCTGCTAGGGTGTTTCTACACTGTTGTTAGAATGTTCTTAGTTTATTATGCGATTTTCAGGTGTTTTCGCCTGTTGGCACGCAGTTTCTAGGTAATAAATTGTGTTTCTGGAAAGAATCAGATGTCATTAAAGTCGTGTGAAGTTTTAATTAAGTTCTACAAGAATGATAAATCGCTAGAGAGAACTATGTAGAGTAAAACATGAGGGTAATTATTATCTCAGCTATCTGCTGTCTTCCATTGGGACCGAACTCAACAGAAGAAGCACAGGAGTGTGAAATGAAATGAATGAATCTTCACCTTTACGCGCATTAACAAAGAGAAATGACGGAACCATATGCGGACATGACGACATTATCGGAGCCGGCGCGCGCGAGCACGCTACTATTTAGTCCCAAAGCACAAACGCCAAATCCACTTATAAATAGAGAAGAAGAAGAAAATAAACAATAATTAATCCCAATGCTTTTGTGGAGACACAGTCGGAAGCTGTAAAGTCGATTAGACTGGATTATTCTCTACTAATTTACAGTTCACGTCGCTGTCTGTGTTTGTCCTGTTTGCGCGTGGCGAGTGTTTGGAAGGGGCGGGTCTTGAAGAGTCTGACAGACAGTTGCCAAGGAAACAAAAAAACAATTAATCTGTTTACCTCTTCTAATATGACATTTGAGGGAATTCCTGTGTATGTGTGTGAGAGAGATAGAGAGAGAGAGAGAGAGAGAGAGAGAGAGAGAGAGAGAGAGAGAGAGAGAGAGAGAGAGAGAGAGAGAGAGAGAGAGAGAGTGTGTGTGTTATGGTGCATCTTTTCTGTATGCATAGAATACTGTATTGCTATATGTTGCTAAAACTCTACATTAAATGTTCATTAGACTGCATGGACAATACTGTATCCCACAATGCAATGCACTTGACCTTGGATTTCCAGTGTGTTAATGGGACATGATATGAGACGACAATGTAAGATTTCACAATACAGTTGCAGGAATGATGAGGATCTATTTGCAGCCGTATCAAAGTTTATTAAACAAAAACTCAGAACACTAAACACAGAACAACTGGTGTAAACACAACAAGAACTGACAATCAACTGGAATAAACCCGGGGCTTCAATACACAGGTGAATTAAACTAAAATAACAACAGGTGTAACACTAACACATTACCAAATCAATGAGAAACCATAGCAACGAACTGAAAACTAGGGCTGCATGTGTCCAAAATTGCCCCCTATACCCTTAAATAGGGCACTATTTTGAGGAGAAAGCCATTTGGTGTCTGAAACCATAGTGGACATAATCGAGTGCATTCATTCAATCCCACAATGCACTACAATAAGTGTACAACTGATACACTCAACCATACTGTATATACCCTACATTTAGGCACCTAACGGATAGAGAATCCCCATAATGCACTGTGAGAGTCGCCCTCGTCTGACTAGAAGATGCAGCTGATCATCCATCCATCTATTTTCCATTTTCCTGTGGCTACAGCGTAATATTATACAGGTTTAAATTCCTTTTTAATTGATAATTAGAGTGTTTAATTAAGGTTTATACATAGTTTCCATGACAGGGTTCAAGATAAATCTTTTCATTACTGAAGCTGCCAGTTTGCTAGGTTTCAAATGAGTATTTAACGGTGCACTCAGTGTCCGAATTCACTCACTCGTTTTCATTCACTCCTTCAAGTGCACTATATTAGTGGAGTAATGTAGGGGATAGTGAATGAGGGTACAGGGGTGCGATTGCAAACACAGCCTAGGCCACAGAAGTAAAACATGCAGAAAATTCCTCACAGTATAGAATATACAAATGCTTGAAATGTAAAATGTTTTTCTGTGGTTGTATAGCCTACTTCACATTTGGGCAAATTTAGAAAACCGGCATACTTGTGCACTGTATATATATTCTGTACTGCAGAAACATTTATGCAGAGTAGTATGCAAGTATGAAATTGTGAGCAATTGTGAATTGAGTAGACATTAAAGGTCTACTCTATATCATAGGCTACATATAAAGCTCTTTTGCCCAGTGTGAAAGCATAGGGAAACTAAATATCTCGCCTGGTCATTATGACATCACTGATCTCTGACCCCGCCCACAGAGAGCATCAGTGGCACTGTTGCCATGGGAGACAGAGCCGGGCGCTGTCGTCCAATCAGGAGGCAGGAACAGGATTAGAGAGAAGGACACATGGAATGAAAAAGTTGGAAATGAACATGAACATGTTAGTAAACAAACAGTGTGTGTGTGTGTGTGTGTGTGTGTGTGTTTTTGTCTGACATAATCTAATTGCAGAGAAACACCAGACAGTCCAACATTAGCAAACAATGATCAGACAGACAGAGATCTGACAGACTGAGACAAACATCTGTGTGTGTGTGTGTGTGTGTGTGTGTGTGTGTGTGTGTGTGTGTGTGTGTGTGTGTGTGTGTGTGATTCAGGGTTTCACTAAACTGTGAGGAACGAATGAACCCAGAATGATGGTAAAACCTGAAATCAGCCAGATTAAGGAAAACTGCTTAATAAAATGTAGAAATGCATAGGCCTATACACAATAAAATAAAATTACATGAAATACATTTAAATGAATGAAAAGCAGGTTCAGGGTTAAAGGGTTATAGAAATATGATCTCAAATATAAAACAAAAGCAGTCTAAATTTTGCACAGAAAAAGAGAAAAACAAATGTGCATCTGAAAGTAAATGCATTAATATGCAAATGTATTGACGTAAAAAAAGGTGTGTGTCTAATTAGAGCCAGTAAGATAATACTGATTAGAGCTCATTAGATTACTGCACAGACCACACTGAACAGCACACACACACACACACTTATCTAGTTTATCCAATCTAAAACAGGACATACTGACTAACCAGTCATTAACATTTAGTCATGTAGCAGACACTTTTTTTGAGCGTACATCACAAATAAACATAATAGTCTCTCTGTGTGCATGAAAATATGGTTAATTTCATTGAGCAGAGCTTGACTGCTGTCAAAATATCTAAATGACTATGAAATGAATGGAAATGTCAATGAGGGCTGCTAATATTCTTAAAGAAAATCAACTTCATGAAGAAGAAAAAACTACACACAGACATCGAAACACAGCCAGTTACTTGAAGAAAATAAAGTTGGGTAATATCGGATCTGGAATAGATCACCACTGCGCTCTGCAGGACACTGCGTGTTATTGTTACTGAACTGAATTATTTTTCTTCATACAAGAGGAACTGTCGTAAACCACAGACAATCCTGATGCTTTCACAAGGTCACGGCTGGAAACACAAATCATGTTCCTCTTTTATTGGGGAAAGGCGTTGTGGTTATGGCTCTGAATGATGAGGAACTGAAACAGATCTGCTCTCCGTCAGTCCAGAGACAGTGATATTAGCTGAGAGAAGTTCAGTACTCAGAGTTTCTTAATAAGCGTTGGTCAATAAATGTAGATCTTATGTTTTACAGGTCAGTGAACAGGAGCTGAGATATGCAAACAATGACTCACAATAAATTTTTTTTTTTAAAAATACGAATAATCTGGTATTATCATATGACTTGATTGTGTATCTATCGAACAAATCTGTAGTAATTTACCTTTTAAACATTTAAACAGACCATCCAATAATTATTCAATAACTGAACAAGAACGGCCTATGGTCACAAACCAGTTCAACAACAATTCTTTGATGAATATTATGAAATCATATGATTCACCAAAAATTTGAGAACTGCATTATTTAATCCACATTCATTAAACACTGTAAAAAATTAAATGATCAATAAGTTATGACAACATATGTTTTTACATTGCTTTAACTCCTCAAAACTAGTTCAGCAGTTTTCAACTTTTGTATAAGTTATCAGGATTCAACTCATCTAAGTCAGTCTAATGTAATTTAAGTTGAAATGATTTAAAGATCCTTAAACAAGGTAAATAAATAAATCTTATATTTAACATTATTCAGTTTTTCAGATAATTGTTAATTTAATTAATTTAATTGTTAAATAATCTTTATTGTGTGTTTGTTTTTTGTCTTGTCATGCAGGCGGAAACTGAAAACTGTCAAGTTAGCACATCTGAACACTGTTTGTGTAAATGTTTTAAAGGTGCAATCAGTAAAAATTTTGAGTATCTATTAACAGAAATGCTCCGTTGAAATCAATGACATCCATAACTATGTTTTCAGTGGTGTATAAAGAACTTACTTAATAAACCGTAATGTTTTTATTACCTTAGAATGAGACATTTATATCTACATAACCGCGGGAATCCCCTTCTATGAAAGTCGACATATTGTGACGTCATGTTTCTACCGTACCCGCACGCGCACAAACAGCGCTACAGAGCGCGTTTCGTCACTACCTTGAAAGAGAAGCCGCAGAAACCTAGAAGCTAGCCATAAACACCGTGAGTAGTGACTTGTCAGTGGTGTAAAATATGTAGTTGGATTGTTTCATGTAACTTAGTTCTTCTCCCTCGCTGTGTTATGGCTTTGCTATGTGGGGATAAATGTGCTGGTTACGTTCGTGAGACAGCTGATTAGTACTCTTCTCTTGTCATTGACCATAAAACAGTAACGTTAAGGAATCACCAACCCGTCGATCTTGGAAGCATTTTAAGTCGATCGTGAAGAGTTTTCAAAATCAGAGAAAAAAAAGCCTATTGTGTGTAGTAAATGGGGTCTAGGGGATGCGGAGGCGCGCGCGCTGTTATAGTCATGTCATTTTTGCCGCGCGCACCTTTGGGCTCATGCGGACGCGTCGAGTATAAACAAGGCTTTACTTTTTAACCAGCTCAGCCACAGTAACAGCTCATATTAGTCAGCTAAACTTTTACTAGCAGCTACCCTGTTAGAAAAATATATAGTTGGCTAGTTTAATGTGGTTCTTCTCCCTCGCTGTATTATGGGTTTAGACAATCAGCTGATTAAGTTACTATTATTATATTATAGACCCTTGATCCTCACCTGACTATGGCTTTGAAAACGTTATCCATGATGTGGTTTATAATGGACTGTGGTACAGAAACAGTGACAATGTTACACACTCTTGGCTTACTCTGGCTAATCTGTGCTGTCTCCAGACGACGATATGTTTGTCCCGTTTTAGCCACCGTAGCTTCTTCGAAAGGGAGGGGTGAGCAGTGGGCTGAGCCCTTAGTGCAAACTCGCAACAGAACCGCTAGATGCCGCTAAAAATCACACACTGCACCTTTAACCCTTTAAGGTATGCACCATGAAAAAAAGGAAAAATTATCCCTACAGTATTTTAGATACAATCCTCTAGCAAACGGTTGAGACGTCTGTAAGAGTCTGTTCATAATAAAAGAACAACATTCAGAACAAGTCATATTAAGTGCATTTTCTTGACCAATAAAAAAATCTGATGGCTGCTATAATATTGAATAATATTAAATTAATCATTTTAACAACACTAACCCTTTTGTTCATTGTAAATAGCTAATTTTACCAACATTGGCTAATTTGACCAACACTAGGCCTACCATAAAAGGACAACTCAACCGTTTGGTAGAGCATGTTTTAAAAAAAACTATTTGACCCTTATAAGACTTATTTTTGTTTAATTAAGTTACATAATTATGTTTAACAACTCCTCTGAAACGATAATATGTCAACCAAATAGTCTTAACGTTACCTTTAAAAGTCCCGCCGATATGCGTCATCAAAGGAGGAGCAAATTTTCGCTGTGTCATGCATTATATATCCATAATTATAGGTGTGTTCGACATCGGCTGCGGGCGGCTGGATGTAAGCGATCGGCGAGAGTAGCTGCGTGCAGGCGGGGAGGAGCTGCAAACAGAAGCCGCCTTTCCGCTGCACACGACAAACGACAGCCATTGGACCGGAAGTCATTCATTTCCAATGGAGAGTCGTACAGGAGCTGCGGGGAGGTCCGATCATATGCGTATGCGGAAAATTCGGATCCGATTTGACCTTTGGGTCCGTTGAAATATCTGAACTTCTGCGGCTAGACCGTATGCGACCGGCCGACCGGATGTAATGTATTCTAATCAAAACTATGAGCGTGAGGCTAGAATTACCAATATTTTAACTCTTTAATGTTATTCTGTAAACGATATTTCTGTAAAATGTCAGTTATTAATAATTATGGCAGAATTTATTTTTATAATTATTAAATATATTTAGACGAGAATACTTTTTGTGCGGAAAAACAAACAAAAATAACGACTTTATTCGACTATTCCTTTTCTTCCTTGTAGGCCTGAAACGAGACTTCAAGAGATTTCCACGACGCGTGCGCGAGAATTGCGATCTCCTTCAACTACTTCAGTTCAGTTCTCGCGCGCGTGCGTCGTGGAAATCTCTTGAAGTCTCGTTTCAGGCCTACATGGAAGAAAAGGAATAGTCGAATAAAGTCGTTATTTTTGTTTGTTTTTTCGCACAAAAAGTATTCTCGTCGCTTGATAAACTTATAGTTGAGCCACTGTTGTGACATGGAATATTTAAACATTTTCTTTAATGACTCTCTGGGCCGTCAAGTTTCATTCCCTTAGGGAGCCTATGGAGGAGTGATCAACCTCTCAGATTTAATCATAAATATCTTCATTTGTGTTCCGAAAACGAACGAAGGCCTTACGGGGTTGGTACAGCATGGGGGTGAGTAATTAATGACTTAATTTTCATTTTTGGGTGAACTAACCCTTTAACATCCGTAACCACGCCCCTCCAACTGACAGTAGACAGGGGGAATGAAAACACCTACGTTTCTAGATCCAATCAGGTGCTAGTTGGAAAAAAAGCCACGCCCACTATTTTGCCTCATTTAGTATTCCGTTTCTCTCGGAAATACGTCACAACACTGGAGAAAAGTCGTTTGCAACTTCCGGTTCACGGGGACTTTAACCAAGGGTGTAATCCATCAGCCGGAAGTTGAAGCCTCGTGGGAGCCGCCATTGTAGCAGAACTTCACCTGCTGTTAGCATCCCATTGACTCCCATTCATTTTGGCGTCACTTTGACAGCGAATAACTTTACATCTGAGTCATCCAAAGGCTTAATTTGTCGATTATTTATTTCTATAGAAACACGAAAATGTATAAAATGCTCCATTACTTTGTATCTTACGTTACGACCCCGTAGAAGCCGTTTTTGTAAAAATAGGCTAAAGATTGCGTCATAACCACGGGACTTTCTGTCGCACAATAGAGACATTACCGTATAGACAGGAGGAGAAGCTCACGGCAATCTTTTACTGTCTATGAGGCAATCGGGGGGACATGAAGGCACAAAGTCAAGGTAGAAGCCCATAAATAGAGACTCCATAAAAGCAACGGGACAAAATATTTTAACGTTTTTGAGGAATTAGGTGATTCAGATTTGTCTTGGCACAGCTACTAGAAGATTTTCAACTGTCAGACTGTCGTCACGCTCGGTTTGAGCCTGCGCAGTCGCTCAGACATCAGACAGGAAGTGCAATAATCGGGCTTCAAGTCTTCTCCGTTGAAATCAATGTGCTGTGTCCATTTCTTTTACTGTCTATGACTTTAAAGGTGGCTACTTTTACTCAAATCCTTTCTAATGTAATGTACCACTCATTACTTGAATTACTTTCATTTTAGTACCACTCGTTACTTTACTACTAATGCAACACATTAAGAAATGCATAGTTTATTCCAAGATTGCCGTGCGGGAGAGACCCAACATGTGAGAGAGCGAGTGAATCAACGGTTTCAGTTTCAAATGGTTTTAGATCACAAACACGTATTAGCATGACAGTTGTAGTAGGGTCAATACAGCATTAATTCATCTTGGGAATGACAGATGAAAGTCCTTCACAGCGGCGAGAGGGATGTTGAGCAGAACACTGTCCAGGTCACTATATGATGCTGGTGGAGGAAAACACTTTCAGACTCGCTCCTCCTAAACACCCCAGAGGCTCAATAATATTAGATCTGGTATTGGTGTAGTCACGCTGATTCACGGCCCCATGTTCAGGGTGTAATATTTGAAGCATCAGGTGCTCATGCTCCTCCAGAACGGTTCAGTAGTTCTCGGCAGAGACGTATCCATCAAGTACAGTCGGGAATACCATGATATTCAGCCCAAACCGTCCCTGATCCTCTGCTGTGCTTCACTCTGGACAGAAACAGTCGAGTGTTCAGCCTCTTTGGTTCTTTTCCGTTACTCTCATGGATGTGAGGAAGACAGTGAAGGGGGACTCATCAGAGAACTATACATGTTTCACATTGCCCAAGATGTCCTCTGCTGGCACCAATGTGGCACGAGTGACCGAAGGTTTGGTTATGAATACTGAATATGAGCTCCTGATGAACAGTTTCAGTGGAAACAGGGTGTGCATTTAATTCTGCATTGTCATCATCAATACGCATTCAACTGTAAGTTAATTTGTGTGATGGAAACTAATAAGATCAGAAACATAAGGAGCTTGTCCATCCAGCTTGCTTCAGAAATGAAACTGATACCAATTGCAATGTTTTGAACTAGCTGTAGATGATATAAAGAGTTCTGACTAAAATACACATTCAAAGCATTGCAGTAATCAAGACAGGAAATAAATAAATGCATGTATTCCTTTTTTACAAATCCGTAAAGCAAGAACAGGTTTTATCTTTAGCATTTCCAGCTTATAAATGCTCAAAGTAAATATACGAATGTACTGTAACCTGCATTCCTTTAAAATCTCCCACGTTATTCATCTCTGGCTCATCATTTGGTTTACAAAACCAGTGATGCTGTTGATTCTTTAAAAATTAAAATGTGATTTTGGCTTCAGGAATGAAAGAGCAAATGAAAAGTTTCTATTTTGAAGAAATATGAAAAACTGCAATGGGAAATCATGTGCTGTACGTATGATTCTCAGTATGTCATAAAATGTGTAAAATAGAAGCTTTCTGCTTTACCTTTCATTAAACTTGAACATTACTGTTCTTAAATTAAAACATGTGACCAATATTGCCCATAATATTGATAATGAAATATATTCAGGATATGATTCCAAAATAAGTTTATTGCTGACAGCACAGCAGAACTTAAGGCACATGTATAAGTTCAATATAGGCACAAATCCTGACTTCATTTCATTAAAGTTTGTTAAACACATTCAATGAAATCAGAGCTGATTTTGATTACAGTTTAAGATGAAACAGGAGGAAGCCCTCAGTAACTTTATCAGCTTAATGAAGCGTCTGTCTTCATAGTTAAAACAGCGAAAACACAAGCAAAAACGTGAAGAACATTGGGAGACAAACGACTCAAAAACGATGAGTGGACGCATCATGAGACGGCTCAGAAGAGGGTTTTGCTTCTTCAGCTTTGGAGCTATGCTGAAAAACACACACACACACACAATGCTGAATGCTGAATAAAAATCCATGTAAGAACAGGGCGTGTAATGAAGTACCTGTGTCCATAATAAATATCCCAGAATTCCCAGTGTTTGTGGCGCAAAGCACTGGTGTGTGTGTTACCTTGGTCTTGAAGAGCAGGTTTATGACTCCTTTGGAGCGACGGTCACTTGTGCGGTCAGACGGCAGACACACAGACACACTCTTACTGTCACGCTTGCACCGCGCTGACTCCGCCTCCTCACTCCCATTGGCTACTGACAGAGACAGACCTGAGGACAGGACGAGTGGAATGAGTGGAAAATGTCTCCACAACCATACAAACACACCCAGAAGTTCAGATAAGAACAGCAGAAGTGTGTGTGTGTGTGTGTGTGTGTGTGTGTGGTACCTGTGATAGTGGGCAGAGATCTGTGAATGTGAAGACTCTGAATCTGTGTGTGTGTGTGTGTGTGTGTGTGTGTGTGTGTGTGGTACCTGTTATAGTGGGCAGAGATCTGTGAATATGAAGACTCTGAATCTGGCGTGTGTGTGTGTGTGTGTTGTACCTGCCTGTGATAGTGGGCAGAGATCTGTGAATGTGAAGACTCTGGATCTGATGTGTGTGTGTGTGTGTGTGTGTGTGTGTGTGTGTTGTACCTGTGATAGTGGGCAGAGATCTGTGAATGTGAAGACTCTGGATCTGATGTGTGTGTGTGTGTGTGTGTGTGTGTGTTGTACCTGTGATAGTGGGCAGAGATCTGTGAATGTGAAGACTCTGGATCTGATGTGTGTGTGTGTGTGTGTGTGTGTGTTGTACCTGTGATAGTGGGCAGAGATCTGGAGTTGACGAGGCCGCTGCCGCTCATGCTCGGCTCTGACAGGTTCGTGTCGCTGCGAAACTCCTGCTTCTTGGAAAGCTAGAGAGACAGAGCAAAGATAATAATTACCATAATAATACCATAATATTTTCAATTAAATTCACATTTATTTGTAAAGCGCTTTTCATAATACACATCGTTTCAAAGCAGCTTTACAGAAAATGATTACAGTCCACATTACAATTTAGAGTGATCTGTCATCTAAGAAATCACAAATACAAATTTAATACAAAATCACAGTTAGCGAAAAATGTATTAATTTAAACAATGTAATAATTTAATAATTATCATCACAATCCCAATGAAATAAAAACACAAACAGGTTAATGAAGGACCAAACCTGCAAAAATATTCAATAAATTCATCAATTAGCCAGAGGTAAAGGTGTTTTAATGTTCCTGTATTGTGTTTATTAAATCAAATTCATCTTTATTTCAGCATTACAGTTTTTTTTTTTCGATTGCTAAATGACAGTGAGCCCAACTGGAGCTACATGTGCAAAACTCTAACTCCAGTCTGCAATACCAACAGTCACCTGAGCTACACAGTTCACATCACCTGCAAAACTCATTCCAAGCAACACAACTCTTAAGGCCGGAGACACACTGGCTGCGTGGCGTGAGCGTGGCGTTTCTGTTGCGTGTCAGCTGCGTGGCGTGAGCGTGGCGTTTCTGTTGCGTGTCAGCTGCGTGGCGTGAGCGTGGCGTTTCTGTTGCGTGTCAGCTGCGTGGCGTGAGCGTGGCGTTTCTGTTGCGTGTCAGCTGCGTGGCGTGAGCGTGCCGTGAGCGTGGCGTTTCTGTTGCGTGTCAGCTGCGTGGCGTGAGCGTGGCGTTTCTGTTGCGTGTCAGCTGCGTAGCGTGAGCGTGGCGTTTCTGTTGCGTGTCAGCTGCGTGGCGTGAGCGTGGCGTTTCTGTTGCGTGTCAGCTGCGTGGCGTGAGCGTGGCGTGAGCGTGGCGTGAGCGTGGCGTTTCTGTTGCGTGTCAGCTGCGTGGCGTGAGCGTGGCGTTTCTGTTGCGTGTCAGCTGCGTGGCGTGAGCGTGCCGTGAGCGTGGCGTTTCTGTTGCGTGTCAGCTGCGTGGCGTGAGCGTGGCGTGAGCGTGGCGTTTCTGTTGCGTGTCAGCTGCGTGGCGTGAGCGTGGCGTTTCTGTTGCGTGTCAGCTGCGTGGCGTGAGCGTGGCGTTTCTGTTGCGTGTCAGCTGCGTGGCGTGAGCGTGGCGTGAGCGTGGCGTTTCTGTTGCGTGTCAGCTGCGTGGCGTGAGCGTGGCGTGAGCGTGGCGTGAGCGTGGCGTTTCTGTTGCGTGTCAGCTGCGTGGCGTGAGCGTGGCGTTTCTGTTGCGTGTCAGCTGCGTGGCGTGAGCGTGGCGTTTCTGTTGCGTGTCAGCTGCGTGGCGTGAGCGTGGCGTGAGCGTGGCGTTTCTGTTGCGTGTCAGCTGCGTGGCGTGAGCGTGGCGTTTCTGTTGCGTGTCAGCTGCGTGGCGTGAGCGTGGCGTTTCTGTTGCGTGTCAGCTGCGTGGCGTGAGCGTGGCGTTTCTGTTGCGTGTCAGCTGCGTGGCGTGAGCGTGGCGTTTCTGTTGCGTGTCAGCTGCGTGGCGTGAGCGTGGCGTTTCTGTTGCGTGTCAGCTGCGTGGCGTGAGCGTGGCGTTTCTGTTGCGTGTCAGCTGCGTAGCGTGAGCGTGGCGTTTCTGTTGCGTGTCAGCTGCGTGGCGTGAGCGTGGCGTTTCTGTTGCGTGTCAGCTGCGTGGCGTGAGCGTGGCGTTTCTGTTGCGTGTCAGCTGCGTAGCGTGAGCGTGGCGTTTCTGTTGCGTGTCAGCTGCGTGGCGTGAGCGTGGCGTTTCTGTTGCGTGTCAGCTGCGTGGCGTGAGCGTGGCGTTTCTGTTGCGTGTCAGCTGCGTAGCGTGAGCGTGGCGTTTCTGTTGCGTGTCAGCTGCGTGGCGTGAGCGTGGCGTGAGCGTGGCGTGAGCGTGGCGTGAGCGTGGCGTGAGCGTGGCGTTTCTGTTGCGTGTCAGCTGCGTGGCGTGAGCGTGGCGTTTCTGTTGCGTGTCAGCTGCGTGGCGTGAGCGTGGCGTGAGCGTGGCGTGAGCGTGGCGTGAGCGTGGCGTTTCTGTTGCGTGTCAGCTGCGTGGCGTGAGCGTGGCGTTTCTGTTGCGTGTCAGCTGCGTAGCGTGAGCGTGGCGTTTCTGTTGCGTGTCAGCTGCGTGGCGTGAGCGTGGCGTTTCTGTTGCGTGTCAGCTGCGTAGCGTGAGCGTGGCGT
>CM060604.1:170000-171665 GCA_030578255.1 Tiaroga cobitis
GCTGAAATCTATTCTGTTTTGAATGTGTGGTTCACAGTTTTGACGGCAGTGTGTTTATGGCAAGCCGTTTTAACTTTTAATCATATCCAGGATGTGAATTCTTGATATCAACAATTCAATTTTCACTAGTTAAAATGATACTAATTGATATCAGGAATTAGATTTCTCCTAGTAACAATGGCAAGTTTTGATATCAGGAATTACATTTTCACTAGTTAAAATGATAATTCTTGATATCAACAATTGATTTTGAACTAGTGCAAATGATAATTGTTGATATCTGTAATTGTATTTTCACTAGTGAAATGTCACCATAGACTGCCATTCAAAACCAATTGTCGATATCAAGAATTGATTTCTTACTAGTAAGAAATTTTATTTTTGATATCAATAATTCAATTGTTACTAGTTGAAATGTCTATTCTTGATATCAACAATTGAATTGCTACTAGTAACAATGTTCATTTTTGATATCAATAATTCAATTTTCACTAAGGACAACATTAATTTCTGATATCATGAGTGTGATTGTTACTAGTAAGAAAGCCATTTTAGATATCTGAAATAATATTGATATCAGAAATACATTTTCAGATATCAAAAATGAAAATTTTTACTAGTAGCAATTGAATTGTTGATATCAAGAACAGACATTTCAACTAGTGACAATTTAATTATTGATATCAGGAATTCACATTTTTACTAATAACAATGTAATTATTGATATCAAAAATGATATTTCTACTAGTAAAAAAATCAATTCTTTATATCAACAATTGATTTTGAATGGCAGCCGATGGTGACATTTCACTAGTGAAAATACAATTACAGATATCAGCAATTAAATTCTTGATATCAACAATTACATTTTTTGATATCAAGAATTAAATTGTTGATATCAAGAATTCATATCCTGGAAATGAATAAAAGTTAAAACGGCTTGCCATAGTGTGTTAGCATTTGAACAAAGGTCTGTAAATCCACAGTGTTGTGCAGGTTGTGGTTAAAGTCATGGGATAAGTGTGTAGAGTTTTGAAAACTGTGTTCAAGCAATGAAAAACAAACTAGAGTGCCGACCGGAGTTCGAGTTTTGCACATGTAGCTCCAGTTGTGCTCGCTGGCGTTTAGCAATCGAAAAAAACTATAAGAGATTTGGTTAAAATGCATGTGTGTATTTTAGGGGCTGTAACTGCTCGTCATTTATTTCAAGTTTTATTTAAATCACAATTGTGCCTTTAATACTTCATCATAATTGGTCGTGTGGTGTGATAAATTAATCTTTAAAGTACAAATATTCCATGTGGTGTTAATATGAGCTTAAATTATTAGTAAAATGCTATTTAAAACAGCATGTCCAATATTTTGTCTCAACTACCAATTTATTCACTTCTACAATAATTGAATTTATTTATTTGTACATTTACTTTGATTTATTCTTGAAAGTATTTACTTTTTGTGCACTTATTGCTTTTATTTCTACATGTATGTGTGTGTGTGTTTGTCTCTCACCCGTTTGTCGAGGGTGCTGCTCCGCTCTTTCTCTTCGCTGATGAAGATCATGCTGCCACGGCCGGGTTTCTTCTTCTTCTTGGATTTCCTCAGTTTCACCTGCAAGAACAGAGAGAAGGAGCATGATGATGTCACTGCCGAGAGCTGCAATCATTG
>CM060604.1:171765-196765 GCA_030578255.1 Tiaroga cobitis
AGGATAGCATCTTGCAGTTGATGGAGATTTGTGACATGGTGCATTATCCTGCTGGAAGTAGCCATCAGAGGATGGGCACATGGTGGCCATAAAGGGATGGACATGGTCAGAAAACAATGCTCAGGTAGGCCGTGGCATTTAAACGATGCCCAATTGGCACTAAGGGGACCTAAAGTGTGCCAAGAAAAACATCCCCCACACCATTACACCACCACCACCAGCCTGCACAGTGGTAACAAGGCATGATGGATCCATGTTCTCATTCTGTTTACGCCAAATTCTGACTCTACCATCTGAATGTCTCAACAGAAATCGAGACTCATCAGACCAGGCAACATTTTTCCAGTCTTCAACTGTCCAATTTTGGTGAGCTCTTGCAAATTGTAGGCTCTTTGTCCTATTTGTAGTGGAGATGAGTGGTACCCGGTGGGGTCTTCTGCTGTTGTAGCCCATCCGCCTCAAGGTTGTGCGTGTTGTGGCTTCACAAATGCTTTGCTGCATACCTCGGTTGTAACGAGTGGTTATTTCAGTCAAAGTTGCTCTTCTATCAGCTTGAATCAGTCGGTCCATTCTCCTCTGACCTCTAGCATCAACAAGGCATTTTCGCCCACAGGGACTGCCGCATACTGGATGTTTTTCCCTTTTCACACCATTCTTTGTAAACCCTAGAAATGGTTGTGCGTTGAAATCCCAGTAACTGAGCAGATTGTGAAATACTCAGGCCGGCCCGTCTGGCACCAACAACCATGCCACGCTCAAAATTGCTTAAATCACCTTTCTTTCCCATTCTGACATTCAGTTTGGAGTTCAGGAGATTGTCTTGGCCAGGACCACACCCCTAAATGCATTGAAGCAACTGCCATGTGATTGGTTGATTAGATAATTGCAATAATGAGAAATTGAACAGGTGTTCCTAATAATCCTTTAGGCGAGTGTACATACTAAAACAAACCTTAATACAATGAAATATATATTTTCTAATATATAGAAAATAAAATAAAAATATTTTGTTAATATAAAAAATAATATGAAATAATGTAATGCAATTTAAAATCTAACATTTAAACAAATAATAATAAAACAATATATAAATAACAAATATTAACACAAATGATTTAAATATAAATATTAAAACAAATATATAAATATTTTTTCTTTAAAAAATGAAATATAGTGCCTTGCGCACTGGAATCATTTGTAGGTGTGTCTAATAAAAGTCCATTATAAACCATATAAACAAAAAAGTTTGAGTAGTGTGTCGGATTTATACATTTCTCAATTCTTATATATATATGTAGATATAAAATGAAAAATGATACTTTTCACAGTACCCATATTAGCGGATAAACTGGTTTAATGTTCAAAGTTATTCTGTACTCTGCGATAGATTTACGTGTGTGTGTGTGTGTGTGTGTGGTCACCTCTGTGTGTGTGTGTGGTCCCCTCTCTGTGTATGTGTGTGTGTGAGTGGTCACCTCTCTGTGTGTGTGTGTGTGGTCACCTCTCTGTGTGTGTGTGTGTGTGTGTGTGGTCACCTGTGTGTGTGTGTGTGTGTGTGTGTGGTCACCTCTCTGGCTGTGTGTGTGTGTGTGTGTGGTCACCTTTTTGGGTATGTGTGTGTGTGTGTGGTCACCTCTCTCTCTGTGTGTGTGTGTGTGTGTGTGTGTGTGTGTGTGGTCACCTGTGTGTGTGGTCACCTCTGTGTGTGTGTGTGTGTTTGGTCACCTGTGTGTGTGTGTGTGTGTGGTCACCTCTCTGGGTGTGTCTTGGTGGGCGTTCCACACTCAGATCCAGCCAGTGAGCAGATGGACTGTCGGACTGAGCGCAGCATCGAGCGCGGGCGAGTGGACCTTCTCTCGTCCATATCCGGCTAGAGAAGAGGAACAAGATCAAATACAGTAATATAAAATATCATCTCACTTCCTCTGAGCAACATCTCTTCCCGTGTCTCGTTCTCACCAGCTCTCTCACTCCGTACTCCTTCTCCACCTTCTTCTTCAGCTGTTTGAAGCACTCCTCCATGCGCTCGTGGAAAGGTCGAAGGTCATCGGTCACTCTCTTTCCATGCAGACTGATTCCTCTGCCCAGCAACGGGATCTACACGAGTCAAGCGGGGGTTTAAACAGGTTAACGTCTGTCCTAACCCAACATGAGTTTACACCGTCAAGCCAATTCACAACACAACACGACACAACACGACACAACACGACACAACACAACACAACACAACACAACACAACACAACACAACACAACACAACATAATTGCAAAGCGAAAGAGAAACACAATGTTTCTGACCTGCCACGCGATGAGGTCTTTGAGTCTCATGAGTTTGTCTCTGTCATCAGGATGTTCCTGTGTGTATTCCTCCGTGAAGAACGCCTGTACAAACACACACACACACACACACACACACACACAGATCAAGAACTATTCTCACAGATTCTCTCGGTCGTCTCACACACACTCACTGCGTCTCTCTCTGACCTTCTCGTATTTGGCGAAGCCGCCCATGACGGCGGGATCCACGATGCCGTTGAGCAGCATGGAGAGGGGGTTTATGGGTAATGTGTCGTCACACTGGTACTGGTTGATCATGGTGAGGATTTTCTCATTGGTTTGTCCCATCGTCTCAAGAGCGTTCTCCAGCGGACTCACCGTTGTCTGACAGAAATAAAGACAAATTATTATATCTTTAATTCAAGTTTATTTGTATAGAGCTTTTATATACATACAAATACACAATACATACTGTTTTAAAGCAGCTTTACAGAAAATAAACATATCAATGTTAAACAACTGAATGCAAATCAATCAACCAAATAATATAATATAATATAATATAATGATGCGTCTCCACTTTTGTTATTATTATAGAGGAAGTCTTTGGGTATTTTTGAACTGGCATACTACATATTTATTTTATTTTGTTGCAAAATGTAACTATATTATCACCCAGCTCTTTATATAAAGTTGGATATGCAGTATAAGTACGTCCAACTTTATCGGAATACATTCAGTACACTTCTGTAAAGTGATACTATATATAGCAAATCTCAACGGCTTGAATTGATTGTATCGTCGCAAAATGTAACTATATTATTGTCCAGCTTTAATCTGCTAAATGCAACAATAAAGCATGAAGATATTAAGATACTATAAAACATTACATTAACTATTAACATGGTGATTTTCTGTAAAGCTGATTTGAAACAATGTATATATACTGTAGTGTACACATACATTTGACTTGATTTGATTTTTGGACTTGACAAACGACGGATGTTCTGTTTTACACACTGAGTTTATATTATAGTAATTTAACATTTTAACTCTTTCTTGATTATTATGAGATCAGACTTGCAAAAAAAAATGTAAAAATACAAAATAAAAATGTATTTCTGAGATGAAACCCAATGTCAATGCATTAAAATAATTACACATATAGTGAGGTCATGTGACAATGTAGCAAACGACTGTTTTATGTTTATTGTTGTATACGGCATGCTATCCTGCAGTGTTGGGTGTAATGCATTACTACATAATTAATTACTTTCCCCTTGAAAAAGAAAAGTCAGGGATTAATCTTAATTTTTCTGTATTTAATCACAGTTACTTCTGATGTAACTGCATTAAATTCTGTATAGAATATAGAACAATTCTCTATATAACACTAGTGGATTTATAATGTATTTATAATTTAACCTTCTCCCTTTAAATAAGTTGGTAAGTTCAAGACTAATGTATGCAATTTTATATTATATATTTGAAAGTATTAAAAGATGGTTTCAGTTTTTAATTGAATTGTTTAACTGCTCGAGGTTGATATGGGATTTAGAAAGTAATCAGTAACAAGTAATGCAATGCTTTTTAGAGAGAGTAATTAGTACAGTTGAAAATGTAATTAGCAGCTTGTAACTAATTACATTTTTAGAGTGACTTTCCCAACACTGCTGTTTTGCATACTATTGTAAAGTAGGCAGTGTACACTGTGTGAAGTACGCCAGAGTTTGATTGACAGGGATGGACACTCACGTGGGTCATGCTAATGGCCTCAAACCAGCGCAGGATTCCTGGGAGTTTATATGCCGTTATGAATGTGGTGCGTTCGATCCACATCGACTGAAGACAAGAGACAGGAGACAGAGAACAGTTAATTAGCCAGTCTCAGTGTGTGTGTGTGTGTGTGTGTGTGTGTGTGTGTGTTTGTGAGGGACAAAAGACTCTTCAAAGTGACCAGAAACCTTTCCAGTGGAGACTTGAGTTCAGTGTGCTTGTTTTGGGGTTTATTCCTTGCTGGCGTTCGGCTTCATAGCAAAGTAAACTGTGAGCGATCACTAATAGAAGTGGTGAAATATCTCCAGCTGCTGTTCAAACTGCATCATTTCATCACCATAGATTGTGTCTCATTTCGGTAACACTTTATTTGAAGGGGTGTGCAAAAGACTGACATGACACTGTCATAAACATGACATAACACCTGTCATGAACATGAAGGAGTCTTTATGAATGTTTATGACTGTTGTCATTAAGTGTCATTCGGTAAATTATGACACTTTTAATGCAAAGTTGACATTGTTTAAAATGTCTTTGTTATGACAACTTGACATTAACAAAGACAGAAATGTCTTGATTATGACAACTTGACATTAACAAAGACAAAAATGTCTTGATTATGACAACTTGACATTAACAAAGACAGAAATGTCTTTGTTATGACAACTTGACATTAACCAAGAAATCATAACCTGTTAACCTGTTCTGTCTTTGTTAATGTCAAGTTGTCATAACAAAGACATTTTAAACAATGTCAACTTTGCATTAAAAGTGTCATAATTTACCGAATGACACTTAATGACAACAGTCATAAACATTCATAAAGACTCCTTCATGTTCATGACAGGTGTTATGTCATGTTTATGACAGTGTCATGTCAGTCTTATGCACACCCCTTCAAATAAAGTGTTACCCTCATTTCTGTCTTTCAGCTGTTCACCACCTCAAGGATGCATAAGTGCTGTGCTGTTTTCCCTTCACAGATGTGACACAAAATCCCTTTCGTTCATTTAAATAAAGCCGAAATAAAATGTGACATAAAATAGATGAAAAACATCCGAAATATTGTTTTGGCAACAAACTGAAAAAATTAAGTTGAAGTACTAAAATGACAAACTAAAACTGGAAATAATATATTACTGCTAAATAGAAATATTTGAAGAAGAAAAAAACTCTAACTAAAAAACTCAAATTAATATGAAAACTGAAAATATAAAAATAAAACATAGTCTGATAAATACTATACCAGTTTATATATAATACTAAAATAACACTGGAGAGATTTATCAAATGATTTTAGCCATTTGTATATGTGAAATATTGTTATTAATAAGTGAAATTAGATTTTCTTTGCCATGTGCAATTTAGCCTTGTTTCATGTGTTCAAGTTTATGCTGAAATAAATCAGTTCACATGCTTATTTTATCAGACCACATTGCATGTCTTTCTAGAGAGATTATTGAGCTTTGAATGTGTTGAAGCATTTACACTTGCGTCCGAGTGGATGTGATCTATTCCCATTAAAACTGTGTGCATGAAGTGAGAATTATTAATATGACTTTAAACGCTTGCTCTATTTGAAAGCAAAAAGAGTCAGAAATTATGAACATTATGAACAGAAAATGTTGAACATTTTTCACAAAAGGCGGGTAACACTTTATTTGAAGGGGTGTGCATAAGACTGACATGACACTGTCATAAACATGACATAACACCTGTCATGAACATGAAGGAGTCTTTATGAATGTTTATGACTGTTGTCATTAAGTGTCATTCGGTAAATTATGACACTTTTAATGCAAAGTTGACATTGTTTAAAATGTCTATGTTATGACAACTTGACATTAACCAAGAAATCATAACCTGTCAACCTGTCACAAATATGTCATAACAGGTCTAATTATCAAACTTAAAGAAGTTATTTAGCTTTGCGTTAACATTACATTACCCTGTCATATGTTAAAGCATTTGTCATATGTCATATGTTAAAGCATTTGACAGTGTAATAACCCTTAATGACATCTTTATAACGAGTACAATGTGTTCCACTTTACTTGAGGACAAGTAAAATATTCATGACACAGTTATAATGCTGTCATGACGGCCAAAGTCAAAACCAACCACATATGACAGGGTAATGTAATGTTAACGCAAGTGTCATAATCAAGTAATGTTATGTCAAGTTGTCATAACAAAGACATTTTAAACAATGTCAACTTTGCATTAAAAGTGTCATAATTTACCGAATGACACTGAATGACAACAGTCATAAACATTCATAAAGACTCCTTAATGTTCATGACAGGTGTTATGTCATGTTTATGACAGTGTCATGTCAGTCTTATGCACACCCCTTCAAATAAAGTGTTACCCAAAAGGCTTTTGATTTGTAATGTGTAAATGTGCCTGTTTTCTGTGCATCTGAGAGTGTGTAATTAGCTTAAGGAACATTAGAGATCTTCATGTACACATTTGTTTGAACATGTTGGGACTCACAACAAACTCATTATCAGGATCCACTTTCCCTTTCCTCACGGGTCTGGAATACTGGAACCGCTGGACGTAGTTTGACTTGTAGAAACTACAGAGAGACAGAAGACATGAGGAGAAGAGTTCACGCACAGATGAGTGTGTTTGTTCAGAGAGCTGAAGACTGACTTGATGATCTGATCAGGGACGGGTTTGTTCTTCAGACGCGGCGGGATCTCAAGAACCGGCTGGACAGTAAAACACTGGATATCTGATCCGGACCGGATAAGAACAACACACTGACCATTCATATTTAAACATATCAAAGCATGTCTTTACTTGTCTAATCATTTATATTAATATAAGTAATATAAAAGTGGTATAATAATATAATATAATTTAATAACGTACAAAACATCTAAAACTAAACAAAATAAAAAAAGTTAATGATAATGAAAAAAGAGTTTTATATTAAAATGAAGTCTTCTATTAATATAAGTAACATAAAAGTGATAAAAAATTATATAATATAAAATCGATAATATAATTGAATGTAAAGAGCAAAAAATCTAATAAAACTAAAGATGATAATTTATGATAATTAAAAAAGAGTTAAGATATAAGGGCTGAAGTCTTATATTAATTGAAGTCATATAACAGCGATAAAAAATATATATAATATAATATAATAATATAAAAAATCTATAAAAACTAAATATAAAATAAAAAAGTTAATGATAATGAAAAAAGAGTTAAGATATAAGGGCTGAAGTCATATTTATTAATATATATAATATATAATAATATATATATATATATATATATAATAAGTAATATAATATAATCAATATAATATTAAGTGCAAAATTTCAATAAAAACTAAAGATAAAAAAGTTAATGATAATGAAAAAAAAAGAGTAAAGATATAAGGGCTGAAAAATAATATAAAAGCGATAATATAATATAATAAATGCAAAAAAATCTATAAAAACTTACTATACTATACTATATAAAAAGCATTTATACTGTACATATGCCCACAGAGTATAAGTAAAGGATACACTGCATGTTTGAGTTTTTAATGTCGTCTCCAGGCATGGTGGTGATGTTGAGTCTCACAGCGCTGGGAAACTGACTCATCAAATGACTCTGGAAATCTTCCCTGCGCTCGTACTCCTTCCCACGGTGAATGAAGACCTTATTCTGATCGAATTAAATACAATACAACACATCAGAATCTAGACTACATTACATATCTGTTAGGACAGATCATAAACACACACTGACCCTGAGGAACTGAGGGAATCCGCATCCGTAATATCCCACAGCGAAGTAGTCCGGCTTGGGCCGCAGGATCTTCATAATGTTCTCGTAAAACTTGGCTTGCTGATTCTGCAAAAGGAATTCATTAATGAAATAAACAAAGAGAGAAAATGCTAAAACACCAAGTAAGCCTGACGACTGAAACATGGAGAGTTTAGTGTGTGTGTGTTACCAGTTTCTGTCCGAGAAGCTCGTAATCGAAGACCTCCATCTCGTACTGATCCGCCAACTCCTTACACAGAGTGATGGCCTCCTCCCACATCTGACACGCACAAACCAGATCACACACACACGCATGCGTGTCAACTTTCATAACGTCACACTTCAACATCCAGTCCCGAGAAGTCACATTAAAGGGTTAGTTCACCCAAAAATGAAAATGATGTCATTAATGACTCTCCCTCATGTCGCTCCAAGCCCGTCAGACCTCCGTTCATCTTCGGGACACAGTTTAAGATATTTTAGATTTAGTCCGAGAGCTTTCTGTCCCTCCATTGTAAATGTGTGTACGGTATACTGTCCTTGTCCAGAAAGGAAATAAAGACATCATCAAAGTAGTCCATGTGACATCAGTGGGTTAGTTAGAATGTTTTGAAGCATCGAAAATACATTTTGGTCCAAAAATAACAAAAACTACGCCTTTATTCAGCATTGTATTGTCTTCCGGTTCTGTTGTGGATCCGCGTTCAGTGACGCCGCTGACGTAAGACGCTGCTGACGTGTGTGTGGTGCGCCCGAGCTTCGTTTACAGTCTGAGGGAGACGCACGCTGGAAACAAAACAATCTTCACAAACATGTCGAAGGATTTCCACACAGAGGAAGACTTGCATTTTTTTGCCCAGCCATATTTATTTGAACCCGAATACACGGACGCACCAGACACACGTCAGCAGAGTCTTACGTCAGCGGCGTCACTGAACGCGGATCCACAACAGAACCGGAAGACAATACAATGCTGAATAAAGGCATAGTTTTTGTTATTTTCGGACCAAAATGTATTTTCGATGCTTCAAAACATTGTAACTAACCCACTGATGTCACATGGACTACTTTGATGACGTCTTTATTTCCTTTCTGGACAAGGACAGTATACCGTACACACATTTACAATGGAGGGACAGAAAGCTCTCGGACTAAATCTAAAAGATCTTAAACTGTGTCCCGAAGATGAACGGAGGTCTGACGGGCTTGGGACGACATGAGGGAGAGTCATTAATGACATTATTTTAATTTTTGGGTGAACTAACCCTTTAATTTGATACTATAGAGTAAAGTGTGTGTATCTGCTGACCTTGCCCTTATCAAAGTAGCTGATGATGGTGTCGTAGAGTGTTTCTTTGAGCTGGCGCTGGGACTGAGGCGTCTGATAGTCCAGTTGAAGAGCACACTGTTCCTCTGACCACTGCAGATACACCACAACATCAACTCAATACAGAGAGAAACAACAACAGAAGCAATGACGCAAACTTCAGCAAATATGAGAATAATACACAACCACTCCAAAAAGACAACAGTGTCATTATTCAGCTCAAGTCAGATCAATATTGATTCAATTCAGTTCAATAACAGTATCCATGTTCAAAATGTGCATGTCGGTTATTAACTGCCAATCTCACTCCTAGAAGACAAGGTTCTAAATAGAACTTTAAAGGATTCCGTCAGACGCTTCGTATTTAGAACCTTTAAGGGGTTCAGATCATGACATCATTCTATGGATGTAGTTTTAATTAATTAATTTTGTTTTAACTTTAATTGAATTTTATGAATTAAGCAGCTCATAAACATACTTTATCACTAAAACATTTTTTTGTTAAACATGACAGTAAATACATTTCTAACCTTTTTGGCATAATGCGTTGTTTAAAATTGAGCCAAGAACCCTAGATATATATGTAGAACCCTTTCATCTTCAGTTTGATTGAGGTTTGTGTGACAGGAAATAAAGCGAGAGGTCGAACTGAAGTGGTTTCTAACGGGAGGACAGACTGTGTGTAATTAAAGAACATTAAACATCATATAAATGTATGGACTGTGCAGTGTTCTTGCTGGAGTGAGAGAGAGAGGGCGCGAGAGAGAGAGAGAGAGAGAGAGAGAGAGAGAGAGAGAGAGAGAGAGAGAGAGAGAGAGAGAGAGAGAGAGAGAGAGAGAGAGAGAGAGAGAGAGAGAGATGTATAAATCTGCCGCCCGACTCGCAGGAACTGATGTCATAAATTTGACCTGGAGGCTTGATCTGCACACAGAGCGTCAGGGACGACAGTAAATCAACCAGGGAAGATGTGTCTCGTGTGAACCAATCAAAACAATTAGTGTGTGTGTGTGTGTGTACAAACGTCCCCACCAAGATAGCAAAACTAGAAATCAGCTCCTAGCCAATGATCTCCACAAGGAGAAATGATTAATAAACACACCAAGATAATGTCTTATTGAACATGTACAACTGCGAACGAGCTTCTGTGAGGCTTCAGTTTAGGCGATGAACAAATACAATGATCTCAGTATAAAAACAACACAAGTCAATGGACAGTCCTGATGAAGTGTGTGTGTTGACCTTCAGCAGTTTGGAGTGCAGCAGGAGTGTGTACGCCGCCTCCGTGTAGTTCTCTCCATCCAAATGAAGATCCCGCAATTTGTACAGATACCTTGGAGACACATACACAGAACATTTCAAATTAATGCACATACATTATATACAAATAACTAAAATATATTATAAAAAAATTTATAAATAGAAAATATGTTTTATACAGTATTATAAATTATATATTATATATATATATAAATTATATATTATATCTAAAATTTAGGCATTATAATTTTTTTTTATAATTTTATATATATATTAATTACATATATAGAAACACACAGTTATATGAATTATATTTAAATAACTAAAATATATGATAACTTTTTTATAAATATAAAATAAATGTGATATTATAAAGTATAAAATATTAATTACAATTGTGTATATATATATATATATATATATCATTTAAACATGGTTTCATTTTTTATCATTGCATGTTTAATATTATATATATTAATTATATATATATATATATATATATATATATATATATATATATATATATATATATATATAAATTATTTTAATATATTTAAAGGTGCCTTTTTTCACCTTTTTTGCCATTGGCTTGGCTTGCTTAGTTGGGGACATTTAATTTAATATGCAACAATAATATTGATCTGCCTGCATTAACACTATTATACAAGAACTGAACTGAGCTGGACGATGACATCACAGTTTACTCCAGAGCGGCTATATATATATATATATATATATGAACTAAATGAATAACTTTTTTAAAAACAAAAATTAAACATCACTGAACTTAAGCTGGACTGTGACTCTGTTTTCTTCTGGAAACTATGTTGCATTATTTTCCTGTTATCTCTGTAAAGCTGCTTTGAAGCAATCTGTAGTGTAAAAAGCGCTATATAAATAAATGTGACTTGACTAATTACATATATAGAAACAAACACAGAGTGACATAAATTATATTCAAATAACAAAAATATATTTTAAAAATATAAATATAAAATATATGATTCTATAAAGTATAAAATAGAAATGACATTATTCCATTCCAATATTATACTCCAAGTTTTCCTTTTCACCACAAGGAGGCAGTGTTGCATAAAGTCATAAAGCGCTTGAGGCCGTTGTTAATGGGTGTTGCATGAAGCAGAGAGCCTAAACACCCTGAAGTGTGCTAAAATCACAGTAAAGCATGGCTTCACAAATGTATTCCAAGAGCAATATGATAAAATAACCCAATATTAAATTCAGATTCATGTTTACAAATGGCAATAATTGCAATAAGCAATTCTTACATTGAGTTGAATTGATATCGTACTGTACTGAATAGTGTATATTATATTGTACTGTACATTATACATACTAATGCAATTATGCATATCCCATTTCTTTCACCAAGCCATCGAGTGCTGCAGTTCATCTGTCTTACTGTAGGTGATATGACAGATTACAGATCAGTGTGCACGTCTTTTAATTATTGTCTTTGTTTAAACTTGCCTGTATGGAAATCTCATTTTCATAATAGCAGTCTTACTTGCTCATTTCACGGGTCAACGGTCATGATAGTGAAATGTTAAAGTAATAAATAAACTAGATGTTTGTCTTGTATTGAAGCTGAATATTACATGTTTCTCCAGGATGTGACACATAATCTGATCATGTTCATTGACAAACTCAGTGAGAAACATCTGAATCAGAAGCTGAGATTATAAACTCTCACACATTCATTCGTCTTACACTGACGATCAGAGTATCAGACAGTTCGCTCACGTTTTACCCAGAATGCATCTCTGCAGTCATTTATGTTTAATGTGCCTGTAAGGTAGCAGTATGTCAAACAACAGGGACACGTCTCGCTCCGTCCCTCATTCTGTCCGTTCGTCTGTCTGTGTGTGTGTGTGTGTGTGTGTGTGTGCTTGGATGCTTATCCTTTGGATTTTGACATTAATTCAGCAAGACCAAGATAATCTCCTGTCAGATTACACACACACACACACAGTCAAACACATACACACTCACTTACAATCACAGTCTCTCTAACACACACACATATACACATATACACACATATATACACACACACACACACACACACAGTAAATATGGAAATTACCTGATGTACATCCCCTCACGGTTGATGTCCTTGTAGAAATTCTGAAAAGCAATGAAATGGAAACGTTAACTTTGAGCCTCTGTGTTGTTGACATATCTCTGAAGATAAGTGTGTGTGTGTGTTTGAGAGCTTCGGATATGTAATGCAAAATTATGATGATGGATTTCTGGACCTTTTGAGTATTACACACCACGCTATGCTTATTTATGGAGTTTATTCATATATCGTAGTCATTTCATTAAAGTGGCTCCGGCGACGCTCTGACCGTTACACAGAACAAACAGAAGTGAGAAGAAATTATTAGGAAAACATTAATATTTATGGCGGAGGGGAGTTAATAAAGAGAGAGACAGTCATAGGCCATGTGTTGCATTACTGGAGGTTTAATGTGTTAATCACACTGTGTGTGAGTGTGTATGAGAGAGAGAGTGTGTGTGTGTGTGTGTGTGTGTGTCTATGAGAGTATGTAAGTGAGTGTGTGTGTGATTGCATGCATGCATGCGTGCGTGCGTGCGTGTGTGTGTGTGTGTGTGTGTGTGTGTTTCATTTAGAGGAATTATTTTGCCCGGATCTTTGCGATATGAATAATTTAAAGAGATTCATCACAGCCAGAAAAAAAATTTGACAGCTGAATACAAATTTAAAACATAAGTTCATGCGGGAATCACAATAATATTCAGAAATCACTTTATCATGCGTTTATAATTTTCCCTCAAACGCTGGGTTTGTCCTCAGGGCCGTAGGCAGGGTTTTATAATCACTGCGCTCCCGAATGTGAGGTAGTTAAAGGAGTTCTGGGACATAATCCTCTGGGAAAATGATGATTTCTCTGATCTACATACAGTATGTGCATTTCAAGATATCTGAAGGACAGAAAATGGATAAGAAACATCTTTAAAAACATGTGACTGCGCAGTTGATCATCTCTAATACCTCTCATCATCTCTTCCTCTCATAAAGCGGAGCTATGACTGATACTCTTCATCTTCATCTGAGTCAGTGAAGAAACTAAAGATAGGGTCAAATGATATTTAGCCTATATTTTGTTAATTTAGCCTATTATAATGTTAATTGTTAATTTACCGAAGGCTACGAACGATAGGTAAACACACTCTCAGACAAAAAGGTAAATTTGTTTTATATAATATATATTTTACAAAATATTTTTTACTCTAAAATTACTATAAAATCAAAGCCATAAATCTAAGCAAGTTATGTTCCAAATTTGAAGTTGATACCACAAAAATTGAAGTTCCCATGAGATTTTGTTTAGGCGTAGTGCAAAAAATAGCCACCGGGGGCCATTGAATTCCATTGAATTTAGTTGTATACATTCTGCCTTAACAAATTAATACATTTCTGTCCAAATATCAATTCTGTCACAAAATGTGGAACCCTGAGACACAGACCTTTCTGACAATATGTGTTTTGTCAAGATTAGAAAAGGTTTTGATCATAAATTATGAAATATAATGATGCCCAAAAGGGGAGGAGCATGATAAAATAATTTAGAGTACCGTTTCTATGGTAACGCAACGTTCAATTATAAAACGGTTTTCACAGGATGAATTCTGAGTTTATAAGCTTTCAAATGATACCTAATTTATGATAACTACTAAAATATGTGATAAAAAAAGGCGATAAAAAAAGATAATATTATATTTTAGAGGATAATATACATTATAATTTTTAGAGGATAATATTATATTATAATTTTTTATTGAAAAATACTAGATTATATGTTTTATTATGAACTTTTAGCATAAAAACAGAAGTCTCAATGATTAAAAGTGGGTGCATCGACTTTTTGTGACAGACCTCCTGTTATGATGCAGATTTTTTGAGGTGCACTCTTGTCATAAATTCATCAATTACTCTTCCTACATAATTTGTAACACAAAACAGGGGTAGAATATCTATTTAGAAGTCTTAGACCTTTCCAACGATATATAATTTGTCATAATTAGATTAGGATTTAATAGAAATATAGTGAAGTAAAGTTAGGCGTCCCGGTAGCGGGACGGTGACAGTTAAGGGGTGGTACTATTATGTACCATTTAGGGGTAAATAAGGTACATGTAGCTTTTGTACCTTAGGGTATTGCCCCAGTGAGAGCTTTGTACCTTTTTTTCTTAAGGAGTGTAAGTTTTGTTATGTGGCAGAAGGATGAACCCAATTGCAGACAGCAAATAATACAAACAGGGGTTTATTGATGACAAAAACAGAAAACAAAACCCTCGATGGGGCAAAACAAGACAGGATACACTAGACTAAGACTCAGACAATAAACTAACAACTAAGACAGGAACAAATATTTCTCTTAAACAAGACTTCCAACAAGTTACTCACAGCTAGATGCACACAACGTATGTCACTTACATCAAACAATGAACCGACACAGGACAGCAAACACAAGGGTATTATAAAGGGAACACTAATGACAAAAGGACAGGTGAAACTGACTAGACAATAATGACGAGACGAGGATAACAAGGGGGCGGGGTAACGTAACGAGACAACACAAGCACATGGTCCAAACAATTGGCCATGCGCTTGTACACAAAACATGATTCTGTCATGATCCTGCCTCACGACTAGGAAAATCAAGGATACTAAGGCAGAATCATGACAAGTTTATTCAATTAATTCATTATTAATCGTATGCCTAATATGATGAAAATGGCTTCATTAATGCTTCTTGTGTACTAATCTGTACAGATCAATGCTTGTCCCCTCCAGTTACTAATAATTACATTACATGAACGACGTAAATTATATGGACCTATTTGCAATTCAAAATGGTGAAATTAGACACAAGTTTATTAGTTTGGCTGATTTTTTTTGTTGGTCGTTTAACACGAAAACAATTTATAAATAAAGTAAAGTTTCCATACCATGTGTTCAGGGAAACAAAACTGTGAAAACTGGCACACAATAAAAGAAATGACAGCTGTATCCACTGAGGAAGAAACCATGGCTCTCTTATTAAACGTAATAAATGACTTGTGGTTTAAAGCCACGGATAAAATGCTACAAATGAGGTTCATGAGTAAGTTATTCAGTCACATGACATTTTTGATGATCATCTCGTCATGTATTTGATAAAAAGAAACAGATTTTAGGACTTGTATTTGCATCTTGATGTTTTATCATCCGCCAGGTGAACATTGCAAGTCTGATCATTTAAAGTAACGGCACAGGACGAGTTACATGCTGAAGTTTAATAGTTTAATACTAGCGTCAGGTATTTATTTAACAGAATTAGTGTAGATTTCCTGAGCAAACACCACTAATTAAAAAGCTTATTATTTGTTATTATAACATTTATGAATATTCTGAAATACCCTTATTTTATTCCAGTTAGTTTCCAAGGCAAGAATTCTAATCAAATTTAAAGCATTTTAAGCTATTCCTCCAATATTCTTATTTTATTTTATTACAGCTTTATTTCAATTTTAATTGTTTTAGTCTTTGCTAATTTCTTTATGGGCTGGAGCTGCTTTTAAACCTCTAGTGTTTATGCTGGAATATTTATCTGGTAACACTTTACAATAAGTTCCATTAGTTAATTACCTTAGCTAACATGAACTAAGAATGAACACTACTTCTTCGGCATTTATTAATCTTAGTTAATATTAATTTCAACATTTACAAATACGTTGACATGAACAAACAATAAACAGCTGGATTTCTATTAACTAACATTAACAAAGTTGATCAATACTGTAACATGTATTGCTCATGGTTAGTTCATGTTAGTTATTACATTAACTAATGTTAACTAATGAACCTTACTGTAAAGTGTTACCATTTATCTTCATCTGCGTGTTTGTTAAATACAATGACGGGTCAGTTCAGAAGTTTAGTTGACACCCATCAGGAGATCGACGACTTAGTTTAAGCAACGTGATCAGACCAGACCTGAGAAAATCTCTTTATAGATAGATAACCTTTATTGTCATTATAAACATGTTTAAAGATGTTTTCACAGAAGATTACACAGCGGCCCCATATAAAGTTAGGAAACCAAAGCTTAATTCAATACTGTGGCTTAATAATTATACTCGTTCTTTGAGGCAGGAGTGCAGAAAGGCTGAACGAAAATGAAGAAAGGATAAGCTACAGGTTTCTCTGCGAATGAGGAGGAAGTGTTTCTCCGACTATCCGGCTGCTGTGAGAACTGTGAAAAGTCTCCAGTGATACTGCACAGAAATGTAATGCCCTTACAGCCCTTTTCACAACGATCAATAGACTTCTAAAACCAATTGGCTGTTCTGTTTTGACACCCTCGTTGGAAACATGTGAAATGTTTCAGACACTTTTTGTGGAGAAGATTAGATCGAGTCTTCCTACATTGCCGGTTGAGACTGTGTTGTTGACAGCTAGTGTCGAGAGTTTGAGCAAGTGTCAGTGGCGCAAGTTAAGGACGTCATTATTCATTTGAAGCCTTCGTCATGATGATTGTAATGCGACTCCTTTACGCCTTCTCAAGGAATTGGTGGATGTTGTTGGGCCAAGTATTGCCTCTATTATTAAAACAGCAGTCTTCATAATGGGATTGAATTGAATGGGATTGAATCCGATTGGAATTACCGGCCCATCTCAAAACTTCCATGCCTATCAAAGGTTTTATGCCTGGTTCAGATTACACGATTTTAGCCCGATTTTGGCACGATCCGTTTGACGTAGGGTGTCGTGGGGATTCGTAAACGAAAACGGGCGTCGGGACGCAAGATCCGATCGTATCATCTCGTATAGTGTGTCATAGTGGGCGACAACCTACGTCGCGTCTGCGATGCTCCACGACATCACGACAAAAAGACTAGCATGTTTAATTTTTTTAACGGTCTCCCACGACGGGTTCCATCACATGTATGAGGGTGACCAACAGGAGCACAGAAGCTTTTCCGTACACAACTTTCAAAAATGGTGAAACGAAAGAGAGACGATGGTGCTACTAGGTGGAGTTATGACATGGAGGAAAGGTTCGTGGAGCTGTGGCAACAGTAACAGAAAACAATATTTTACCTCAAGTTCTCTTTGGAGGATTGACTTCCCACACTGTCCTCTTCGAGCAATCCAGGAACGTGTCCATTGTCGGGTTTTCTTTCTTTTTTTACGTTTTTCTGAACACAGGACAGCCAACACTCACCGCTTCATCCATTGTTTGTTTACGTTCGTTTCCTGAAGTCACTGGCTACTAGTTTCGCCTTCTCGATGACATTAAAGACGGCACGCGATGACTGGTCAGGAAGCGACGTGTAGTCTGACATGTTTCTTGTCCACGACACGACAAGATTTTAGGAGTCAAAATCACGTAATCTGACACAGTGACTATCGTAACAGACACACAAAAAAAACGTGTAATCTGACCCAGGCATTAGAGAAGGTGGTTTATGCATTTTTAAGTAAACATGAGATCTTAGATAAATGTCAGTCCACTTTTAGGGCAGGTTATAGTACAGAATCAGCACTCTTGAGAGTTGTTAATGACCTTCGTTTAATCCGAGATGCAGGTAATGCTGCAGCTCTGATTTTATTGCACTTGAGTGCGGCTTTTGATACAATAGAGCATGTGATCCCCATAAAGCGGCTATCCCAATTGGTTGGAATACGTGGAACAGTTTTAAAGTGTTTCAAGTCTTATCTTACCGATAGAGCATTCTCAGTGAAGTACGGTAACTTCGTTTCAACAACAGTGCCTGTCACTTATGGCGTCCCTCAGGGTTCTGTTATTGGCCCATTTTATTTTCTTTGTACATGTTGCCCCTGGGTTCGATTTTTTTAAAACATGACATGTCTTACCATTTGTACGCAGACCATACACAAATTTATCTCCCTTTTAAATAAGGAGAGAATTGTGGTTAAGAGCTGGATGACCTATAAATTGGTTCAGTTAAACCAAAGTAAAACTGAGATTATGCTTTTTGGCCCTGCCAGAGGATGCTTCGATATTGCAACATATTTTGGCACATGGTCAGACTATTGCCATGACCAAGTAAAAAAAATGTAGGTGTTGTGTTTGACACAGATCTGAAATTTGATAAGCAGATTAATGCCGTATTTAAAGGGATAGTTCATCCAAAAATGAAAACTCTGTCAGTAATTACTCACCCTCATGTTGTTCAACCCCGTAACACTTTCGTTCATCTTCGGAACACAAATTAAGATATTTTTGATGAAATCTGATAGCTGTCTCACTCCTCCATAGCCTCGAGTGAGTTCACGTAGTGTAACAGCGCAGCACTTCTGTGTTGAACGTCACACGCAGGCTCACTATTGGCCGACGCTGGTCATGTGTGTGTGTGTGTGTGGGATGTATAACACAGAAGCGCTGCGCTGCTACACTACGTGAACTCACTCGAGGCCCACAGATAAGGAGATGAAGAGTTGAAAAAGTCGTTATTTTTGTTTGTTTTTTTTGCGCACAAAAAGTATTCTCGTCGCTTGATAAACTTAAGATTGAGCCGCTGTCGTCACTCGGACTATTTTAACGATGTCTTTAATAACTTTTCTGGGCCGGCAAGTTTCAATCCCTCAGAAGCCTATGGAGGAGTGAGACAGCTCTCAGATTTAATCAAAAATATCTTAAATTGTGTTCTGAAGATGAACGAAAGTGTTACGGGGTTGAACAACATGAGGGAGAGTAATTACTGACAGAGTTTACATTTTTGGGGTGAACTAACCCTTTAAGAGTTGCTTTTTCCAGGTTAGGACTATTGCACGTTTAAAGCCTATTCTATTGAGAAAAGATTTAGAAAAGGTTATTAATGCCTTTGTTCTGTCCCGCCTTGACTATTGCAGTGTTTTGTATGTGGGGTCCTGTCAGACCACTATATCACGCTAAGAGAAGTCATCACATTTCTCCTGTTTTAGCTTCTCTCGGGCGGCTACCAGTGGGTTTTAGGATAAAATATAAAACTCTGCTGTATGTTTTTAAAGCAGTGCATGGGATAGCTCCTGCTTATGTATCTGAGCTTAGTACTAAGATCAAATAATGAGTCATTGCTTTCTGTCCCTCGATCTCATTTAAAGTTAAAAGGTGATCCGGCCTTTGCTGTTGCGGGTCCGAGGCTTTGGATTAGTCTGGCTCTTGAACTAAGAGAGATCACTTCTTTAAATGTATTTAAAGCTTGTGTTAAAAATAATTTCTTGTCTTTAGCTTTTGAGAGGTTGGGCTAGTATCTGTATTAGTAAGTTGCATGTTGTTTGTTTTTATGCTGCTAATTGAACAGCACTTTGGTATGCAGGTGCAGTTGTAAAGTGCTTTATTATCTTATTAATGAATAAGATTATGTGTGTGAGATGTTAAATTAGTGGTGTTTTTGCAGTGGCTGGGCGGGGCTTACCAGAAGATTGACAGTGCAGCTCATGCGGTTGTTCCGACTGTCATCACTCATCACCGTACGGTAGTCAAGGAGACGCTCGAGGAGGCCGGTCACCAGGGTAACGAAGTGTTGCACCTCGGTCACCAACAGGGGGCGTCCCAGAGCGCACTCTAAAAGACTGAAGCGCAACAACACGGTCAGACCAGCTCTCGTGCTCCTGGCTTCAGTTTGAGTCAGAGATTCAGGAGGATTTGGAGGTTCTTATGGAGTGAAGCCAAGATTATACAAGGACAACATGTGTGTGTGTGTGTGTGTTTGTGTGTGTGTGTGTGTGTGTGTGTGTGTGTGTGTGTGTGTGTGTGTGTGTGTGTTTTCGTACATGCTCTGTAGCAGCTCCATGTATCTCTCGTCTCCTCCGCCTCCTTCCACTTCATGATCCAACTTCAGAATGATCTCGTTCTCAAACTGAGAGGCAGAGAGAGATAGAGAGATAGAGAGAGAGAGAGAGAGAGAGAGAGAGAGAGAGAGAGAGAGAGATCATTAAAAAGTTCAACAGTGTCGGTGTGCATATGCTTAACTGTGTCAAGTCAAGTCAAGTCACCTTTATTTATAAAGCGCTTTTTACATACAGATTATATCAAAGCAGCTTCACAGTGATAACATAAAAATAATACAACAAAGTTTGTTTCTAGAATAAAATTGCATCAATGTCCACCTTAAGTAAGGCAGATCAATGATATTGTTGAATATTAAATGTCCATAACTAAGCAAGCCAAAACCTGTGTGTGTGGCAGGTTTTTCCTCTGTTTTTTTGGAACAAGACAAATCATAAACCCAAAACATGCTGAAACATAATTCATTCAAAAAAAAAGTTTCAATTTAATCCTCAGAATATTTTTCATATTCCATAGAAATATGGAAATATTTTTTTAAAATATTTGTAAATGCATTTTAAATCTATTCCATAGAATTTATAAATATTCAATAGAAATATTTTACATTTATTTTTAACACATTTTACCATGTTTAAATTCATTCTCCAGGATCATAAATATTCCATAGATTTTTTTTACCGGTAATATATTTGAACACATTTTACTATGTAAATACATTCCATAGAACTATAGAAATATTCCATAGAAATATCTTTACAAATATTTTAAACACATTTTACTATCTTTAAATCCATTCCATGGAATTATAGAAATATTCCATAGAAATATTTTAAACACATTTTACGGTGTTTAAATCTATTCCACGAAAAAAAAAAAAAAGAAAAAAAATACAGATGGAGTCTGTGTCTGGCCTAGGCTAATTATAATTAACTCTTTATAATAATTATAAATGAATGTGAACTCCCCACAGTGATACACATTATATAAGTGTTTGGGAATGTTAGGTTTTGTACAGACCAAAAAAAGCTTCATAAAAGTATTAAATAATGCGTCATTTGCATGTTAAATCAAATCGAGATTTCTGCCTTGATATAAAAACTGTGTGTGAGCAGTGTTGGTCAAGTTACTTGGATATAGTAATTAGTTACTGATTACTGATTACTTCTCCAAGAAAGTAATCCAGTTACTTTACTGATTACTTATTTTCAAAAGTAATTAGTTACTTTAAAGTAACTAGTAAAGTAACGAATTACTTTTGAAAATAAGTAATCAGTAAAGTAACTGGATTACTTTCTTGGAGAAGTAATCAGTAATTACTTTACTAAGTTACTTTTCAAAAACATGATGCACGACCTAAATACACTATAAAGCAATAGACCTTTCAGCCTAATTCTATTCTTTTTGCATATTCCATCATCTAAAATTTAATCAAATGAAACACTCTCTTTTTTTAAACTGTTTTTATTAGTTTCAATATTTTAACTTTATGCACATTGCATCAAGCACAAATTAAATTAAATGCAACAGTCTCAGACGTGAAGAAAATTGTTCAACATTTAAACCTATTTTCTGCACATTCCACCATATTTTAATGAAATAAAGAAAGTCCTTCTTCTGTTAACTTATATTTCTGCATATTCCAGCATATAAAATAAATATATTTTTTTGTAAAATCCTTCATTCGAATAGATGTAAATAAAATACAGCAATAACATAATTAAAATGAAAGTCTCTCCTGACTGTATTCCAAATTATTAACACTGCACACGCAAGGTCTCTCGCTCGCTCTCTGCCGTGCGCATGCGCTACGCGGTCTCTGTCTCGCATGCACGCTCACTCTAGATTCCGGGAGATTTTAACTAATTTGCGGTATAGCCTAACTAGTCGATCACGAGTGGCTCAACAGGTAGATCTATAGATAAACTCATCTTTCAGGCATTTGACCGACCGGGTTGACACTTCAGCGTGAGAAATCGGGGGTGTGGCGTGTGAGACCAATCAAATGCGTGTCTCTCTCCCGCGCTCCATGTCTCCATTGTCTCTTGTTCAACACTACTACACATTTCGGTGTTTACCACTGACGTCGCGGCGCTCATGCGTCATTGTCACTCACGCACGACTCATGGCACGAGACAGTCTCACGAAACAAAATGACGGTTAACTAACGCAGAAACGCAGCCTGCTTACGGGGAAGTAACAGTAATCTAATTACTGTTTTTGCAATTGTAATCCCTTACTTTACTCGTTACTTGAAAAAAGTAATTGTGCCCATCAGTGTGTGTGAGTGTGAGTGTGTGTGTGTGTGTGAGTGTGTGTGTGTGTGTGTGTGTGTGTGTGTGTGTACCTTTTTGAAGTGTCCGGAGTGGTTGTGTTCACACTGCATCATGTCAAAGAATATAGGGATGGTTGCTCTCCGCAGCTCTTCCTCAGGGATGAGCGTCATCTCCAGGATAGGACCCACCATCCCGGGGATGAAACAGATCTTATTCATACCTTAAAAAGTTATGAAAGTGAATTAGTATAGACTTTATATTCATAATGCATTCTTATAACGTGTATGTGTACACGCAGTCTTACCGAGCTTGTACCACATGTCTCTGATAGCGAAACCAATCAGCCTCCTCATGTCCCCGTATCTGAATGAAAGAAAACAGGCATGTTTATGCATATTTTATTGTTGCACTATAGTGGTGAGGACCAGACTTCTGAAAACATTATAAATAGAGTGTGTCTGTGAGCAGTTTCCGCTGGTTTAACTGGGAGGATTCTGGTTTAAGACTCACTTGGCCAAAATCGTGGTCCTTTTGGTGGGAGAGAAATGCTGCAACTGCAAAGACTCCTGGGTAATAAACGCCACAGCCAAATGGAAGTAATTATTCCATAACTACGAGAGAGAGAGAGAGAGAGAGAGAGAGAGAGAGAGAGAGAGAAATCATGAAAAAATTAAATCAGGATGAGAGATGAAATCAGGGCTATTAAAGCTAATTGAATCTGATCTTGATAAAGCTCATGTAACACACACACACACACCAAAATAATCCAAGGTTTTTATTTAACACCGTGGCTAGACTAACAAATAAACAGACATCACCCGAGCAAATTATTCCGTTACAGTATAGCTGTAATGATTTTATGAACTACTTCAATGAGAAAATAGAAAGCATCCGAAACACAATTGTAAATGTACAATCCTCTATGGTGTCTTATGATTCAGCCTCAATTATCGCCCCTCAAGAACAACTATACCGCTTTACAACTATAGGACAGGAAGAGCTAAATAAACTTATCATTGCATCTAAACCAACAACATGTTTATTAGATCCAATACCAACTAAATTTCTGAAAGAAGTGTTACCTATAGTGGAAGAGCCTCTTCTTAATATTATTAACTCGTCTTTATCTTTAGGTCATGTTCCAAAAATATTCAAGCTGGCAGTAATAAAACCTCTCATTAAGAAACCGCAATTAGATCCAAATAACTTAGCAAATTACAGACCGATTTCAAATCTTCCATTTATGTCTAAAATACTAGAAAAGACTGTTTCCGCTCAATTGTGCTCTTTCATGCAAGAAAATGAGATATATGAAAAATTTCAGTCAGGATTCAGACCGCATCATAGCACAGAAACTGCGCTAGTTAAAATTACAAATGATTTACTTTTAGCTTCTGACCAAGGCTGTATCTCAATATTAGTTCTACTCGATCTTAGCGCTGCGTTTGACACTATAGATCATAAAATACTCTTGGATCGAATACAAAACTACACTGGTGTTCAGGGACAGGCATTAAGCTGGTTTAGATCGTATTTATCAGACCGTTACCATTTTGTTTGTTTAAATGGGGAAAAATCGAAGATAACGTCAGTAGACTATGGAGTGCCGCAAGGATCGGTGTTAGGCCCTCTGCTATTCTCAATATATATGCTGCCACTTGGCAATATTATAAGAAAACATGGAATTAATTTCCACTGTTATGCTGATGACACTCAATTATATATTTCATCACGACCAGATGAAAACACTAACTCATCAAAATTGACAGAGTGTCTTAAAGATATAAAATGCTGGATGACGCATAATTTCCTGCTACTAAATCCAGATAAAACGGAGGTATTACTTGTTGGTCCAAAAAACTATCCACAAAACCACCTACAATACAACTTTAATATAGAAAGATGTCCTGTTACTTTATCCTCTACAGTAAAAGACCTGGGAGTTATACTAGACCACAACTTGTCTTTCGAAAATCATATTTCATATGTTACAAGAACAGCCTTTTTCCATCTTAGAAACATTGCTAAATTACGTAACATGCTATCTGTTTCTGATGCAGAAAAGTTAGTTCATGCATTCATGACCTCGAGACTAGATTACTGTAATGCTTTATTAGCTGGTTGTCCTGCATCCTCAATAAACAAGCTACAGTTAGTGCAAAATGCAGCCGCTAGAGTTCTTACTAGGTCAAGAAAATATGATCATATAACACCAATTTTATCATCTCTCCACTGGTTACCTATCAAGTTCCGTATCAATTACAAAGTACTACTACTGACCTATAAAGCCCTAAATGGTTTAGCTCCTGTGTATTTAATGGACCTTCTATCGCCCTACAATCCATCGCGTTCTTTAAGATCACTAAATTCGAGGCTTCTAGTCATTCCTAGGATATCTAAGTCCACTAAAGGAGGGAGGGCGTTCTCACATTTAGCTCCTAAACTCTGGAATAGCCTTCCTGATATTGTTCGAGGCTCTGACT
>CM060604.1:201765-214265 GCA_030578255.1 Tiaroga cobitis
AAGTGTTATACATCTCACTGCTTTCTGTATGCAGTGTGATAAACAAGGACAGAATGACAATAAAACACACACATCAGCTCTGCTCACTAATGCACAACACACACACACATCACATGTACATTCACTGAAACCCTAAAGTCCGCTACACACTGCGATTTCAGCACTCCTATTAGATCATTATAAATCACACTGTACGACATGGATCTAATAAACTCGGGTAAGACATGTACAGTATGTAGACTGTATGATGATCACATCTGCTACGACGCAAGTTAGTATAGAAGAATAAAACATCATCAGCATGTGCATAATAGTGTAAACAAATAGAGCGAGATGAAACACACTTTGGAAATTGTGTTTTTTTTTTGTGCGGTTGAAAAGAAAGCGAAAGAGGAGAATATGGAGAGTCGTGGCTAGTGAAAAGAGGCCGGACACTTATGCAAATGAAGCTTGAGGTGATTAGTTTAAAGCAGTGGTCTCAAACTCGCGGCCCCCTACTTGACATTAAAGTTTAATGTTAGCGCGGCCCGTCGTTGCGTGTGCCGCGTTTTTAAAAAAATTTTATCCCTTATGGGCTACCACAGGGGCATAGCCAGAATTTTATTTTTGGGGGGTCCCGTCTTTAAATGAGGGGGCAACATATATATATATATATAGCCAGAATTTTATATAGGCTATACATGCCTATTCTGGTGATGCGGTGGCGACTCTAACTGTAAGGGTGGCGCTGCCAATAAAGCACCTAAAAGCTGTCACAAAGAACCGGCAAAAGTAATGATTATGAATATGTAAAATATAGCAATGAGGTATTTTAATTGTTTATTAATAAAAAAGTGTTTTCTTTGTCGGCTAAGATGAAGTTGACGATGCTGACTCGCGATCTTCAGTAGGTGAACGCGCCAGAGAGAAATGCACATTTCATAAGGATTACATAAGCAGAGAGCAGTCTGTAGTCTGTTTTCTTTCGTTTTGAATTGTTCTGTTTAAAAGTAGACATGTGAGGCAAGTAGACTATCTTATATGCTGAGTTTCTGTTCAGTTATGAGACGCGCTCCAGTTCACGCGCCGGCGCCTCCGTTTCTTATATCGTCTGCTATATTTACTTCTTATTTAAAAAATCCAGGCAATTGGTTGATGAAACACTGATTAAAATTAAGATACAATTAATACAAAACGAAATTCAGGTTAAAGAAAGGTTTTGTGCTTTCTGTTTGATGTGTCTGTGAAAGTTTTAAAGCATCTTTTAGTGCCGCTTTCAGAGCTTTTTTTTGTTTTCCACTAAAACACGTCCATAACATTGTTTTTTCCTCATAAATGCGAACACGAAAAATTAAATAAAATAAAATAAATATTTTATGTACTGTGGAGACTGAGAGGAAACCCTTCTTCATCTGGTGGGTATTACTTTGGTTTGCGCAGTGTACTAATTCACAATCACTAAAAAAATATACCTACATTTAAAATAATGAACTTGAGCGCGCAAAATATGTGAGCAGCCCCAAGGCAAGCTACCACCGATCAGGCCACGAGCTGCGAGCGACGACGTGTTGGAGACCCCTGCTCTAAAACAATGTGAGAATAATCATTTTGAGCTTGTAATATGTGTCCAACTGGTTGATTAGAAGGTTTGCTTTGATTTGTGCAAAGTCAGTAATTTGCCTGAGACACTACACACGTGTAGAAAGAATTCAATAAGACGGGCAGACACGACTGCAAATATTTGTATTTCAAAAGCAATAATTGTTTTTCTAAGTATAACAAAAGGAAATGTGCCTTCCAAAAAAAACATTCAATATAATATTAGTGTTGTATAAAGAAAATAAAAAGGACATGAGCAAATATAAGTATCACAAACATGTTGTGTATAAGGAAAAGACAAAGAAAGTTTGTAAAATATACTTCAACTGTCAGAAGGACGGCTCATGAAGAACCGATCATGTACAGAAAGGAATGTTCAAATTCAGAGGAACAGTTCAGAAGAAACGTTAATAATAAAGATTGAGAAGATTGGATCAGTTGTCCTCCTTTTTTGGAATACTTGAATACTATTCAAGTACTATTTTTTCAAATACTATTTTTTTTTTGTGGAATCCTTGATGCGGCCCAGCCTGACCCCCACTGTACCTCCAGCGGCCCCCAGTTAAGTTGAGTTTGAGACCCCTGGTTTAAAGTTTTGATCGATACGCCATTTCATGATGCACTTTATTGGCTAGTCACTAGATGTAGGTGGTAACAGCAAACACAATGTGAGATGATCATGCTGAATTTATGACACTCAGAAAATAATCGTAGGGTATCTTTTGGTCGCAAGACCGTGACAGCGGCCATCTTTGAACCTGTACGAGTTCACCGTTTAAGAGCCACGACCACAGAAATCAACACGATTGGTCATCTTTCATCTGGAACAGGCTAAAATCATACAATGTGTCCCGGCGTTACAAGACAGGGACATTCAATCCTACTCAAAACCTATAGACTTCAGCCTATCAACATAAACTCTGGTCCATTTTGCAGCTTTGCAGCAGAGAGACCAAACACACCACATACATATAATATATACAAAACCTGATGCATTTTTTAAATAAAAATGAAACATCCATCCATAAAAATAATATATGATGATAATGTCTGTCTTAATATACTCACCAGCGACTTTATTAGTCACCTGTTCAACTGCTCATTTATGCAAACATCTAATCAGCCAATCAGATGACAGCAACTCAATGCATTCAGGCATGTAGTGCTGATCAAGAGGATCTACTGAGTCAAACTGAGCATCAGAACGGGGATTTAAGAGACTCTGAGCGTGGCATGATCGCTGCTGGTGTGAGTGTTTCAGAAACTGCTGATCTACTGGGATTTTCACACACAAGCGTCTCTAGGGTTTACAGAGAGTGATCCGGAAAAGAGGAAATATCCAGTGAGCCGCAGTTCTGTGGGTGAAAAAGCCTTGTAGAGGTCAGAGGTCAGAGGAGAATGACCAGACCGGTTCAGCTGATAAAGGCAACAGTGACTCGTCTAAGCTCTCGTCTCAGTCGGGGTGTGCAGAAGAGTATCTCTGAACACACACCATGTTGAAGCTCCAGCAGAAGAAGAGCAGCAGCAAACTGAGGCTGCGACTCACACAGGCTCTCCAACATTAGACAGGAACACATCTCCTGCTCTGAAGAGTCTTGATTTCTGCTTCAGCATTCAGACGCTCGGGTCGGAGTTTGGCGTAAACACAATGAAAGCATGATCATCATGTCTTCAGGGTTCAGGCTTCTGCTGCGGGTTTAATGGTGTAGTAGAAGATATTTTCTTGGCACACTTTGGGCCCTTTAGTACCAACTGAGCATCGATTAAACACCTCAGTCTACCTGATATTGCTGATCATGTCCATATCTTTATGACCAGTGTTCTCATCTTCTGACATCTACGTCCTGCAGGATAACATGCCGTCACATCTCAAACTAGTTTCTTGAGCATGACAATGAGTTCACGATTCTTATTACGGGTTTACCTTTAAGGACGTCCCTGCATGTCCTTTAGTCACGTTTATCAGACTTCTGAGGACAAATTTGTCCCTAAAGTATAGTCAAGTAAATACACACACACACACACACAAACTCACACAAACACCCAAAGGCATAGAAAAGGACACCACGCTTGATGAAAATCTACAGTCAACAAAGGAACCACACACACACACACACACTCAGAAATGGCAGGCAGGGCAGCAGTAGCGTTAGAGGTGTAATCTGTGTTATGTAATAAATCTAATTAAATAGAGCGGTGTCATCTATAAGGACAGATGGCTCACTCTGCCGAATGAAAATAAAACCACGCACACATGAGTCATGAATATCCCTTCATCCTGATTCCAGCGTCGCACCTGTTCAAACATCTCTTATCTTTTCTGATCCGTTTCCTGTTTCTTTCGTTATTCATTGAGAAAATAATCCATGCAGACCCCCACCATTTCATATCTCTGCTAAAATGTTAATTTGATTTCCAGTGGCTTCTAGATAGAATCAGGCCAAAGTTTACAGGACTAAAATTGCCAGAGCCAAAATTGTGTGTGTGTCTGTGTGTGTGTGTGTGTGTTTGTCGGTTTCATTTAGTGTGTGAATTAGAATTTTCAATCATCGTTTATAATTAACTGAAAATTCTAATTCAACATTAAATTAGAACTAATACCAGAACCAGATAATTGTAAAAACTTAGATCAGAAATCAATTCAGAATTTAGAATTTTACTAGAATTAGAATTAGAACTAAAACTGTACACTTTTAATAATATCATTTAATATAGTATTAAATAAATTATATTAATTACAATAGCATAAACAATACAATCAGTAGGTCCACATAATGATTTTTTTTATTGTAAATATATGTAATAACATAATATAAAGTGATAAAAAATTAATGAGTAAAATCATGAATGATTTAGAGTGATGTTTTCATTTCTAATTTTACTTTACACTATCTATTTTATTTCCCCATTCTTGCTTACTACAATTTCACTTGATATAGCACTAGTTGTTTTGGGATACTTGGTAACACAAAAATACAGTTTTTGCCATCTTTTGAGAGACTCAGACAGAGATAAAAAAAAAAAAAGATTGAGAGACAGACAGAAAGACAGATGTTTGACACTGTGCTCAGATTGTGACAGAGTAACTGATGACAATGAAAATATAGAAATAGATGAGACGAGGAGAGACGCAAACGAGAGCAAGACACAAACACTCACACACACAGACACAGACAGACACACACACACACACCTAAACACACACCTGCGACGTCTGTGAGCATTTGGGAGTATGTTTAAAGTGTGTGTGCATGCATGCTTTGAGTATAGGTGTGTGTGTACTTTGAGTATAGGTAGGTGTTTTTGTGTGTGTGTGCGCATGCATGCTTTGAGCATGTCTGTGGGTGTGTGTGATTGTGTGGGTGTGTGTGTGTGCGCGTCTGTGTGTGTGAGTGCATGCTTTGAGTATAGGTGTGTGTCTGTCCATGCTTTGAGTATGGGGGTGTGCGTGCGTGTGTGTGTGTATGGTTTGAGTATAGGTGTGTGTGTGGTCATGCTTTGAGTATAGGGGTGTGTGTGTCCATGCTTTGAGTATAGGGGTGTGCGTGTGTGCATGTGTGCGTGTGTGTGTGTGTGTGTATGCTTTGAGTATAGGTAGGTGTGTGTAGACGTGTGTGTGTGTGTATGCTTTTAGTATAGGTAGGTGTGTGTAGACACGTGTGTGTGTGTGTGTGTGTATATGTATATTCTTCAGTCACTTGTCCTGGTTTTAGTTCTTCTTTCCCTGCGGCTGTAACCTCATCTACATCTTTCTCATTCTTTCATTTTCCTCCTTTTATCCTTCTCTTCACAGCGACCCCCCCCCCCCCCCACCCCACACACACACACACACACCACACCAGTCTTCCCTTTCTCATTTTCATCACCTCTCTCTCTCTCTCTCTCTCTCTCTCTCTCTCTGTGTGTGTGTGTGTAAACTGATGTTATGAGATTCCAGCTCCACTTCAGATCAAATTAAAATGAGCTTTAGTGAGAGCAAACCACACGACCTGCCTTCATCCTGTGTTTTAAATATCACACACACCCCTAAATCAGGACGTCACACACATCTATTGTTTTTATGTAAGGCTAATAGCAATGACTACAGACCAACAGTAACTTTAAAACTAAATTAAATTAAATTCAAATCATATTTTCTTTTGATGGCGTCCTCAAGGGAGGTTTTGTCAGATTTAACACACCAGTGTTATTTTAGTATTATTGAGACGGTGTTATAATTTTTTATTAATAATTTGAATGTTTTTATTTTTATGTTTTTCTGTTTTCATTTTAATTTTAGTTAAAGTTTTAGTAATTTTGTTGTGTGTTTTTGTCATTTTGTCATTTTTTTAATACGCCTATGTATAGTTTTTATTCATTTTTATTTCAGTTTTAGTTTAAGTTATTTTAGTACATCGCTAAACTAAACAAAAATGAGAAATGTTGCCTTGGCAACTAGCTTAAATAAAATAAGTTTATTTTTTTTACAATTTTTTATTTTTTATTTAACGTTTATTTTATTTCAAGTGATGAAATGGAGTTAATTTTATGGTTTTAGTTTTACTTCTTAGACGATATATTAGTGAACTCATCCCTAGACTTCCATTGTATTTCTGTCAGTTTCCTAACCTGAACTTTATATCCATCCTCACAGAAACCTGTGCACATCAAATATCAAAACAAGCATAGTTTATTCTTAAGAACGATGCACAAACACACTTTATTTTTCAAAACGGCAGCATTTCACAAAACGGAGGAAGGCAACCTTTGTTCCTAAATCGGTGCAGTTTTTAAATCCTCAACCATCTCTGACCCGCTCGATTACCATGCTGTGATTTATTTTATTTATTTTTTACACACAGTTCTATAAATATATATTTACATGTGTATTCATTCTCATACATGGTATGGACTTGTTTTTTAGGTGTCCGCTTTTAGGTAGCAGATTATAATTAATATGTATTCCGTGCACATTGTGTTATTTATTGAATGTATGATGTTTTTATGTATACGGTTTACGTGACTCTACATGGCCTCGTTAATTAGGGACAAATAAAGTGTTTTGAATTTAATTGAAAAATAATTTTAAAATAATAAAGCAGTAGATATCAAACACTGCCTTGTTTGTTTGAGCAACGGTGTTTAACTATTGGAGTGAGTTGGGGGCGGGGCTATCTGTTTAACTGGCCAATGACAGGTGAGATCAGTGTCTTAGAAACATGTTTGGAAACAATCATTATTTTGTCAAGTGTTTTTTTTTCTTTCAAAAGAACAAACTTATTTTGATCAAAAGTTCTGACTGTAAAGTTTGTCTGCATCTTTCTTTACAGTAAATAACACTTGCTATCTAATGCAATGACATATTAATAATAATCAATCATTTTTGCGGGCTGCTGTATGTTTTTTAACCTCAGACAAGACTTTTTTTTATTATTTAAGGCACTGACCCGCAAAACACACACACACACACATTCGGCACTGCAAACACTTCTTTTTTTCTCCCTATACCTTGAACACGTTTGTACACTTAGGTAGGTGTGTGTGTGTGTGTGTGCGCGTGTGTGTGTGTGCGCGTGTGTGTGTGTGTGTGTGTGTGTGTGTGTGTGTGTGTGTGTGTGTGACCTATCAGCTACTAATATGACCGAGCAGGAGGGAGAAACCAGGACACACAGCGGGATTAATACACACACACACACAGAGAGAGAGAGAGAGAGAGAGAAAGAGAGAGAGAGGGAGGAGATATGAGACGCTCAGTTCACCAGTAGATGGAAGGAGAGACAGATGTGCTCGTGAGAGAGAGAGACAGATCATAAACACAGACAAGAGAAAATCATACAGACGGATATAAGAAAGAAGAAAACGGAGGAGTGTGATCTCACACAGGAATATAGGAGAAACCGAACGAGTGAACGAGAGAGAGATGAGGAGATGAAGAATTGAAGAACAGTCCGTTCACCTACACAACACTCTTGCGATGAAGGTCAGTAACAGAGTAAATCATCTAATGAAATATTACAACACTGCACCTAAAATATTTAATTAAATGTTTTACTAATTGAATTCACCTGTGGGAAGTGCTTTTGCATTCATTTCATCAACAAAAATGTATTAAAAGAAGCTTGGTACTAACATGCTACTTTTAACCTGTACCATGGTCATACCAAAAAAGTATCATGATACGATGTTTTCTATGACTTGTACCGGGGTAATGCTGTGATATTCTCTGTGGTACTGTGTATGCACCATGGTAAATGAATATGGTAAACATTCAGTACCATGGTGTTTAGCAAAATAATTGCAATATTTTACACGCGATGCCACCGCAGTACTTCTGCTAAAACCTGACATGATGTCTGTGTTTGTAATTAATCATTAATAACACTGAGCAATACTGACTCTACTGTAAACACATGCTCTGTGGCTTCACTGGGATCTCTGTGTGTGTGTGTGTGTGTGTGTGTGTGTGTGTGTGTGTGTGTGTGTGTTTGTGTGTTTGTGTGTGTGTGTGTGTGTGTGTGTGTGTGTGTGTGTGTGTGTGTGTGTGTGTGTGTGTGCGTGTGTGTGTGTGTTATGCAACAACAGGTATCTAATACCCATCTGTTACAGAGACCTCTGATGAAGTGATGTGTGTGTATTTAAATATGTGTGTAATGCTTTTAAATGTGTGTGTGTGTGTGCATGTGCTTGTGTTTTGTGCGCATGTATGGGGGTAGGATTTACTTTGAACGAATTTTCAATCAGAAATTGTCAAATAATTACAAAGAAACAGGGAGGCATTTAATTAAACATGGAATTTCGAAGTAGAAAGACTGGAATATTATTTTCTTGTAAAACATACACCAATAATCTCTTGAACTTTGAAAAATCATTTTACAGTGGGTGTTTTGTCTAACTGTAAATGCACTGACTAGCTCATTATCCACGCATGTGGTTCCAAGCCTTTATGACATTGTTTCGTCTGTGAAACACAAAAGAAGGTATTTTGAAGAATGTTGGGAGTCAAACAACATTGGACCCCATTGGCCTTTAATGTATGGACAGATACAACAAAACTGTTTCTAAATATCCTCTTTAGTGGTTCGTAATAAGGGTTTGGAACGACGTGAGGAAGATTAAATGATGATAGAACTACTCCTTGAACTAGTTAAGTTGCTAAGTTAATTTAAATAACATACACGTCAGCTATGAATAGTTTGAGGATCTCCCTTTTGGGGACAGATTAGTTCCCAAACTAGCGTGTGTCAGGTGTGCGATTCAGAATTAGTCTGTGTCAAATCCATATCATGCTGAAGAAATCTAAACATTCAGAAACAGTGAGACACATACACACACTTAAACACATGTAAAAGAGGAAGGAAGGAAGGAAGGAAGGAAGGAAGGAAGGAAGGAAGGAAGGAAGGAAGGAAGGAAGGAAGGAAGGAAGGAAGGAAGGAAGGAAGGAAGGAAGGAAGGAAGGAAGGAAGGAAGGAAGGAAGGAAGGAAGGAAGGAAGGAAGGAAGGAAGGAAGGAAGGAAGGAAGGAAGGAAGGAAGAAAGAAAGAAAGAAAGAAAGAAAGAAAGAAAGAAAGAAAGAAAGAAAGAAAGAAAGAAAGAAAGAAAGAAAGAAAGAAAGAAAGAAAGAAAGAAAGAAAGACACTCAGCACGAGATAAACACCAGAGAGAGAGAGAGAGAGAAGGACGAAAGACAAGGAAACAAACAGATGGTGACACTGAAAGAAAGAGAAGAAGAGACAAACGAGCAGAAAGACAGGAGACAGACAGGTATTTAAAAGAGACGGCGCTGACCCTCTGAACGAGGTGAATCTCCAGACGGCTGTCAAGAAGATGTCCAGCTCATATTTCACCCACAGAATGAGAAGGAAGGAATAAGAAAAGTCTGACATGAAGAAAATGAAGCCCATTTTAAAGGCCAAAAAGAGTTTTTTTTTTTTATTGTGACATTTTTATGACAATTAAATACCAAGTTAAATTATATTTCCCTCAAACTCTTATTATGCACAGCAATACCAATCCAATTCAGATTGTTAAATATTTAAAAGTCTTGGAAAATTTGTAATAAATAAATGCAGCAGTTAGAAAAATATATGCAATCAAAAGTTTGCGGCCTGTAAGATACATGTATTAAAAAATATATATACTTTCATTCAGCTAGGATGTATTCAATTGATCAAAAGTGACATAAAAGTTGTAATATATTTCTATGTAAATGCTGTTCTTTTGAACTTTAACAGAATCCATTTTTTAACCATCAAAGAATCCTGAAAAAAGTGTATCACAGTTTCCACAAAAAATATTAATCAGCACAACTGTTTTCAACATCGACAATAATAATAATAATTAATGTTTCTTGAGCATCAAATCCTCATATTATTATGATTTCTGAAGGATCATGTGACACTGAAGACTGGAGTAATGATGCTGAAAATTCGGCTTTGATCACAGGAATAAATCACAATTACAATATATTCACATAGAAAACAGCTATTTTAAATTGTAATAATATTTCACAATATTACTGTTTTTACCTTTCAAATAAATGCAGCCTTGGTGAGCAGAAGAGACTTCTTTCAAACACATAAAAAAATCTGACAGATCCCAAACTTCTGAACAATAATGCACAGTTTAATATTTATTATAGCAATAAAAAACTAATAAGTATCTTCACTGAAGAAATGTGGCCTGGGCATGTTTTTTTGTGTGATTTAACACAGAGAAGAGAATAAAATGAATCAGTGAATGAATGTGTGCTTGAGAAAACCTGCGTCATCCTCCAAAAGAGGTGAAGACAGAAACATCATCTCTTGGGACGTTTGTGTCCTTCTGCAGACAAATGCACACGCTCTCCCTTTTTTAAAAAAGCTGTTTTCTTTTTAAGCTGATAAATCTTTTAAGCTACCCAGATACTCTCACAGACGCAAACACACGCACGTCTGATTGGTAAACACACTCGCTCCATCACATGACGAGTGAAAAATAAACACACGTTCGCATTGGAGCGCATCTTCGTGTGTTTTTGTTGGTTTACTACAGTTTGATAAGTCAAGTATAGCCATTACCATTAAAACAAACCTCTAGAACTGTGTCGAACCTGTGTCGTCCTGCAGCGTTTGTGCCACAACCACCCTGAACACCCTGGTAACCACCCAAAACAACCTAGAAATCCCCTAGCAACACCCTGGCAACCATCCCAAACACCCTAGAAACACCCTGTCAACCAATCAGAATAACATTGCAACACTTTAACAATGTTCTAGTAACTCCCTAGAAACAACCCACAAGTGACAGCAACTAACAACCACCCAGAAAAACCTAGAAACCTCCTAACAATGTCATAGCAACTCAATTGCAACCACCCAGAACACCCTAGTATTGCCCTGGCCACCACCCAGAACAAGCAACCATCTAACAATGACTTATTAACTCCCTGGTAACCACCCAGAACACCCTAGCAACACCCAGAACAACCAAGTAACCCTCTAAACAACAGCCTAGCAACTCACTGAAAACCACCCAGAACACCCTGGCAACAACCTGGTAGCCACCCAAGTAACCCTCTAATGATGCCTTAGCAACTCCCTACCAACCACCCAGTACACACTAGAAACCACATTGCAACATGCTAAAAGCATTATTATAATACTGTGGTTCTTTTAATTATATAAAAGGGAGCTACAACAGTACAATACTGCAAGCTCCTGTGAAGAATACTGTGGTATTGCCATGATACCATGTTTAAGAAAAAAGATTGTTATATGGTACATTTGGGTATTTTTATTTAGTGAGTGCTTAGTGTAGTATATGTCAGTGTGCATTGGGAAAAATCCCAGTGAGAGCCATTACACACACACACACACACACTATATGCAGCTGTGTGTACTGTATAGTAATATTCCCAATGTTCTTCCATTAGGTTTCAGTGTGTGTGTGTGAGTTATGTGTGTAATATAACTCCCGGCGTCTTCCTCTCTCAGTCCGTCTCAGAGGTGCTGTACACTTTGACTGGTTAATATTGTATATATCACAGCCCTAAACACACTCGCGTGTTTCTCTCTTTGTAAAATCTCCCAGAGCTTTGTTCAGTTTAATGCTCCTTATAATTGAAGCTCGAATTACATCATACCAAAGCCTGAACCTCCAGCCAAACCAATGAAATCAGCACAAAAACAAGATAAAAAGAGTATATTTGATGTAATTGTTGTTATTGGAGTATTGGAAAAAGAGGCAGATTCCTTCAAATCTCATTAGATCCCAGTGAAAGCAGTTAAAGGCTCCAGATATTGAACAGACTGTCTGCTGGGATTCACGGCATAGAATGAAAACCACATCTTTCTGAACACGGACACAATAAATCCACTCGACTCACTCTTTATGTTCATCCTGGCTGCTGTTTGTCGTTTTGATTCATTTCTGTGGTCCGAAATGAACACCTGCAAGCCAATTACTAATACACATTCCTCTTTGTTGAGTAAATAAAAAAGAAATGATCAAACTAGCTGAGAGTTCAGTGAAGCAATGTATAAGAACATCATGCATATACAGTAGCTAGAGCTCAACACCTTCATGACTTTATTATATTATTAACTTGACATTTGAATTGATATTACAGTAAATGCAAATTTTAACTTTCTTGGTTTAAGTGCATGCATTTTAACTTAAAAAAGTTTTTAAAAAGTTCAAAAAGCCTTTATTATAGTTCTATTATATTCTTTATTTAGAAAGAATAATATAATAGAGAGAATGATAGAACAAACGATGGATGGATGGATGAAAAGCACTCCTTTTTCCATAATGCTTCATCATAATGCATGTAAATCTTTGAATTACAATTCAGCAAATTCCCAATTCAACTTCCTAATGCAAAATACATCATGCAAAATATGGTTTTATGGTTTTTGGTCAGTGTGTGTGTGAGTGTGTTTTCAGGACGGTGTGGTGACGGGACGC
>CM060604.1:216765-271785 GCA_030578255.1 Tiaroga cobitis
CTTTTCAGAAGTTTAGCGGTTTACAAAAAAGATCAGATTTTAAAGCAACAAGCTACTCCTTCCATTAAGTATTGTAACAATCTATGTATTTTTTTGTCACATGTTGTCTTGCACACGCAGCTCTAGAGTCATGTGAACTCAGGCAATAATTATGAGAGGACAACATAAATATACATTTTCATAAATATGTATAAATAAATAAATGCAAATCATTAACTTTTTAATGCACTACTAAATAAAATAAATCTATAACTTTATGGAATGCATAAATTCATTAACTATATGAATCATTAAATGGATCATTTATTGATCATTTGCATTTGTTTATTTCTTTCTTGATTTTTAATTTTGCAGGTTTCATCCTCCATAAATGCAAGTGCAATTTGCATTGCAAAGCTTGATTCATTTTAGTGAATTGATTTCCAAAATCAATTAACTGATTCATTTTGTGTTACATTTCATTACAAAATAGTTGTTTTAAACTCAAATATACACATTGCATTTGCTGTTTATTATCTATCTGTTTTAATACCGTTAAAAGATGCACTCTGCAATATTTAGCTTATGTTGCACTAGCCAATATGACACTGAAACTACATGGAAGCAGCTCCACACAAAAGCTCAATTTTCCTTTACCAATGCAATTGAAAAAAATTAATTATTCACAGTTAGCATGATTTATTTATTTTGTGAGCAAAAGAGTCAACCAACACTGAGATAAAGTGAACAGTGCTGTAGTTTTTAAAGTACCAAGCTACAGTATGTGTCATTCGTGTAAAACTTTTTAATGAGAGTAAAATTGCTGAGTGCACCTTTAACATCACCAACCTAACAGAGATGCTCGTTGTTTTTGTGAGATAAAGACTACTCAGAATAAAAAATGGTATCATTAAATAGCTTCTTTTTGTTAGTGCAGCTCCAGAGTGACTACTTGAGAATCTACAGCACATGCGCATTCATTCTGATGTCTTTTACACACGTATTCTTTTTCTTCAAACAGGTAAACAAGACAAAAGCAGACACTGGATTCGCAGGAAGATTGGTGACCAGGATCTGATCTAAAAACAGATTCCTGACCAATGCAAACACCGTGGAATACTATTTCCCGAAAACACGCAGTGGAATAATAACTTTTGTTTTAGATGGTATGCTTAGAAACGAAGGCCACACCCCCTTCGGCTCCTCCTCAGGGGGCTGAGCCAATCAGCAGAGGTCATGGGCCGACGGGCGGCTGATGCGTCCAATGCGGTGCCGGCGCTGGAAGTGCCTCTCGCTGGTGGGCGGGCCGTGCTGTCTCAGAAATGGGGTCCTCTGTGCAGTGTTGGCGTCCAAACCTCGCCGGGCCTCCGTTCGCTTCCGTCATTAAAGCGAAGGACGCAAGCGGTCAATGGACCGACTGCAGAAACCATGTCACTGGACCGGATGAGGCGTTGTGAGGTCAACGGCAGGCATGTCGTCAAAGCGGCTTCCAGTAACGGACCGGACCGGACGTCCCAGGAGAGCGAGGTTTACTGTCAAATCAAAGTCAATCCAAACCAATCAGGGCTGAGAGGGAGTTTAAAACGAACCCCTCGGTATGTTAACGGCAGTGTCGTTGCCCCTGAGGTGGTGGGCGGAGTTTGTAGTGAGGGGGCGGAGTCAGAAGAAGCGAGACGGCAGAGTCAAACAATGACACGTGATTGTAGGCGGGGTCAATCACTGAGAGGGGAATCGTCCAGGCCGTCATTGCACTGCGGAAACGTCGGCTCGTACATCACGCCCCCTCGACCATGCCGGATGATGACATCATCGCCCAAACTGTGCATGAGTTGTGGGCGGAGACAGTCTCAAGCCCCGCCCTGCATGGCAGCCGCTTGTCGCAAACGAGCCGCTAGTCAGGTTCAAGCGAGCATGACGCTTCCGACGCCGCCGGGGAAATGCAGTTCACCTCGGCTGCAGAAACGAAACTCCACGGTGGCACAACCAACGTATGCCCAAATTCCTAATCACACAACGGACATGCAGAACGAGACAACGTGCTCCACCCCCTCACAACACAACAGAAAAGACACGCTCGCAAAAACAGAGGGATCGACGCAGTCTGAAAAACCTAAAAACGACTCGACGACGCACAAAACGCAACACACACAAACACGAGTCACACACACAAATAAAACTGAATCAACCACACAACACGCATCGCAAAAGACTAAGGACAAGTGTGCGACCACGCAAACGCACACACCCGTATCCGCCACGTCTAAACCGACTGGCTGTGAGTCAAAAGCCACGCCCACTCTTCCACCCAAGAAAGGCTCACAGTTGCAGGTCAAATCTAAACCGGCACCTCCAGAGCTTCTGATTGGCTCAAAGGCGGAACCTAAACCGCAAACCCCGCCCCCTCCCTCAGAACCTAAACCTGAGACAGAAACGGACTCTAAGGACACCAAACCACCTCCAAAAGATGAGATCCCACAATGCAACGGTGTACCCGGTGTTCTACACGGACTCCTGCATAATGTAGAGGAAAACCTGCTGTATAATCAGGAAAAGATCAAAGTTCTTCTCAATGTCATCCAGGATCTGGAGAGGAACAAGGCAATGAGTGAAGGGTGAGTAGGAGCGAGAGATTAAGGCTCTGGAGTTCATGAAAGCGTGTTTGATTTGTGATTCTACACATCCATCATCCCTTAACTCCCCTGGTAACTGATGTATCCTGAGGCAACACCTCGGGAATCTCGATCATCAGTGGAACATCGACCCCCTACCGTTCACAAACTCTCTCTCTCTCATATCTGATGTCTTATTTTCTGTCACATCTTCACCACTTTACCATTTACACTCTCTCTTAATCTCTTAAAAGTTTCTCTCCTATTTTATCCTACATCCACACACACACACACACACACACTTCCGAACTCTGCTCTGATTGAAAGCTCAGATGTGTCAGAATCGATCAGGAAAAGTGACTGTGTTATAGGTTTTAAAGTGTCCATATTCATTACATATTCAAGGACATTCAATAGAGGTCTGTGTTCCTGTGGGATTCCAGCTAGCCTTGATTTTATTTGTTGTGACGCAGGACTAAATTTCTGAGTTGCAGAAAAACTACATAACTAGAGTACGCAGTCTCGATTTCATGTGGTGTTGCATTCCAGCATATATATATAAATAAATAAATAAATATATATAAGCAGGATGGAAAAGACCTCTAATTCAATGTTCTGAGTGTGAATCACATGCTCCAAGCGTCTGTGTGTGTATGTGCAGGTCTTCAGACTGTCTTGTTTTTTCAGGCGTTGTTCATACAGAACTGGTCAGGACATCAACAACTGCTCAACCTGCCAGAAAACAGCCTGCATTATATACAGGTAAACATGACCGTTAACAGCCCATGTATGTCTGTCATGTCGTAATTTAGTCTTTTGTGGTCATTTCCTCCCTGTCCGTCCTTTACAATTAAACAGGCTGATTGCTACTGTACTATATTTACAGGACCTCTGTTGTGATTGGCTACTCTTCACATTAACAATGCGACGTGACGCAATGTTCAAACATGAAAGCACATTCATCGCATGAGTTTTTTCAACATCAAAGCATTTCACACAAGTCAGAGCATCAACTCATTTTTAATTTTGTGATTTAATTTTTGCTATTAAGTTGGTTAGACGCTGACAAAAACTCACGTCAACATTACTTTTTAGACTTTCAGCAACAGAGCTCAACACTACATCATACCTGAATAGAACAGAACGCAGGGGTCTATTTTTAACTTGCAAAGTCATGTTAAAAAATGCAGCGCTAAAGAGATGCAAGGCCACATCTAAGACATCCGTCTGATGCATATGCACATACTCAGATCAACAATTAAAACATGTGCCTAGAATTTGCTCCATCAGAGGGAGTTTTCTGATGTGAATGTCAACTTTATCTGTATAGTGCTTAACACTGTAAATCCAACTTTTTGAAATGGAACCATTTATTGAACCCTACAATTTAAAATCTTAAAAAGTTTGCATATGTTGTTTTTTTTAGATGATCATATTTCATATGTCCGGTTTTTTTTATATGTATGGGTTTTTCTGGTTCACAGAGTATGTTATAAGAGAATATGAACTGGAGTTGTGAAAAAAACCTACTTTTATTCAGAGGCCCAATGTGAATAAAATTATACAATTTGGTGCAGAAGCTGATATGCTAAAAAGTAAGATAAAATTATGATGTTTGTTATGTAAATCAATGCGATCTTTTTAACAGTATAGCAGATACTTACATAAAATGCATATGAATATCAGTCTTCGCTCTATATCTCTCAATAATGTCTTAGTAAGATGATATTTAAACGCTTAGTTTTATGATCAAATCTCTGTAGATTTAAAACCTATAATGTATTACAAAGATGATTGAGAGTTGAACCTGATATTTGAAACTCCCATTTTAACATGATTTTTCACCAAAAAAAAAAGATTATCAAGTTAACAAAAGTTCAGTCCAGTAAGTGTTTATCTTGAAATATCACTAACATTATAGAAGTTATTAATTTACTTTATAAAAATCTCAATTTCACAGGAAAAAATACGAGCTGAAGGAGGGCTTTTGTACAATTATACTAAAGGCCTTTAACTTGCTAAAAAAGTATAAACTATCAAGCAGACAACAGAAGGCATTGTAGTAGAAGTTAAAAAAAATGTGATGCCTTGGAAATGTGCTTGTTAAATATGATACAGTAGGTTTTACAGGGTTAAAACTCTAAAACTAAAAAAAATACTATGACCCATTTAAAATATTATAAATCGTGCACAGAGCCACATCTGAGTTATGTGTCATCTCGGGGGCAGGAACAGACAGAGATGCACCAGGAGACCATGAGGATGATTTAAGAGTTGCATCAATATCCTACAGCAGATCAAATATGGAGCGAATTATGTGCCAAAACCTCACACACACACAAAACGTGTTTTACTCACACCCAATGATTCACAAACAAACTCAATGTGGTTAGTAAATACAAAACATCACTCACAAACTAATGCATATTGTTCTGCAAATAAAAAACGTAACTATCAAACAAATACAGTATGTTTTACATATACATAGAAACGTATTTCTTCAATGACAAAAATATCCTCCAAGTACAAACTAAAATCTTTCAAGTACAAACTAAAATCTTTCAAGTACAAAACAAAATTCTACAAGTTTGTGCATTTGTGAGAACTGCATTTGTGAGAAAATCTGCCTGGACGCGGAAAAATAGTGCCAAAAGTCACGTGACAGTTTTTTCGTTTTTCCAATTTTGCTTTGTACTTGAAAGATTTTAGTTTGTACTTGAAAGATTTTAGTTTGTACTTGGAGGATATTTTTGTCATTGAAGAAATACGTTTCTATGTATATGTAAAACATACTGTATTTGTTTGATAGGTACGTTTTTTATTTGCAGAACAATATGCATTAGTTTGTGAGTGATGTTTTGTATTTACAAACCACATTGAGTTTGTTTGTGAATCATTGGGTGTGAGTAAAACACGTTTTGTGTGTGTGTGAGGTTTTGGCACATAATTCGCTCCATAATCAAAACATCCGACGGACACCAGAAACACACGAGCATCTACTCCACGATCAAACAGACTGTGTCCTAATTAGTGCGGCTTGCTAAATCAAACATTATTATTACTATTTATCATAGTTAGGGGTGCACTTTCTTCAAAAAAGTACAAATCTTTAAATAGTTAAAAAGATGTGTGTGTAATTTCTGTAGGTGTGTGATGTACGTATTAAAGTCTGCTGGTTTGTACGTTTGTTATAATCGAGGGACAGAAAGCTCAAACTCCCATTCAACCGTAATGAAGCCCTGAGAGATAGAAACACACACACACACACACACACACGTATCATAAAGCCAGAAAAAACTCGGAACCTGGAGATATCCCTCATGTGTCACAAACACACACACTGGCCGTGTATGAAATTCCCTCGGCTCTTTTATCTCCCTTCCTCTTTTTTCCTGTTGGGATAAACAGGATCATTATTCCCGCACTATGAAGAACTAATCGCACACTAATGCATGTTTCCAGCACCCATACCGCGGTAAAGCCTCGGGAATCAATTAAGAGAGATGGATTTCCTATTGAAGTGTAATCTCATGACAATACGGCATGAGAAAAGCCAAGAACACACACACACACACACAAACACACACACACACACACTATTGTGCTGCTTTGTCTACATTGCATCCTAACTAAAGTGACTGATATGGAGCGCCCTACATAGGTAGCAACTGTAAAGACTTAGCACAGTAAACTTGATATAAGTTCTTTAATTCATTCATTCATTGATTAATTATTTCATGAGTGCATGCATGCATTCATTTGTTCATGCATTCATTCATTACTTTGTCTATTCATTTCTTCATTCTCTCATTTATGCATTTATTTGTTCATTCATTCATTCGTTAATTAATTCATGCATTCATTTGTTCCTTCATTCATTAATTTAACATTTATCCCACCAGGAGAAACTATAGATTTGCGTCAAAGGTGTCAGACACAAAACTAACAAATAAAATCACTCTACAATAACATGCAATAACACCGTATTTAAGGCAAGTCAGTTCACTCATTGGCCATCTTGTGCACAGATAATAAAAAGCACAGAAGTGCAGCTGCTATCTGTCTCAGTGCGGTCAGGCTGATGTCCAAAACTGTTAGTTGAAATTATGCTTCAATAACATTCAAATGATCACTAAAGTCTGGCAACAATAGTAAAGTTTTGCTTCTTCAAGTCTTTGTCCATCAGTGCTTATTTTCCCAGAAGAGAAAGACTGTGTATTTTTAATGTGTATATCTGCTAAAAGTAAACTTTTGTCAACTTTTAGGAGTACACTAGCATAGAGATGAGCTCAAAGCTAACAGAAATTGACAACAACAAAAAAAACACACTGGATTTTAATGTGTCTTTAAGAATCCAGACCAAGCAACATCTGACCAAATAAAAAAAAGAAAAAGAAAAAAAAATCCTCTGGTTTGCACTCATGCAGGCTGTGTGATTTATAGCGCTAGATATCCTTTGACTCATGATTTCTGGAAGATAATATTGATGATTAAGATTTTTCCCCATCTGAAAGTGCAGACTCTAGCTTTGAGCTTTCTGACTGAGTGAACTCTCTTCCCTCAAAAGATCTGTTCATCACAAATTCTGCTTTCATAATTCGTTATCTCTCACTTTCTTCCCTTTTCTCTCTGTCTTTGTGCCTTCGTTCTCTAGGGAGCAGGAAGGTTGAGATAGGTTTGGTTACAGTGCTCCTTAAAATACAGAAATGCGCAGTCCTCCAAGTCAAACACTTCCTCAGCCCATGCAAACGTCAGGTGGTTGCTCCGTTACTAGCCCGAGTTAAAGCAGTCTCTGTGATCCTCTCTATGAATCATTCATGTCTTCAGCACAAACGTTATGTGACAAAGTTTATTATTAAGGGTTAAAGATCTCGTAACAATAGTAATGCACACATGTACTGATGACAAAAAAAAGCATAATCAATTGCACTGAACCTCAGTGAAGATGAATTTGCACGGTGCAACAATCATATACATGTAAATGTGTCATCTGGATATGCAAATTAGAGACATCACCTAGCAATTTCCCCTGACAAATGACGCCCTCTGACAGCAACACCGAAAAACAGATTTACAGCCGACAAAAACTGTCGAGTTTCAAATGCAATACAGAAATAACTAGATTTGCATTTCCTGAAGAAAACAGAAGCGCCTGCACAATGGCAAAAGAATACTTTGAGATTTAGGCTTTAGTTCGGCGTGTGAAATGTTGCATAACAAATGTTTCGCTGCTATTGTGACACTGAGCAACATGTTCATAGGGGGGCTATTATGCCCTTTTACAAAGTCTTGATGTTGTTTCAGGCTCTACTAGAACAGGTTTTCATGCTTGAACACATTCATTTCCACATATTCTCCATTGTTGCGGCTCCTCTCTTCCCAGTCTGTCAGTAACGCTCTGTTTACTTCCTGTCTCTATGAAGCCCCTCCTTCTGAAAAGCACACTGTGCTCTGATTGGTCGACTGGATCAGTGTGTTGTGATTGGTCGAGCGCTTCGAGTGTGTTTGGGAAATGTCCCTCCCCTTCCCATAACCACCAGTTTAACACACTACTAACTAACTCAACCAGGCCCCGCCCCTTTATTCTGCGCATTAATTATTATAATGAGGAATATTGTGACGTGTTCGACAATATGGAGGCGTTTCAGGGAGTTCAGAAACACTGACACTGATATAGAGAATAACTTTGCAGAGCTTTTTCATGCTCAAACAGCAACATTACACACTAAAGAAAGATAAACAGTTAAAAAGCATACTAGGTCCTATTTATTATCAGCTGAGCATCAATAAAGATCGCATACAGTCTCTGCAGTATAAAATACAGCTAGAGGAGGTTAAAAAGACAAAATTCATCACAATTCAGTTTGCAAAAAAAAAAAAAAAGGACGACAACTGCAATTCAGTGTGCAAATAATACAATGATTTATAAAGGAAATGCACTAGCACAATCGCTGTGGGATGGGTGTGTTTTCCATACAGTGTTCACTATAGGCTTTATAACAAGCTGTTGTTGAACATGCTTCGTTTATCTCTGTCCCTCATTATGGGCTTTGTTAACCTTCAATACATTCTCTGTCAGTCTGTATTTTTGTCTCATCTTTTTACCTATCGTTTTTTTGCTCATCACGTCCCTTCTTTTCTGGCTTTTTCTCAACTCACTTAGTTGCCGGGAAATTGCAGGCAGGACTGTGGCTATACTGTAAATAGAGGCCATAACCCCTCTCTCTCTCTCTCTCACACACACACACACACACACTCTCTCCTCGTGAAGTTAGATTGCAGTCAGATAAAATGGTCGCTGTTTGTGTGACGCTGTTGTGATAATAGTTTGTGTCAGCAGCCTTGGCTACAAAAGTATGTGTTTCATTCATTTCTACTTCGGAATAAAAAAAAAAAAACTCATTAGCCATGTTTCCACTGCCGGGCCAGGGCCGAGCCGTGCTAGTGCGTGCCAGGGCCAGTCGCGTTTCCACGGTCACTTCCGGGGCTTGATCGGGGCTTACTCAGGGCCAACGGCCAGGATTTCTGGCCCGTCGAATACCTTGGGCCAAAGCGGGCCAGCTCGGGCTAGAGGCGTGCTCAAGGTAAAAGGTGGAGTTTATCGGTGTTATGGAACGTTATGATCTGAAGCAAGATGCACATTTCACTGTTTTATATCAGGCAAAATAATCGCTGCAAAGCTCTTCTGAGCATTTGGGCTGAAGAAAGGGTACAACGTCAATTTGACGGCGTGTGAAGAAACGAGGACGTTATAAAATACATCGATGCTGAATTGTCTAAGCTAGGAATGCAGCGATCAATGCTTCAAGTTCAGGAAAAAATAGAAAAGTTGCGGGCGCAGTATTGTTCAAGGCGATTAAAACGCACAACGGACAAAGCGGAGCTCAGAAAAGGAACTTTCCATGGTTCGACTTGATGGACGTGTGCTGGGTCACCGTCCCTCTGTTAGTGACAACTCGCGAGACAATCGGGACACTATTGCAGCCACGGCCGGTGAGTTAATATACATGCTATTTTCCTAACTTAAAAAAATAAATAAATTCATAATATCCGCTGAAATGGGTTGGGTTGTATGTATGACGTTTGATCCAGAAAGGCGTGTTAGGGGCGGGGTTTAGGGCAGCGCTGCGGGGCTACTGGCCCGGCAGTGGAAACGCAAGCCCGGTGCTTAACCCTCTGAGGTCGGCTATTGCGCCGGCGCGATAGTCTCGCTTTTTTCTTATCAGTGCAAAAGAAACTCAAAACACTCTGTTGATTTTGATCTTACATATTAAGTGTTGTACATCATTAGATCCTGATAAGTGTCTATTTTTTTTGTGGATACTCACAATAAAAACAAAGTGTTGTGCTTTTCGCCAAATAAAGAAAAACAAACATGATGCGCGTTCTGCCTTCTCTCTGTCAGTGAAGTCCATTCTGAAACGCGTCTTAAGATTATTTTTAATTCCGCGAATACTTGTCATACAGGCACGAGTGTTTTTCCATAATGAAGCTTGAACTCTCTTCTTTTAAATGAATGAATTTATATAAAAAAAAACAAATATTCTCAGTTTATGTAATCTGTATGAAAAGAGAGAGATGTCAGTATTTTTCTTTCCAGCTCATTACACCTAATTACGCGTTAATGTGCCACGCCCACGGAGAGCGCGCGCTATTCAAACGCAAATGATCTAAGACGAGCCGTTCAAACATGCCAACGCCCACCAGCTGGATTATAAAACACATCGTGTTTAGTAAGTATCTTGTACAGCTGTGGACACAGCGTATCCTTTCACTGTGAGGAATAATACTATCTAACCCTGGAAAATGTACCAGAAGTGCTGGTAGTTTCATTTCGAGGAGCAACGGATCCAGCTGATGTAGTAAGTCATTTATTCTAGTGCTTTGTTCTAATCGTGATATTGAATTTGTCGGACTGTAAACCGCAAAAAGACTGTTTAAATATGAATTGCGTGTAGGCTAAATGATGAGTGAACGGCAAAGGCGCGCGCGCTTTGTTTACTACAGTTATACAGCGCGTGTCTGTGCCGTTCATTCACTCTCGCACCTACATTAGTAAACGTTATGTTTACATGAACAACACATACAAACTATATTGCTATAGCCTACTAAGATGAGTAAAAATAGACTGAAATATGTTGAAATAAAATGTCTGAATAAGCAACAAGCTGCAAATTCACATGTATATATTAATATATCATACACAATATATTACAGACTAAATATGAATATTTAGACACGGTTTTGTGATTAGTTTTGGATAGATTATAAAGTTTTGACTGTAAAAAAAAGACTACTGTCACATTAAATAGGTACGCTTTTGTTCACCAATTTCTGCTCATAGTTAAATATACTATAGTATGATGTTTTGTCAAAAATAAAGTAGGTATATTGAATTATCAACTAAGATGTTATTATAGTGTTTGTTCCAATATTCAAACTAATGAATCCTTACCCTTTTTTAATACGTATGATAAAATGTATAGTTTTTACAAAGAAATACACTTGAAATATTGTTAAAATTGTAATTATTGTTGTAATTGTAACCTATTTGTAATTGGTTACAATTTCTAATTGTAAAATATGTATAGGCTATATAGATCATTTCTTTTGTCCTTGCATTCTTTGGGATCCTGTGACACACCTGTGTGAAAGGGCTAATTAATATGCAGCTCATTATGCGGCACATTATCCGGCCTTTGTCTTCTCAGGTGTGAACACGCCTCCACGCATATTGCCTTTCCAAACCAAAAGTCTCTAAGAAAATTTAAATCAGTGTATGTGTTTGTGTAAATGATTAGGCAGGATGATTTTCAGATCATTTTGAAGCAAAAATTCTAGGCAACAACACTGATTAGTCAAAAGTCTTGTGGACACATATTTAGTATGTGTTTTGTGGCCTTATTTCAGACACTTTAAGTTTTAGTTTTTTCAATAACCATGCATAAGCAATATTCTCTCAAAAATACAAACATGTTTCATAATTGTTGCTGAGAAATTCCGGTAGCCCAGTTTGTGCTATATTGAGTGAATTTACACCTTTGCCATTAACATGTTTATAAATAACTGAAAAAAGCACAAATGTCAGAGCATGTCAGAACACCTCAAGGACCCCAAAAACCCTTAGACCTCAGAGGGTTAAGGCCCGAGGCCACTGGCTCGGCTCGGCTCGCTGTTAGCCCTGGCCCGGCCCTAGCCCGGCAGTGGAAACGCGGCTATTGTAAAGAGTTTTAATCCTTGACCCGAAACAACCAGCTCCGAGATGCACAAAAAAAACCCTAAAATTTGAAAACTGCAAAGACGACAACAGCACAAGAGGAACTTCGAATGACACAATCATGATGCTAAAAATTTAGCTTTGATCACAGGAATACATTACATTTGACTATATCTTCATAGAAAACAGCTATGTTAAATTGTAATAATATTTAACAATATTACAGTTTTTACTGTATTTATGGTCAAATAAATGTAGTTTTGATGAGCAGAAGATCTTACTGACCCCAGACTTATGAATGGAAGTATAAGTATTTCTATATATACATTTATACCTACATTTTCATTGTAACAGCGACTTCTTTGATTGGTGGATCTGGATCTGGCTATTAAACATGATTTTAAAAAAATGCAGCTGCAGTGACTTAAAGGGTTAGTTCACCCAAAAATGAAAATTAAGTCATTAATTACTCACCCCCATGCTGTACCAACCCCGTAAGACCTTCGTTCGTCTTCGGAACACAAATGAAGATATTTATGATTAAATCTGAGAGGTTTATGACTGCTACATAGGCTCCCTAAGGGAATGAATCCTGACGTCCCAGAAAGTCAATGAAGAAAATGTTTAAATATTCCATGTCGCAACAGTGGCTCAACTATAAGTTTATCAAGCGACGAGAATACTTTTTGTGCGAAAAAACAAACAAAAATAACGACTTTATTCGACTATTCCTTTTCTTCCTTGTAGGCCTGAAACGAGACTTCAAGAGATTTCCACGACGCGTGCGCGAGAATTGCGATCTCCCTCAACTACTTCAGTTCAGTTCTCGCGCATGCGTCGTGGAAATCTCTTGAAGTCTCGTTTCAGGCCTACAAGGAAGAAAAGGAATAGTCGAATAAAGTCGTTATTTTTGTTTGTTTTTTCGCACAAAAAGTATTCTCGTCGCTTGATAAACTTATAGTTGAGCCACTGTTGTGACATGGAATATTTAAACATTTTCTTTAATGACTCTCTGGGCCGTCAGGATTCATTCCCTTAGGGAGCCTATGTAGCAGTCATGAACCTCTCAGATTTAATCATAAATATCTTCATTTGTGTTCCGAAGACGAACGAAGGCCTTACGGGGTTGGTACAGCATGGGGGTGAGTAAATTAATGACTTAATTTTCATTTTTGGGTGAACTAACCCTTTAACTTCAGAGCTTCTTGAAAGGTTTATACATTATCATTAAAAATCAATCTCTCTACGGAAAAAAATGTATACGATTTTGACATCCTGAACCCGGCTGCTGCGCTGTGAAACTTGTAAGAAAGTGAGATGAATGGCGGACTGAGAAGAAGGAAAGAGAGCGAGAAACACTGAGAGAGAGATAGAGAGATTGAAGAATGTTTCTCTGTAGGTCTGTCTTCAGTTTTGTTTGTGATGTTGACGTGTCATATTGTCTTAATGTTCATTTCTATGTCATGACAAACGATCATGTCGTAACCAATGAAGAAAAGTGTTTTCTTTTCTTTTCTCTCTTTCATCAATCACACTCTTCATTCACAAAAAGACTAAATGTATCATCAAAATGTAAATCTTTTTTTTCCTCGCTATTTTAATGTATCCTATATATTTATTCTCAGTGCATTTAACTTCTGTAATTCTGAGTGGGAAATAATGTGATTTGATATGATTAGAATGTGAGAAATAATTTATTTTTGCTCAGCTAAAGTTGTTTCGGTGCTTACAAGCAAATTACATTTGAAAGGGGATAAAAACAAGACAAATGTTTTTTTTTTCTTTACAATAACATGCACAGATTAATCATTCACAATAAGAATGAAAACATCAAGACTATATTAATTTAACAGATAACAACAAAGGTTTCTGGTCTTTTTGTGAATGATTCATTAGCGCATGTTTTTCCAAAGTGAAAAAAAAAAAGTTTGCTGTATAAATTTTCCTATTTTTTCTTTGTTGAACATCCCATTTAAAATTCCAGTAATCAATAAAGATAAAGTTTAATGTAATGGCTGCATCTCTCATTGCAGAATTCTTTTTATATTTCATTTAATCATATTTATTTCTGTGTTTTTAGCGTGGAGCACGACTTCCGTGTGCAGGAGGGACGATTTCAAAACATCCTGGAAGAATTGGATGAAAAGGAGTACGATGTTCCCGCCCCAGTCCCAAAACCTGCCCACATACGACCGCGAACCAAGAGCCGTGTCAAGAAACTGCGAAAGAAGTGTTTCTGGTGGCTGTAGAAATGCCGTAAACCAAACACTTGTGGACGGAGGAGTTTCATATTTCAGTCCAGCTTCCAAAAACAACTTTATGACGTGCGGATAAGGATGTTAAAAAACATTGCTCTCACTGAATGGATTATTCTTTGATATAATTGTTACAGTGTGAGGAACTTCACAAAGCCACGGCTGAACCAAAAGCTCATCTGACATCCTGAAAACTTGAGGACAATTTAAAACCCAAGGAGACCCACGAGACCTCGCGTCTAACCAGTCAATAAATCCCCTTCCTAGTGTCTGACAGAGCCGGAGCGCAGTCGATATCCCTCTTTACCCTGATGGACTGATGGAGATTCTCCGTCTCATCTCCTCGTCACCGTTCTCTGACCTTTGTGCGCAGATGGCTTTCGTCCCCGACTAATGAATGTCTAAAGCTCTGTTCCCAAACCTAGTCATCTGCCTACCTACACAGCATCTTAAATAACCGGCAGTCGAGCTCCAGACACGAAGGCCGTCTTATGAGATGCTTTCTGCGAAAGCATATGTGCATCTCGACAAGAGAAAGCATCCAAGTTGTTACAATTATCAATACTGACCCCTGTCTAATGAAACGCTCTATTAGAACCGATCAGTCACGTATGAGGCTTTATTTCAGTTAGAATGACATCAGGTTTCGGAACAGAGTTTAAATGTTTCAAATGCGGAAGTTCCGAATTCCAAAACTTCCAAAGTTACGATGTGATTAGTGTGAAAAGCAGGAGAGAAAGTGTGACTAAAGGGGCCAATCATTCTTAACACGTTCTTGTCTTACATCTGCACCATTTTTTGAGTTGGTCTATGTACATAAACATGCTTTTTTTAAAGCTGTGTCAAATTAAAAGAAGTTACATTTTTAAAAATGTATCGAGACGCACACGTTCGGTTCTCTTGCGCCATTTTCAAATGTATATGAACGGCCCCTATTGCTAGATTCATGTCTCATTGGAATTACCATAATTACTAAATGAGATTCTAGTAATTCAGTTTCTCTGAGTCAGAAATGATTTGTTTCTATTGCAACACTCAATGCCATAATTGCTGCATAACGCCAACTCTGCTGCATGTGCAGCTTTATTAAGGATGACAGTAAAATTCATCACTACATCAATTTATCTCCATTCTCTCTGTGAATATGCATCAGTTAACGTCGTCTGTATGAAACAAGCGAATCAGAGTTACAGCAGCTCATTCGCAACTTTTATTGGTCATTTGTAGGGCTCCACAACACATCGAAATTATTGAAATATTGCAAATGTACATATCACGATAACTGAATGATTTTAATACTTCAAAAAGTTACGTAAAGTCACAATTTTAGGTTCCCTCAAGGCCAAATACACACAAAATGATGTCAAAATGCCGTCTTGCAGTGTATTAACGTGAACAGTTAATTATGTCTTAAGTGAACGTAAACAATTGAGGAATAAAACGCGAGTGTAACAGTATATTGGATCCGTGCATTTGCTCTTAAAGTGACACGGCCTAATAAACCTGCTGCCGTATATCTTTTCAATGTTAATCCAACAACAAAAATGCAAAGAGAAAATCACTCACTGCTCTTGACTGAATAACTTTTGTAGTTTTAATAAGAATCAGCATTTATTTAATTCCTACAGTGAAGACTAAGCAGTTTTTTTTTACATTTGTTTATTCAATTTTACATTATCGTATCGCATATCACATTATTTAATGAGTTATCACATATCGCACTTTTCTTCAATATCGTTTGCCTGTAATTGAAGCTGCTGCCATTTCGATTGTTTCTATATGACGACACATCGGTCAAGTGGGAAAAGTCGTGAAATTGTGAGTTGTAATTTGCGAGTTTGACAAGAAACATGAGCAGCTTCTACTAGTCGGAAACAGGTAATTACGGTAATTTCATCATGACATGAACGCCCCATTAATGCAACATCATTAAAGTGTAAATGTTTGGTGTTCTCACAGCATTGTAGCTTCAATGTTTAGATTCCTTATGATGAATTTCACAAACACTGATATATTTTTCTCCGTGTTTGATACACAATTTCTTCCGTAAGGTTCAAGCTCGCGTCTTCCACACTGTATCTGTCCTGTCTACATGTCCAGACTTGAACATATACAGTATATATATATAGAATAACAAATATTATAATCAATGTATTTTTATACACCAATATTCAGATAGTCTAAGACTACATTTCCCACAATGCACTTCTTCCTCCCTCCACCTGTTTGTAATTGAGATACTTAAGATGACGTCAATAAAATTGTGGATTTTAATGCAGTAAATGTTTCTGGTCTGGCCACAAATAACACAATCAGAGGAGCACAATATCAAAATATCCCATTTGGCCTTTGTTTACATCATTGACTCCAAGTATGAGGAATATTAACAGCGATACTTGGCTTAGTAAACACTATTAGCTGTAAAATAGGGGGAAGAGGAAAGGGAATGGAGAGGATCTATGGCTTTAACTCACGATGAGAGTGTGTTCTCGGCCCATGGTGATGACTGTGCGGTTTATCGTCCTCAGCAGAGACGACACAATGTCCTGAATGTGCTGAAATGTGTCTCCCTGGAAGAGAAAGAGACAAAACGCTCGTCATTTGTATTCTAGCACCGAACCGCACTGCATCCAAACGGTCAAAGATTTTCTCATTAAGTCACACAATTAAAACAAACACACGGCTTTACTCTTGAGTTCCTCACCTCAATGTTTTCTGTCTTTAAGCTACAAATCTTAAAGGAATAATTCAGCCAAAATGTAAATGATCTCATCATAAACGGCTCTTTTCCATACAAATGAAAGTGAGCTGTGACCGCGGCTGTCAAGCTAGATTTATTGTCAGTTAAAGGTATTGTAGGTAGGAATTTTATAAAAACTTTTTTCCAAATTTGTTTAAACTTTCTGTATATATCAATGCATAATTAAAATGTAAGTACTCTGATAAAAAGAGTATAAAAATCGAGTGACTCTAGACCGTTTAATCTGCACTAAACACAGCTCATTATTTACATTCGGGACGAAACAAAGGATTGGCTTAGGCGACTGTCACTCTCTCGCAACCATGGCAACCACCCTTTTGCCACACAGGACCTGCCCACTTGCGCGCGCATCCGTTTGATTTGAGGAATTCAAGAGGCACGGAACCTAGGAATAGCAAAACAATGGCAGAGAAAGACCAACCAAAATTCACATATGCAGTTCGCGAAGGCAAACCAGGCACAAAGGGGAAGACAGTAACGTTACTAGAAAAGGTAATGAACAAAAAGTCTTTGGATAAACAACAAAATAAAACGCATGCCAATATCGGCGTGGCTTTCCAGCGATGGCGAGAACTGAGAGACCTCAAGGGGCTGAAAAGTGACGCCTGGATGGCTATATTTCTGCTGGACAGGTAAATCTTTCTTTTTGTATTTTGATCATACATATTTTTTTCTTTATGTTTTCATGAAGCATGTGTCATTAGCACACGTAGCTGCCTAATATAGCTAACATAACATTAATTAGCGAGCCGTAGTAGAGATGATAAATAATATATATGCCTAGCTCAAGATGATAGCTATAGTGTTGAATTGTGCATAATTTTGCTTTAGAAAACTAAATACATGTTTAACAGATAATAGGCCGATCCGCATCCAGGAACTTTTCTTAGAATTATATTTACCCTCTGTCTAACTCTTTTACCATGTTCACCTGGAAGTTTACCTGCACGTTTTTTTCGCCTTTGTTTTGTTTTTAAACAAAAAATCCCTCGACCCCGGATCTGTCCTCGAGCTGACGATGCGGTACTTGTCTCTGGAGTGTAGTCCTCATCAGAGTCAACAATGCTTTCATTATAAACTCTTACATGCAGAACACTATATATGTTATGAATGTTACACGAAATTCATCTTCATCACAGCGTAAATGATGGCAATGGAAAAACGTGTATCATGCAACCTGTTTTTAGCTTTGCCTTATAGATAACTAGCTCGTTAGCGAATCAATAAATATATATTTTAAACTTTACCAATATCAATATGCTGATAGTGAGTACTAAAATACATCTTATTTGTTTATCTTCATAATGATAAAGTTAGATTTTTTTGTTACATGTGATTCTGACATGATGTCACTACATGCACTGCGCTCCTTCCTCTCCGCTCGTCTCAGGTAAATAATGCGTCTTCAGCTCAGCGTCGGAGTCGCGCGTTCATGTGTTTTGGAGGCGTGGCTTTGGAAGGAGCCCAGAAGGGAGGGGGTGGAGTGAATGGAAATAATGAGCTGTCTTTAAAACAGTAGTGAGAGGTCTACAGACACTCGATTTTTATACTTTCTTTTTCAGAGTACTTACATTTTAATTATGCATTGATAAATACAGAAAGTTTAAACAAATTTGGAAAAAAGTTTTTTTTATACAATTCCTACCTACAACACCTTTAATAGCTTTTAAAATATGTGTTGCTCTCTCACATAAAGAACTGAGAAGACGTTGATTACGTCACTGTTGTCATTTATGCACCTTTGCAGCCCTGGACACCATTTCACGTTCATTGCACAGAAAAGAGCAGCGTGCAACGACGTGATGAGTTAATGCTAACAGAATTTTAAAAAATGTTTGGTTAACCATTTCTTTTAACTATGCTACAAATGAATAGTGTGTTTGTGTTTTAGTTGCAGGTCTGGTCTCTCTGGCTCCTTCACACTGATTTATTGATCTGACGGAAGAGCTCTGGGACGGCCCCAGTGTCTGTGTGTGTGTGTGTGTTGTCAACTAAAGGCCTTTTATTTCTTTTTGTTCGTTTTTGTAAATCAATTCTGAGAGTTTAAAACCTGTCTGGATCTAAAAATAGTCCATTTCTAAAAGTCCCTCAAAGTTAACTTAAATCTTAATACATGTTCCTGATCTTTTGCTGCACAGTTCAGCATGAATAAACCCCTCGATGGGCAACATGTGATGCCTCAGCAGAGGCTGTGATTGGATAACTGGACAAACCAGCGGACCAATCGCATCACAGCATCTCAAATGTTGGTGATTCTGCAACGCCTGAGCCAAAGTCTGTCATCAGAATGATTTGGTTTAATTCCCTCCAGAAGCGTCTCACATGATTTTGTTCCCAAAACCAGCATCCGAACACAAGAGAACATGACAGCGTTTACTGCGCTTCATCTGACGCTCTGAGACACAACTGAGAGGGAAAAAAAGCCTCGGTTTATTCCCTGATTGCAGCAACTTCTTTATTACACTGTTGTGCCAATTTCTCAGAAAGTGATGATTTTGTTCTCTTTAACACATTGGATGGAAACTGCTTTATTTGCTAAAGTTTTATGCGATATGACAATTTTGCACATAATTATAGAAATAAATACATGGGTAACGTTTACAGTAAGGTTTCATTTGTTAACAGTGATGCATTAACTAACACAAACTAACAAAAAGCTAAATATTTTTACAGCATTTATTAACATTTGTTTATATTAGTTAAAAATGTTCACCTTCATGTTAGTTCACAGTGCAGTAACTAACAAGATACATCCTTTGATCTTAAACATGTATTAGTGAATGTTGAAATTAAGATTAATAAATGCTGTACAAGTGCTGTTCATTGTTAGTTCAAAATAACTAATCTGGTTTATAATGTTAACGAAAGAAACCTTGTTGTAAAGTGTTACCAATAAGTACTACAGAAATGATACTAAAATAACACTTCAATAAGCCTATTAGTATCTCTTTAATTCCTTCTCATGAGTAGCTTAAGTTTCTGAACAGCCAACAGAAATGATGATCAAAAGCTTTCTTCGACAAACATCGACTGTGTGTGAGAATCACAGGAAAATGACCCGTATGTGTCTGTGTGTGTGTGTTTACCACCCCCTCACTAATTTCATGACGCAGAGGCGGATAAAGTGAGGGATTGAGAGAGAGAGAGAGAGAGAGAGAGAGAGAGAAACATCTGTTCATCTCTACATGGAGTATTTCATCTCATATTGTGTTTCTCAGTTCTTCACTTCAGCTGCCGACACAAACACACACTCTCTCTCTCTCTCTCTCTCTCTCACTCTCTCTCTATCAGTCTTTATCATCTGTTTCTCTCTTTCTCAGTGGTCAGTGGACGATCGCTTAATCATGTACACCTATAATCCCAGTGGTGTGTGTGTGTGTGTGTGGACGCAGACATCTATGGCACCTGTAGCCTGTCATTCGGTACAGTTTCTATTCCTCCATCTCTCTGTGCGCAACAGCGCTCGCTCATCAGTCTCACATCACACTCATGAATCTCACCCGTCAACAGCAAGTCCAGCTCATATTTCACCCCAAAATCAAAACAACAAATATATTTAGCTGAAATGTTAGTTTCTGCGCTATATCAGTATTGTCATAACAACTTAAGAACTTACCACTAATTACTGTAATGTCTAAAAACAATAATAAACATTTCAGTTGTAAAGTATTAAACATAGTAGTATTTGTAATGTTCGCTTCAAGATATGCCGACTAAAAAGCCATCACAGTAATGAGAATCTAATGAAACCCAACCAAGAAATTGAGAATAAGCAGTAAAAAATTGGATTACTGAAATGAAGAAATTAAAATATGTATGTATAGTGTTAGGGAACACAACATTTTTTTCAAGTAACAGTGTAAAGGAGCCTTTACATTTGTCAAAAATATAACTTTATTTGTTATTAAAACAAAGTACAAAGTACCTAAGTCATGCAATTAGTTACTTTTTAGGCATTATTTGAATGTGTCACTGTTTTAAGTAACTTTCCCAACACTGTAAGTTTCCTTTCAATTAGTAACATTTAATATACACTATTGTTCAACATGTAAGGGTTGGTATAAGTCTAATTTTACTTTTATTCAGCAAGGATGCATTCAATTGTGAAAGCAAAAGTGAAGTAAAGACATTTATAATGTTACAATAGATTTCTATATCAAATAAGTGCTGTTCGTTTAAACTTTATTCATCCTGAAAATAAACGAATCACGGTTTCCGAAAAAATACAACATTGATAATAACAAGGAATGTTTCTTGAGCAGAAAATCCTCATATTATTATGATTTCTGAAGGATCATGTGACACTGAAGACTGGAGTAATGATGCTGAATATTCAGCTTTGATCACAGGGATATATGCAAATAGTTATTTTAAATTGTAATTATACTTCATAATAGAGGGTATGCGCGTGACGTCACTGCCAGCTGGAGTGATTGCGGTCACGCCCACTGAGTGGCAAAAAGACTGAGCGGCAGCATTTGTTTTCAGCGTGAATGCCGTGAAAAACAAAAAACACATCTAAAATGGGAAAGAGCTTTGCGATTGACTGTACAACTACATTTGACAAGAAATCTGAGGTATATTTTTACAGACTGCCGAAAGCTACAGAACAGAGAAGCAAATAGATCGATGCAATTCATAGAAACAACTTGACTCCAGGGCAGGCAGAGAAAAGTGGATCTGCAGTTATCATTGAGCACGTTTACATGCACACCAGTAACCATAACAACGCAAGTAAACCGTGGCATGTTTACATGACTTTATTAATAAATCAGGCCATGACCTGTAACGACAAAACAATCATTTGCGTATCTGACTTTGAGTATTTCATTTGTTATATCGGTTGATGTTAAATAAAGCTTGCAACATGTCAGCGGGAAACTTACAGTTTGTATATTATCCTCTCATGCAGTTACAGATGCAGCGTTTTGACTGAACCATTTCTACTTCTGCTGCACGAGATGAGAGTGCATTTTTATATTGTTCTGTGTCATGAAAGAGTCTGCGTTTGTGATTTATTTTATTCTTCCTTTCCAGCAAAACGCTCTGTCTGGATGTGTTTAAATCTGCACAAAGGATGCGTTTCTGTCACATTTCACACATGCGCACTTCAATAAGCTATAGGCTACAAGTTTTAGGGCTGGACAATATGATTATAGCCTATATATAACATTGATGTGATCACCTGGATTTAGACCTACCTATATTGTATTTATATAAAGCGTTCACAGGCAAATTCGCTTCGCGTATTTCCCCGGCGTCGAAATCAGGCACATTTGAGTGTCAGGAAACACGATGGCTGCGTGTCTATATCCATGGATCACTGGATCTTTGGCCTAAGTTGTAAGGAACACTATATCGAGTCCAACTTTTAGTTTAAACTGATAATAGTTTGTTTTACTCGCGTTTTCGCAGTTTCCCCTATTAACTCCAGCCACGCAGCAGCTCTTCTGCCACTCAGTCCAGCTGAGGGGGGCGTGTTCCGGCGGGGAAGTGACGTTAATGCATTCCCTCTATACTGTGTTTACTGTATTTTTGATTAAATAAATGCAGCCTTGGTGAGCAAAAGAGACTCTTTCAAAAAATAAAATAAAATAAAAATTCTTACCAACCCCACATTTTTGTACCGTACTGTATGTGTATACGTGTATATAATGTCTTTTGATTTGGGGTTGAAATATGACAAGGACATTTTTAATCTTAATTCTTGTATCATTATATATTAGAAGGATGTATGCGGCTGCTAAGCAACGTAACTTGTCACATTCCAATAGAATTCACATTCCGTTTTAGAACTTCAACTCATCCACACTAAGGAATACCTAGACAGCTCATTCTCATCCCAGCATCACTGTAATGTGTGTGTGTGTGTGTGTGTCAATCACTTGCTCTCACAGATGTTCTCTCATCTGTATTTTTAGAAGAATCATTTGATGTGAAATCATATTTTGAAGCCTCTAGGAGAGTTTAATTCAAACCGCAGCATGAAACATGCCCTGAGAGAGAGAGAGAGAGAGAGAGAGAGAGAGAGAGAGCATCCTCCTCACACGTCTCTCTCGATCGCTGTTTATTTGAACTGAGAAACGCTCTCAGAATCCTGTTAAAGGAGCAGACGAGAGGAGGCAGGAGAGGTCATGACCCTGTCACATCTTCATTCTGCTCTCTCTTCAACACTCCATCAATCTCATCAGTCGCTCATCATATAATCACATGGGTCTGACCCGTTCACCTCTCCTCTCCACTCAAACACAAACAGCTACTTAAGGAATTTGATGGGTTCAATACAAGCTAAATGTGAAGTGTGCCATTAGTCCGATGTTAAAACACTTTCTCGTATCCACGCTTATATTATTCAGGCGACTATCTAGTCATGCAACTCAAGAGTGCGCAGGCTGATGGGTCCTTTAGATGCGATCTGCGAGCAATCCCATCATCTGATTGCTTAATCAACATTCATATAGTCTGCTTGATTGTTTGCTGTAAGCTAATCCTGCAGTGCTATCCTCTGAAGCTCCACCTGTCTAGATCTGCAACAGGATTGATGTATTCATGTCTATTAATGCAGCAGCAGCATGTCTTACATGTTTACAGCAGTGTGTGTGTGTGTGTGTTTGTGTGTGTGTGTATCTATTTGCAGTAGCAAGTCCATATCTGCAGCGTAGCAGATCCAGTCCACCAATACCAAATACATTAACATCGCCTTATTTAATAACATGCTAAAACTTTTCAGAGAGCTTTATATATGAATGTAAACTATATTTAGGGCATTAATGGGTTGATTTCCCGAAGAGTGCAAACACTGCTGTGTTTCCTTAGCACTTGTGGCATGACTAACTCATTACCACTGAAAATGAAGGACGACTGAAGGACGATTGAATAACAAGAAGCGTCTCTATAAAAGCAGTCCCACTGTTAAAATTATGATTAAAACTACTTTTCATCCCATTAAAATAAATAAATAGCCTACATGAATTGTATTATAATTATCTAATATCATATCATATCATATCATATAATTTAATATATATATTTTAAAATGATATATATATATAAAATACATATTAAAACATTACAAATATTATTATCAAAATGTATATATTATTTATAAATTATATAATTTTAAAATAGTAATATATGGTAAGTAATATTAAATATATTAAATATTAACATGATTTAAAATTATAATTAAATAAACGTTATACTATATAACCATTTTAGAATAAAGACATATATTAAAAATATATTTTAAGTAAATATATATATATATATATATTGGGCTGTCAAACGATTAAAATATTTAATCGCGATTAATCGCATTAATGTCATAGTTAACTCGCGATTAATCGCAATTATTTTTTATCAATTATAAATGTCTCTTGATTTTCTTTTTGTCCCATTATTTTTTCTCATTTTAATGCTCTTATCAACATGGAAAAGTGGATCGGCTTGCTTTGTGCAAATGTTTTTTATTGAAAACAACATTGACATATACTGTGTTCAATTTCACACTAGAATTCTCACTTGGAGCAAATAATCTCTCACACAATGTAACACTGTCCATCAAAAAAGGGTGAAAAAAATACTGACGAGGTCCTGATATTGACGAGGGGGCGGAGAATTCGCATCAGCTGTGTGTGTGTGTGTGTGTGTGTGTGTGCCTGGCCATCAAGTGGTATTTCAGACTGGACGTGCTGCGATGATGATAGCTCACTTCACAACGAGCAAGCCCAAACAAGTGTGTGCGGCGCGCCTGTTGTTTTGTTTCCGGTCTATAGCTAGATCCGCTTGCGCTTTGGTCGACGAAGCAACAAAACGTCCTCGTGCGGCGCAAGCTATTGAAATGAATGGGTTTCATAGCGCAGCGCCGCGCATGCCGCGTCCTGTTGTAACAGCATGTGAAAGAAACTACAAAGTTTGCTAGGCCAAAAATACCGTTAATCGCGCGATAAAAAAAATTTACGCCGTTAAAATGGGTTTGCGTTAACGCCGTTAATAACGCGTTTAACTGACAGCCCTAATATACTGTATATATATATATATATATATATATATATATATATATATTACATACATTTCATTACTTCTTAATTATATTAATTATTAATAAAAAACTATTTAAATAATATAATTAATACTGATGATAAATATTCATATACAATGATGTAAGAATTATATATTAAATAATAATACTAGGACATTAATATAAATACATTTAAATAAAATGTGTTGCATAAACTTTTAACTAAAAAATACCCCATTGTAAAAACAAACATTTAGGTGAGATCAATGTCATAAAAGAATTGTCTAAAAATAACTGATATTTATTTATCTATCGATCTTAAACATAAAAGAACCTGATCCTGTTTGATCAAGGTGTGCGGCTGTTCTGACTTGTCCAATTTTCAGCATCAATTTTGCATCTTGCATCAAAATCCTGTCTATGCATTTAGTGTATAGTGTACCTAAAATAAAAAGAGTTTTATATACAGGTTTGTGGCTCTTAATTTCTTTGTATTAATTAACCACTTGTAAACTTATGTCCACTGTTCTTTTTTTTTTATAAATATAGGATTTGTATTGCATCTATATTCATTATAGTCGAATCAAGAATCGAATCAGGAATCGAAAATCGAATCGAAATCGAAAATCGAATCGAGAATCGAAATCGAATCGAATTGAGAGCTTGCGAATCGAAATTGAATCGAATTTGAACATCTGAATCGATACCCACCCCTAGTTATGCCACAGATGTTGTCGATAGAACTTCACTTGTTTTGAACCCAAAACTTTCCTCTTAGAGCAGCAGGACCAATGCTGATGTAAACACACACACACACACACACACACACTAAAATGACTTTTTGTGTGAGATTGAGCAACAATTTGGTTTGAACAGGCAGCGCTGATAAACACACGGCTGTGTCCTGACCTCTTTCATTATCTCCCTCTCTCTCCGTCTCACCGGTTTCTTTGTGGAAGTGGAAGTTCAGGAAGTTCAGTGTCTAAATGCATCACCGTTTCGGAAAGTGAGATTAGAGCATCAGACTTCAAAGAACCCGAGTGTAATCCGCTGCCATTTTAGTAATTAAAAAACCGGTGTTTTTGATTAGATGCATTTTTATAATCATAATCCTCGGAAAGTTGGAAGATTTGAATCCTCAGAAACTTCCAAATTCCTACTCAAAAAGTGAAAAATTAACTATTTTTAAATCAATATTTCTTTCAGTATTGAATAAAATACAATGACATTTCTCATTCTGGTGGCGTTCATGTGCGTTCAACTTGTAAATGCGATCTTTACGACCTGACTTTATAAACCCTCCAGCTGCCCTGCCTCACCGACTCCTGCTGTGATTGGCTGGTGTATTAGTGTGCTGATCTCTGATTGGCTCTTACCACGTCATTGCGGCTGAGCACTTCCAGGATGTTGTTCAGGAGTTCAACGCTGTTCCTCTTCTCGCCCTGATTCCCATCTCCCACCACAACCAGCGCCTCGCTCAGCTCCCGGAGCATCATGGGTAACAAGATGTCACGGCAGTCTGGAAATAACATCATAACGGAAAACACTCAAAACGGTCTACTCATAAATAAAATAGCTAAATAATTCAATTAAAACAACTTTTCATCTCCATAAATTTAAAGAAACAAAATATTTTTAGTAATAAATGTAAGCAGTATTAAATATTTATTTAAAATATTTAAATAAGAAAAAAAAAAATATATATATATATACATACGTATACGTGTGTGTGTGAGTGTGTGTGTGTGTGATGCCATGTTATGCCAAAAAATTATACATATTAATCAGGATGGACATAATGGAAATTTTCACTTAGTCATTTACATATCGAATTCTTAAATGTATAGCATAAATGGGAACAAAATGATCATGCAAAAATACATTTCTACAGTAATTATTCCCGCAGTCGAGTTTAACACACGAGTGTTGTTGAGGTCTGTTTCAAGGCTCTTCAGATTCTCTCTGGATACAAAGCAGAGTTTTTAAAGTGAGTTCAATCTGCCGCACTTCATGACGGACTCTCACTCAAACAACTTTTCCTCTGCCTCTTAAAACCACCCATTAAAAGCTCATTTACACTCTGGCTCGTTAGTAACTGATTATCAACGATGATCAATCTGATTTCACTGAGAGAGCCAGAGTCAGAGAGAAAGACGGATCAAGAAAAGAGTGCAGAACACAAATGCTCCTTACAAAAGACAATGATGGCCACATTATTTTTACGTTTTTGTGTGTGTGTGTGTGCAAAATGTGTGCGTGTGTGTGTGTGTATGTGTCTAAGACTGTGTGTGTGTGTGTGTGTGTGTGTGTGTGTGTGTGTGTGTGTGTGTGTGTGAGAGATAGAGAGAGATAGAGAGAAAGAGTTTGTGTGTGTGTGGGGGGGGGGGGGGGGTGTAAGACTGAGTGTGTGAGAGAGAGAGAGAGAGAGAGAGAGAGAGAGAGAGAGAGAGAGAGAGAGAGAGAGAGAGAGAGAGAGAGAGAGAGAGAGAGAGAGAGAGAGAGATAGAGAGAGATAGAAAGAGAGTGTGTGGGTGTGTATGTGTGTATACTTGTGTCTTTGTGTGTATATGCGCTCGTGTGTGTAAGTGTGAGTATGTAAGTGTGTGTGATCCTTGTAGGGACATTTTTCGTCCCCATGAGGAAAATAGCTTATAAATCATACAGAATGATGTTTTTTTTGTTTATTAAATCTATTAGGGACACTTCATATTCAGCAATAATATTGACTTGACTACACTGACATTATTGGATGAGAACGGAACTGAGCTGGATGAGGACATCCATAGATAAACGGCTTTATAGATTAACTGAACACATCCCAGAGTTGAACTTGACACAGGTATTGAGCTGAACTCACTGAACACCCGGCTGACCTCAGCTGATCAACGACACGCTTTTCTTTCAGAGTTTGCATCATTGAATCATTACTTTCCTGTTTATCACTGTAAACCCGCTGTGAAACAATCTGTATTGTATAAAGCGCTATAGAAATAAAGGAGACTTCTATAAATGGCTTTTTAATCTAATATTTTACTGTTATTTATATATGAATGCAATTATATATATATATAGAATATATATTTATGCCATGGTCCTTTTATCCCAAAAATAATATGTATAATATTATCTATATATCAAGGAATCATCAGGGTGTTAACATTTAAGAAATTGTATTATGTGTTATTATGATTAAAAATACACAATTATTAATGGTGACTTAAAGGGCACCTATTATGGAATATTGAAAATGACCTTTCATGTAGTGTGCAACATAGATCTAAGTGAACGAAAACATCCTGCAAAGTTTTAAATATGAAAGTTCACCGTATACAAAGTTATTGTCTCTCAAAAGTAAGAGTCGACTCTGAGTCGCTGATATGAATCGATAGACGAACGATGCTTTTTCTCTATCTAGATGACGTCAACTTGACAAGTTATTTGAATAAGATACGCCCGCTCATTGCGCTCGTAGACGCCAGGGTAAAGTTGAAAACATCATGTCGACAACAAGACGCTGTGTTCTGAAGTGCGAATCAAAAGCGACCTCTTTTCACTGCCCAGGGACGAGCATTTGAAGACTAAGTGGCTACAGTTCATTACTATACCACACAAGTATAGCCCGAACCTTGTGCTGTGTTCGCGTCATTTTAATGACGATTGCTTTACAAACATACTGTAAATGCTTTCAAGTGTGGATTCGCGAGCCGGTTGATACTGAAGGAAGGTTCACTACCAAGTTTATTTGGATCAGCTTCCTCCTCCGAATCACAACCTGTAAGTATTATTAATAATTGTTGCGTTTATGTGTTTTGTAGCATGCTCAATAAGTACGTGTGTGTGTTGTGTAAGTTACGCTCAGCGCAGCTTCTAGGTCTAGGTCTCAGATTCAGATTTCACATCTGAAATATGTGAAATGTTTGTCGTTGTTATTGGAGTTGTCATAAAGAATAGAGCGTATTGTAGTACTTCAGTGCATTATCAATATGTTTATGCGTTGGGCTAACGCAAACAATAACTGATTGGGTCATCTGACCAATCACCGCAGATTAGCGTCACGCAAAGGAGGGGTTTGGAAAAATTAGTCATTGAACGAATCATTTGGGAGTCGGTGAGCAAATCAGGTAAAAATAATAGCATATTATGTGTTTTTTGTCATTGCATGCATGTAAAACTGTTGTTGGGGACTCTCAGAACAATATTAGGAACATTTTAAATGCCATAATAGGTGCCCTTTAAACAAACACGGTGTGAAAGCTTCACATCTATGCAGGTCGAAGAGCCACAGTCTAACCTTGCATCAGCGTGTGAATGTTAGCCGTTGACCTGATCTTCCTACACGAACACGAGCCTTCTCTCAACACCATCTCTCTCTCTCTAAGAGCTCAGAATGAGTCTCAGCGGGCGAGCGAGATGCATCAAGAAAAAGCAGATGATATAAATGCAATGGGTTTCCGGCACTCACAATAACCGAGCGACTGCGTGCATCCCGGCAGAGAACGGGCAGTTTAACGTATGCTTACAGTATTGTTGAACCTTCAGTCTAGTAAATAAATGACAATCATAAACGTCGGCACTTATGCTAATTACTGAGGCGAATGGTAATTGGATTTGTCACACTTAATGTCCCTGTGAGATAAAGAGCGATGGAGAGAAGGACTCCTCGGAGAGAGAGATAAATGCTGCTGTGGAGCGTCCCAGAGGGAATATTGAGCGATCTGAGCTCATGAAGGGTTCACCGGTGTCGCTTTTTATAGTGTCCCGTTCCATCATCAATATCAACGCCAAGAACAACAGGAAAATGTGCCGTCAAGCATTTTCTCAAGGCCACACTGACCCTTTCACCTTCTGGCAGCGAGTGGGTGTTTCTCACTGTCATGATCCAAATGAACCCAAAAAACATGAGAAACACACACACACAGCTTCAGCTTTTAGCATCGTGTGTACATGCACACAACACATCTAGAATGACATGAACACACCACACATCAGGAGTTCGGGCTCACGGCGTTCTCGGCTCAGCTGAAACGCTCTTGCCTAACAGGAAAAAACACTTACTCAACAGACTCTTTATTACTGTGTACTGATCCTGGCCCAGAGCCACGCTAGTGGACGGCAGAAGCTGCTTCATGTATCACTTAGATGACTTTCACAAATAATGCATTTTGAAATTCAAGGAACGTGGTAATGAATAATGGTAAATGCTGCACATCTGCCAGTTACCTTTCTTAGAATCCTCTATTGTTTTCTCTGTCTGTCTTAAACATAATAAATCATTTTAATGCAATGTTTCCTGCGAGGAGTGAAAACTAAAGAGGGTGATTCGTTCAGAAATGATCAGGTGAGACACACAGTTTACACATGTGAACAGATGTCGGAGGATAAAATAAAAAATAAAAACATAAAATGATAAAGTGAAACTGAATAATGTACATGCAATAAATACATAAATAAATACAAAAGCATGTATTTATCACGTGCAACTATAACAATTAATATATATATATAAAATGACATTCAAAAATAAAAAGAGCAAAAAGGATAAAATAAAATTATGAATTAAATAAACAAATTAATAAATGAAATAAAAGCATGCAAAAGTCACACTGTGTCTCCCCAACTCATGATAAAATACAATTAATAAAAATAAACTAAAAGGTGTAAATAAATAAATAAATAAATAAATAAGCAACTATAAGTTTATCAAGCGACGAGAATACTTTTTGTGCGGAAATAAAACAAAAATAACGACTTTATTCGACTATTCCTTTTCTTCCTTGTAGGCCTGAAACGAGACTTCAAGAGATTTCCACGACGCGCACGCGCGAGAACTGAACTGAAGTAGTTGAAGGAGATCGCAATTCTCGCGCATGCGTCGTGGAAATCTCTTGAAGTCTCGTTTCAGGCCTACAAGGAAGAAAAGGAATAGTCGAATAAAGTCGTTATTTTTGTTTGTTTTTTCGCACAAAAAGTATTCTCGTCGCTTGATAAACTTATAGTTGAACCACTGTTGCGACATGGAATATTTAAACATTTTCTTCATTGACTTTCTGGGCCGTCAGGTTTCATTCCCTTAGGGAGCCTATGGAGGAGTGATCCAGCTGTCACATTTAATCAAAAATATCTTCATTTGTGTTCCGAAGACGAACGAAGGTCTTACGGGGTTGGTACAGCATGGGGGTGAGTAATTAATTACTTAATTTTCATTTTTGGGTGAACTAACCCTTTAAGGCTGTACGTTACCAACAAAGCTTAAAAATGAGCAGGTGAGAAGGCCCTTTGCTAATGTAGATCTTTCTAGAGGTGTAGAGTCTCAAACAGAGTCTTAAACAGAGTCTTAAACAGAGTCTCAAAGAGTCTCAAAGAGTCTCAAACAGAGTCTCAAACAATCTCAAACCGTCTCAAACAGAGTCTCAAACAGAGTCTCAAACAGTCTCAAACCGTCTCAAACAGAGTCTCAAACAGAGTCTCAAACAGAGTCTCAAACAGTCTCAAACAGAGTCTCAAACAGAGTCTCAAACAGAGTCTCAAACAGAGTCTCAAACAGTCTCAAACAGTCTCAAACAGAGTCTCAAACAGAGTCTCAAACAGTCTCAAACAGAGTCTCAAACAGAGTCCCAAACAGAGTCTCAAACAGAGTCTCAAACAGAGTCTCAAACAGAGTCCCAAACAGTCTCAAACAGAGTCTCAAAGAGAGTCTCAAACAGTCTCAAACAGAGTCTCAAACAGAGTCTCAAACAGAGTCTCAAACAGTCTCAGAGTCTCAAACAGTCTCAAACAGAGTCTCAAACAGAGTCTCAAACAGAGTCTCAAACAGTCTCAAACAGAGTCTCAAACAGTCTCGGAGTCTCAAACAGTCTCAAACAGAGTCTCAAACATACTCTCAAACAGAGTCTCAAACAGAGTCTCAAACAGTCTCAAACAGTCTCAAACAGAGTCTCAAACTGAGTCTCAAACTGAGTCTCAAACAGAGTCTCAAACAGTCTCAAACAGAGTCTCAAACAGAGTCTCAAACAGAGTCTCAAACAGTCTCAAACAGAGTCTCAAACAGTCTCAAACAGAGTCTCAAACAGAGTCTCAAACAGAGTCTCAAACAGTCTCAAACAGAGTCCCAAACAGAGTCTCAAACAGTCTCAAACAGAGTCTCAAACAGTCTCAAACAGAGTCGCAAACAGTCTCAGAGTCTCAAACAGTCTCAGAGTCTCAAACAGACTCAAACAGAGTCTCAAACAGAGTCTCAAGCAGTCTCAAACAGAGTCTCAAACAGAGTCTCAAACAGAGTCTCAAACAGTCTCAAACAGTCTCAAACAGAGTCTCAAACAGTCTCAAACAGTCTCAAACAGTCTCAAACAGTCTCAAACAGAGTCTCAAACAGTCTCAGAGTCTCAAACAGTCTCAGAGTCTCAAACAGTCTCAAACAGAGTCTCAAACAGTCTCAAACAGAGTCTCAAACAGAGTCTCAAACAGTCTCAAACAGTCTCAAACAGAGTCTCAAACAGTCTCAAACTGAGTCTCAGTCTCAAACAGAGTCTCAAACAGTCTCAAACAGAGTCTCAAACAGAGTCTCAAACAGTCTCAAACAGAGTCTCAAACAGTCTCAAACAGTCTCAAACAGTCTCAAACAGAGTCTCAAACAGAGTCTCAAACAGTCTCAAACAGAGTCTCAAACAGTCTCAAACAGAGTCCCAAACAGAGTCCCAAACAGTCTCAAACAGAGTCTCAAAGAGAGTCTCAAACAGTCTCAAACAGAGTCTCAAACAGAGTCTCAAACAGAGTCTCAAACAGAGTCCCAAACAGTCTCAAACAGAGTCTCAAAGAGAGTCTCAAACAGTCTCAAACAGAGTCTCAAACAGAGTCTCAAACAGAGTCTCAAACAGTCTCAGAGTCTCAAACAGTCTCAAACAGAGTCTCAAACAGAGTCTCAAACAGAGTCTCAAACAGTCTCAAACAGAGTCTCAAACAGTCTCGGAGTCTCAAACAGTCTCAAACAGAGTCTCAAACATACTCTCAAACAGAGTCTCAAACAGAGTCTCAAACAGTCTCAAACAGTCTCAAACAGAGTCTCAAACTGAGTCTCAAACTGAGTCTCAAACAGAGTCTCAAACAGTCTCAAACAGAGTCTCAAACAGAGTCTCAAACAGAGTCTCAAACAGTCTCAAACAGAGTCTCAAACAGTCTCAAACAGAGTCTCAAACAGAGTCTCAAACAGAGTCTCAAACAGTCTCAAACAGAGTCCCAAACAGAGTCTCAAACAGTCTCAAACAGAGTCTCAAACAGTCTCAAACAGAGTCGCAAACAGTCTCAGAGTCTCAAACAGTCTCAGAGTCTCAAACAGACTCAAACAGAGTCTCAAACAGAGTCTCAAACAGTCTCAAACAGAGTCTCAAACAGAGTCTCAAACAGAGTCTCAAACAGTCTCAAACAGTCTCAAACAGAGTCTCAAACAGTCTCAAACAGTCTCAAACAGTCTCAAACAGTCTCAAACAGAGTCTCAAACAGTCTCAGAGTCTCAAACAGTCTCAGAGTCTCAAACAGTCTCAAACAGAGTCTCAAACAGTCTCAAACAGAGTCTCAAACAGAGTCTCAAACAGTCTCAAACAGTCTCAAACAGAGTCTCAAACAGTCTCAAACTGAGTCTCAGTCTCAAACAGAGTCTCAAACAGTCTCAAACAGAGTCTCAAACAGAGTCTCAAACAGTCTCAAACAGAGTCTCAAACAGTCTCAAACAGTCTCAAACAGTCTCAAACAGAGTCTCAAACAGAGTCTCAAACAGTCTCAAACAGAGTCTCAAACAGTCTCAAACAGAGTCCCAAACAGTCTCAGAGTCTCAAACAGTCTCAAACAGAGTCTCAAACAGTCTCAAACAGAGTCTCAAACAGTCTCAAACTGAGTCTCAAACAGTCTCAAACAGAGTCTCAAACAGTCTCAAACAGAGTCTCAAACAGAGTCTCAAACAGAGTCTCAAACAGTCTCAAACAGAGTCTCAAACAGAGTCTCAAACAGTCTCAAACAGTCTCAAACAGAGTCTAAAACAGAGTCTCAGAGTCTCAAACAGAGTCTCAAACAGAGTCTCAGAGTCTCAAACAGAGTCTCAAACAGAGTCTCAAACAGACTCAAACAGAGTCTCAAACAGAGTCTCAAACAGTCTCAAACAGAGTCTCAAACAGAGTCTCAAACAGAGTCTCAAACAGAGTCTCAAACAGTCTCAAACAGAGTCTCAAACAGAGTCTCAAACAGAGTCTCAAACAGAGTCTCAAACAGAGTCTCAAACAGTCTCAAACAGAGTCTCAAACAGTCTCAAACAGTCTCAAACAGAGTCTCAAACAGAGTCTCAAACAGAGTCTCGAAGGACTAAATCACAGTCCTGCTGAACTCTTCTGGAAGAAAACCCTGTGTGAGTATTTAAAAACGAATCTAATCTCAGTAATGTGTCTGTCCTTCTCTCGGGAGGAAAAGATCTTCACAACTGCTCCCTTAAGAATCATAACTCGGCCCTTTTCTCTTCGCCAAGAAACCTGCGTTCATTTTCATCTGTCGTTCTATCCAGAGACTTCACAATAAACTATTTCACATGGTAATAAGATGCCATTTCAATTACCCAGCTGGCCTAAACCAGACGGACCCACCATACCGTGCCAGAGAGAGAGAGACTGTGTGTGTGTGTGTGTGTAATGACATCAACATTGAAGATTGAAATGAGAATGAGCTTTAACTTTGGCTCTTCTTGCAGCACTTGAAGGTCTAATTCAATCCGCTTTCTATTACCAAGATTTTAGATGTTTGTGCACAATAGTGCTAAACCTGCTTCGTCACGCTGTTAATATATATATTTCTCCCTGATGAAATGTGTTAAGCTTCGAGTTCACCTGTAATTCTCTCCTGCGGGGCGGAACGAGAGCGCAGCTGTCTAAAGATCCTCGAGATCCTCGGCTGTCTAAAATGTTGTTAACATGCTGATGACATCGGACATTCACTGCATCATTTCCATGCCTCTTATGTAGGCGAGACTTTCAGAGCAAAACATCCACCGTTTAAACAGGTCTCAGACTTTTAATGCAAGACACAACAGGCAAAACCACTGTTTTTTTACAGGCACTGGTCAATTTTGGGTTATTTTGCTTCCACAAATTCCACCTTCCAGGCTTTTAAAGCTTTTTAGACGAGAATATTATCTCAAACACCTAGCAACCACACAGAACACCCTAGCAACCGCATAACAATGCCCTGGCAACCATTCTAGCAAACTCTCCAGCATCATGTTGGTGATTTCTGCACAAACAAGCTCCACTGACTCCACTGATCGCTGATCGATTGCTCCTGTCTGCCTCGCTGCCTGCTGTGTGTTTGTTTGCTTCAAGGCTGTAAGCTCCGCCTGAGCCTCGTATTTCTTTATGTTTTGAGCCATCATTTACTATCTAGTTGTTTATACTACTAAATACAGCTTACACAACATCTCAGATTAACCTTACATCTCTAGCTTCCGTTATTGTTAACACAGCACGCTAGTAACTCGCTAACGTTAGCCTGCTAACGCGCCACCCGTGCGCTCATTTATTTATTTATTTTCTCTCACGCGCCCGCTCCTTTGAGTTCATAAAGTCCAGGTAAGTAAGAATCAGTCAACAAACACGGTGAAAATGTCTTCTTGTCCTGTTATTGTCACCTGTGTCACATGTCATATGTTTAGTATAGCCGTCTCCGATGGCAATATAGGATTTATATGTGATAAATGCAAGGAGACAGTCAGGCTGACGGAGAAGATTTCAGAACTAGAGACACGCATCCAAACTTTAATTAAGGATGGTAAGAATGCTAGATCTTTAGATACTGTTTTGGATGCGCCTAGCATAGTGAACTCTTTACATGATTCGGTTCCGGCTGAAGTAGAGCCCGTGCAGCAGGGCAGATGAGTGACAGTGAGAGATCGTTCTAGTCACGGATCCAAGAACCACTCTTCCGTTCTGATTCCCCTAACAAACCGATTTGCCCCACTTAGTGAAACACTCACTGAGAATTCTGTTGATTGTGCCCTGGTAATTGGTGATTCGATCACACGGAACGTGAAAATAGAGACACCAGCCACCATAGTCACATGTTTGCCAGGAGCCAGAGCGCCTGACATCAAAGCAAATTTAAAAGTGCTGGCTAATGCTAATCGTAAATTCTCTAAGATCATTATTCATGTCGGCACTAATGATGTTCAACTCCGTCAGTCGGAGATCACCAAAAATATTAAAGAGGTGTGTGAACTCGCAAGTACGATGTCAGGCACTGTAATTTTCTCTGGCCCCCTTCCTGTACGCAGGAGTGATGAGATAGTTAGCAGATTGGCCTCACTCAATGGTTGGCTGTCGAAGTGGTGTCCGCAGAATAATATAGAATTCATAGACAATTGGAAAAGTTTTTGGGGCAAGCCTGATCTGTTGAAAAGAGATGGTATCCATCCCTCCTGGGCTGGTGCTGCTCTTCTCTCTAGTAATTTGGCTCATAGTCTTAGAGATAAAACATGAAAATCTGGGGCTCAGGTCAGGAAGCAGACAGACTGGCTAAACCGACCGTCTGCTAGCGGCCTCACGTCACCAAGGTCAGATAAATCCCATCACATAGAGCCTCTTTCACCTAGATATCATCATATAGAGACTGTGTCTGTTCCCCGAATTTGGAAATCCAAAAAACGTCAGGTTAAAAATGTAATTGATGTTCAACAAATAAAAAACAGATATAATACAGATGAGCAAATGATAAAGCTTGGGTTGCTGAATATTCGATCCCTTACTTCAAAATCTCTCATAGTTAATGATATGATTTCAGATTATAATCTTGATATGCTGTGTTTGACAGAAACCTGGCTAAAACCAAACGATTACATTATTTTAAATGAGTCAACCCCACAAGATTACAGTTATAAACATAACCCTCGTCTGAAAGGCAAAGGGGGAGGTGTTGCTGTAATTTATAGTAATATTTTCAAAACCACTAAGAAATCTAGTTTTAAATATACTTCTTTTGAAGTATTGGTGCTTAATGTAAAAATATATAGTGTAAACGATAAATCACATTTGAGAATTATGCTGGCTCCTGTATACAGGCCACCAGGGCACCATAAAGATTTTATCAAAGAATTTGCGGACTTTCTATCAGAATTAGTATTGGCTGCAGATAAAGTACTAATTGTTGGTGATTTTAATATACATGTAGATAATGAAAAAGATGCATTGGGATTGGCATTTAAAGACATTGTAAACTCAATTGGAGTTAGACAACACGTGTCAGGACCTACTCATTGTCGTAATCATACTCTAGATCTAATATTATCACATGGAATAGATGTTGATGCCGTTGAAATTCTGCAGCAGAGCGATGACATCTCAGATCATTATCTAGTCTCATGTAAATTACATTTAGCCAAGGCTGCAAAGCCGACTCCGTGTTATAAATACGTTAGACCTATAACTTCTGCCACTAAAGATTGCTTTATCAATAATCTTCCTAATCAGTTTCATCATCTCAGCATCCCGGATAACTTAGAAGAACTTGATATTGCAACAGAAACGTTTAACTCTCTCTTTTCCAGCACTTTAGACGCAGTTGCTCCGTTGCGCTTAAAGAAGATTAAAGAAAATAGTCCAATGCCGTGGTACAGCGAGCACACTCAGGCCCTTAAGAGAGCAGCCAGAAAAATGGAGCGCAACTGGAAAAAAACTAAACTAGAGGTATTTCGGATTTTGTGGAAAGAGAGCTCGATTGCTTACAGAGAGGCTTTAAAAGCTGCTAGATCTGCTTATTTTTCAACCCTATTAGAAGAAAATAAACATAATCCAAGGTATTTATTTGAAACAGTGGCTAAACTAACAAAAAAGAAAGCTTCAAGCTCAGAAGTGTCCAAGCAACACAGCAGTGATGACTTTATGAACTTCTTCACTTATAAGATTGATAATATCAGGGACAAAATTATAACTATGCAACCGTCTACCATAGTATCGCATCAGGGAGTGCATTGTAGTCTCCCTGAGGAAAAAAAATTTTTTTCCTTTGTTGCTAAAATTTGTTGCTATAGGAGAGGAAGAATTCTGCAAACTCGTTAATTCATCTAAATCGACAACTTGTATGTTAGATCCTATACCGACTAAGCTACTGAAAGAGATGTTTCCAGAGGTCATATATCCTCTTCTTAATATCATTAATTCATCTTTGTCTCTAGGACACGTACCAAAAACCTTTAAACTGGCTATGATAAAACCGCTTGTTAAAAAAACACAACTTGATCCAACAGAATTAGTCAATTACAGGCCGATCTCGAATCTGCCTTTTCTGTCAAAGATATTAGAAAAAGCAGTATCTTCACAACTATGTTCCTTTCTAGAAAGAAATGATGTCTGCGATGAGTCCGGATTTAGACCGTACCATAGTACTGAGACTGCTCTCATTAGAGTCGCAAATGATTTGCTCTTATCATCCGATCGTGGTTGTATCTCTCTATTAGTGTTACTCGATCTTAGTGCTGCATTTGACACCATTGACCACAACATTCTTTTAAATAGACTAGAAAACTATGTTGGCATTAGTGGAATTGCACTAGCATGGTTTAAATCATACTTAACTGACCGTTATCAGTTTGTAGCAGTAAATGAAGAGATGTCTTATCGATCACAAGTTCAGTATGGCGTACCACAAGGCTCAGTACTAGGACCGTTGCTGTTCACTCTGTACATGCTACCATTAGGAGATATCATTAGGAAACATGGAGTTAGCTTTCACTGTTATGCCGATGATACTCAGCTGTATATTTCTTTAAAACCCAACGAAACTTACCAATTCACAAAATTAACGGAATGCATAGCTGATATAAAAAATTGGATGACTAGTAATTTCCTAATACTAAATTCTGAAAAGACAGAGATTCTAATTATTGGACAAAAAACTTCCACAAGTAATAACCTAGAATACTGTCTAACACTCGATGGCTGCTCTGTTAAGTCTTCGTCGTCGGTTAGGAACCTGGGTGTGCTCTTTGATACCAACCTTTCTTTTGAAAGCCACGTGTCTAGTATCTGTAAAACTGCATTTTTCCATCTTAAAAATATATCTAAAATACGCCATATGCTCTCATTGGGAAATGCGGAACAATTAGTTCATGCGTTCATGACCTCAAGGCTAGACTATTGTAATGCTCTACTGGGTGGTTGCCCTGCACGCTTAATAAATAAACTACAGCTAGTTCAAAACGCCGCAGCTCGAGTTCTTACCAGAACCAGGAAATATGACCATATTAGCCCGGTTCTGTCAACACTGCATTGGCTCCCTATTAAACATCGTATACATTTTAAAATATTGTTGATTACCTACAAAGCACTAAATGGTTTAGCTCCGCAGTACTTGAGCGAGCTCTTAACGCATTATAGTCCTTCACGTCGATTGCGATCTCAAAATTCCGGCCAGTTGATAATACCTAGAATATCTAAATCGACTGCTGGCGGTAGATCCTTTTCCTATTTAGCACCAAAACTTTGGAACAGTCTTCCTACCATTGTCCGGGAAGCAGACGCACTCTGTCAGTTCAAAGCTAGACTAAAAACACATCTCTTTGACCTAGCATACACATAATATATTATAGACTTCTATAATTCAATGTTAGGCTGCATAGATTAGGTCAGCCGGAACTGGGAACACTTCCCTTAAATCTTGATGTACTCGTTACATCATAAGAAGAATGGCATCTACGCTAATATTAGTGTCTTTGTTTATCCCGAGGTTTTCCCGCAGCCTGCCGGATCCAGGCCGTTCCCAGATCTGACGAAGGAGATCCGCCTGGACCCGATGACAATGCAGTGCTGAAGTGCCCACTATCCTCTCCCTATGGAGGATCCCTTTCCCACTCTACAGATAAAGCGTTGTGAATTTCGGCTCGCGTACCCCGAAGTGATAAAATAAAACAAAATTCTGTATCAATTTATAGGCAAGACAAGTATTTTGTTTAGGCTGGGTTATATGGAATTTACAAACCTGCGCACATATTTTCAAAAGCACATAACTATAGAATCAATTCTGAATGAGCGTGTGAACGCCGTCAGCGTTAATCACAGGTTCGCGTTTAAAGTCTGATCATTTCAATGGAGGTGAATCAATCAAAGTTAACTTTAGCTGGAAATAACATTATTCAAGAACCGCTATAAAGCCAAAACAATCTCTGTTACCTTAAATTATATGTTTATCTCTGTAAAGCTGCTTTGAAACAATCCATTGTTAAAAGCGCTATATAAATGAAGATGACTTGACTCACAAAATGTAAAAATCGAGTTGGCAAACGCTGTAAAGATCAGAGCAAGTTTTACTGCCAGTGGAATTACTTGTTTTGCTCAAGCTGAAAAGTTTTAGCTGAAGGATCTTGAAGCCCCTTAAAGTCTCGATTATCAATATTGATTCCAAAAATATTCCCATTTAAATCCCCTGTCTGAGAGCTCAGTTCAGATCCATGAAATTCAGCCCACAGATCCCGAAACGAGTGCAACACTTCCATCAACAGATGGTGACACGGAAAAACACGGGGGGGGGATGAAAGAATAATAAAAAATTAACAAATAAGAGTGAAATGCGTTTTCTCTGTTGTAATGCCTTTTAACCCAGCAGGATAAATAGTCAGAAAAGCTCTCAGCAAACCGTAACCATAACAACAGCCACATTAAGGCCTGAGTGGAAAAAACTTTAATTCACTTTCACTGCATTTGAATTAGTCAGATGAGATTTGTGTGTGTGTGTGTGTGTGTGTGTGGTACTTCATCATTTTAATGCATCAGCAAAGAGAGAGTGAATAATGGCAAATTTGTGCATTACTCTGTACTACTGCGTGCGTGTGTTTGTGTGTGTGTGTTTGATTTTTATATTATTTTAGTTATGTAATGTAAATTCTCATTATGATCATCAAGCCTAGAATTAATACATCATTTGTGTCACACAGTTTACGGACCTGCTTCAAAAGATACAAACACCTGGATACCTGTGAAGACCTAAATAAGAGCTTGAAACTAATTCATAATGCATGAATAAATACACACACACATATATACATATACATATACACACATACAGACACACTCAAACATACATACACACACACACACACATTCACACAGATACATACACATACATATACACACAGTAAAATTACTAAAACAACTCAAATTAAACTGAAAATAAAAATAACATCTAAATATTAATAATACTCTTAACAGTAAATAACTAATACTAACATAACAGAAACACACACATGGAGATTCAGCAGCTTAGAGGTTCGTCGCTCTTATGGGTCTCAGTTCACAAAGACGAAAGTAAAGTTCACACAAAAACTATAGGGCTGATAGGTGTATAAATGGAGATTATTATATCACAGACTATGTGTGCATATTATATTAGATTGTATTATCATAAAAATGATAACTTTTTTTATGTGCACTAAAAAGTGAAATAAAATGTCAGAAATTCAGATCATGTTCTGAGTCAGAGGAGAGATGAGTTTATGAAACGCTTTCATTAGCGCGTGCTGATTCTGTCTGTATGTGTGCAGGATCACTGGTCTGGGATCAGATCCTCTCTGTGTTGTAAAACTGTTGATTTAAAGATCTCTTTTGAGTTTCTGGGTAATTCACACGCTCTTTCTTTCTTTTTAACGATTCAATAATTTCCGTCTGTCAGGTTTCTGAGTGGAATAATTTGTGCTAACTGCTCTCATATTATTATTTATGTTTCACCTCAAGTGGAAATTAAATGTGTCGAATGCAGATCCGCATTTGAGTGTGTCTGTGTGTGTTTTCCATTCCAAGGCCTATCTATCTATCCATCTATCCATCCATCCATCCATCCATCCATCCATCCATCTGTATATCTATCTATCTATCTATCTATCTATCTATCTATCTATCTATCTATCTATCTATCTATCTATCTATCTATCTATCTATCTATCTATCTATCTATCTATCTATCTATCTATCTATCCATCCATCCATCCATCCGTCTATCTATCTATCTATCTATCTATCTATCTATCTATCTATCTATCTATCTATCTATCTGTCTATCTATCTATCTATCTATCTATCTGTCTATCTATCTGTCTCTCTATCTGTCTGTCTGTCTGTAAATCTATCCGCCCCTCTATCCTTTTATTTGATTATTTTTCAATTTATTTGATTTATTTACACAGTGTCCTTTTTATACTTTTATTTATTTTGTTTGTTTATTTGTTTGTTTGTTTGTTTGTTTGCGCCTTTCATTTTATTTTTGTTAATTGTATTTTATTATACAAGTTAGGATTATTTAATTTTTTAATGTCACTTTGCAAATGTAGATTCAGCCGCCGTCATCTGCTCACTGCCACCGGTCGCTGTTCCCATCATGCCTTGTTTCTCCTCCAGGTGAGGGCGGACACATAGACGAGGCTAATACGAAACAGGTAATTGTACAGCATATAAATGTGTCATTCCTCTCGCGCTCATTTCGGAGTGACATTTTCCAGCGGCCGGCCGAATAAATTTCAATTAAAATGCCTGTCAGGGCAGCTTACGGGGAACACGGTAATTCAAAAATAAATAAAATGACACATGAATATATGAATAAGTAAACAGCTCGCCGCATCATGCAGGACAAAAAAGGAATCCTTGCATTGTGACATCAAGTAGCTCTGGACCAATCAGTGGAGGCGAAGGAGCCACACTCATGAATATTTATGAGTGAACGCACCGGACACTAATGGAACGGCCGGCTTGTGATTGTGCTCGTAAAATGCATGAATTTCCTTCTGAAACCTGAGGTCTCATGCAAACTAAGAGGATGTCGAATGCAACGGGAATAGAAATTGCCTAGAAATTGGATCTGATTACACAGAAAACTCTTTTAGCCGATCAAAAAACAGATCAATAACGTGCAGTTCTGGTTTCTAAAATGCGGTTTTCACACCAGACTTGCAAGTAAAGTATCTCTAAAACTCAGGCCTGTCAAAATAATTCTGAAAAACAGTAAGACAAAACGTCACAGGCAAACAAGTCTGTCTATCTACTATGATTAATATTTTTTTTTTAAAACAGTGCACATGAAATGCAAAAACTCATCAGATCAGATAATACACACTTCACTTTATGTGAGTGTGTGTCTATCATTAGTGGTCGACAATCCATCATAACTCTCATGAGCAAAATCATCAGGCTTTAGTAAAACACACACACACAAACACATTCATCATCCGTCTGCAACTCATTGAAGTTAAAGAGCACACACACACACACACACACCATTCATCACTTCATAGCATCTAGTTAACAGGCCGTTTGGCAGGAGCAGGCCAGAGGCTATCATATAAACCTAGAGAAAGAAAGAGCGGGGAAAAAGACGGTGTAAAATAACAAATGAAACGAGCTGTGGGAAGGGAAGAGCGCATCTGATCATCTGTGCAAAGAGACATTTACATTTGAATATAGGACCCGAAAAATAGTGCAGAATATAAATATCACTTTTTTTCCTCACAAAATGCTAAACCATTTATAGTGAATTTGAATTTGTACGTTCACTAAATGCAAAATGACACATCCAGACAATAAATTCACTTAGGAAACTACAGATTTCTCATTCGAAAAGTTTCAATATAGTGACCCAAAATTGATAATTTTGGTGACAATCAACAAATGTAAAAAGATGAGCACTTAATATAACAACACAAAATAACTGACAATAATTACAAAGCATCAACAAACACTAAAAACTCAGCGAATAGTAATACAATAATCCTATAATAATGTATTCATGCAGCAATTCATGCTGGGAATTCACAAACCTCTAGATTTTCAATGGAGTCTCAAACTTGAGAGTTTGAGTGTGTGTGTGTGTGTGTGTGTGTGTGTTTCACCTTGTCTGTGGAAGAGTTTGCTGCCCACTATCTCAGTCATGGATGTCACTTTGGGTTTCTGTAGTTTATCCGGGGGAATACAGGAGTAGAAGTCATACAACAGCTTGCTGCGCACACACACACACACACACACACACACACACACACATGAAAAATGTATTAATAAAAGTAGAAAAAACAAGTTTAAAGGGACTTTAATGCAAAGGAATTCATGCATTGAATGCCTCATTGGCAATGAGTTTTGTGATGTTTTACTCAAGTTTAATCAGCAGAACAGTAACTGTCAGTTTGTATTTTTAGTAAAAGATAAAAATAGAATAAATTAATCCATCAATTAATGCTAAAGCTGCTGCGGGCAGAGAAAGTGACCTGTGTTTTATTGATCGAGTCTGAATGCCGCTGGTGTCTGTGAGAAACTACTGTACGATATCGACCCTCCCGTGTGGAGTGTACAGTGATGAATCGGACGCCACATGAAGCTAAACACACACTCCCGGCTAAACACACACTCCCGGCTCTAACTAGATAAAAACACTCAAAATAAACTCAGCTTCTGCAACCTGTATGCTGGAAACTCACTCCACTGTCTCCTCAAACTCATTAAAAACTGGAGCCGAGACATCAGACATCTGCCTCAGTTCCTAAACTGGTTAAAGTCACATTACGGTTATAATAGCATTAGTGTTTGAGAGAAGCTCTGGTAAATGTAGGAGGACAGGACATTAGAATGAAGGAGAACCTGTGCGATTGTCGTGATTGATTTCTGCAGTTACTGATGTCACAAACTTGATGTGGGTCATCAAAGTGTCATCAAGCACTGTTAAGTTCCTCTGTATATCAGTCATTACGGCATCAATAAGAGTCAGGACTGATCAGGGCTTGTTTTAGGCTGTTATGAGACTCACCTGAGGAGTTTAGCATCAAAAACCGTCTCCACATCTTGCAGGACTGTGGGCAAGTACTTCAGAGCAGCCACCTATACACACACACACACACATATATAATGTTATAAAACTATTTTAAATTGAATAACATTATACAAAATTACAAAATTATGTGAATTACTGTAAATTATGTTGAGGGTGAGGTGAGCAATGTATTGTCTGAGGGTACGCTCATATTGTTTTAAAAGTCCTCCTGTATTTATTTCATTTCTACTGTATTTATTAAATTTATAGTGTATTTTTATTGACTTTTGTATTTTAGGGTGCCTGTTAAGATCTGGTTAGGGACAACAGATGGAAACTAGCACTTGTAGCTAACTCTGGCTTGTTTACAGCAAGTAACTTGTTTGTTGATCAATAAGCATTGTCCCTATCAAATAAAATAAATGAAATGAACAAAGTATTATTTTATACAATAAAACATTCCATAATATAAAATTATTATGTTACAATAAAATAATTTATTAAAACATTTTAAATAATATTAAATTGGTAACCCTATATGTAAAATAAGGTCTAATTTGTGAACATTATTTAACAAACTAAAAATAAGCAATATATTTTTATATTTATGAACCTTTGTTATTGTGTTGTACTATCGCTCATTGTTCTTGTTAGCTCACAGATACAAATTATGATTTAAGTAATGTATTAGTAAATGTAGAAATTAACATTACCTAAGATTAATAAATGCTTTCAAAATATTGTTCATTATTAGGTCATGTTAATTAATGTTAACAAATGAAACCTTATTGTAACGCGTTACCCATATATACCTACACACACACACACACACTCTCTCTTTCTCTCTCTCTCTTTCTCTCACACACACACACACACACACACTAATTTGTTACAATAAGAGGGTCTTATTGTAACGTGTTACCCATATATACCCATTTCATATCCATTATATACTGTGTATACATACCGGTACATATTTAATGATATGTGCATGCAATCATATTTTTTAAATATTTTGAAAAATGTAAAAAATAATCAATTATGAGGTGACATCAGGAAATATTCAAAGCTAAATTGTGATACTTATCATGATGTGACACCTTTGTACTGAACTAATGACCAAACTGGCTCGATTTTATACATTTTCACAAACCCGAGTGAACAGAATCTATCAATCCCAGACTTTTGTACCTCACTGCGTCATCAATCATTTAATGTATGAATTATGCATAATTGAACTGAATTCAGTCATTAATATATTAGCACAGCACTAACAACATTCATACCTGCTGCAGTAGTGTAGTGGTGTAGTCACTTTTCATCAGGTTATTGATCGACTCAAATAAACTTTTGAGAGATTCTTCAAACTCGGCCTGTTCCTTGCCTTCATACAGTCTGAAGAGAGATAGAGAACGCTTGTGAGCAGCGAAATATATTTCACACATCCGCCATTAAACCTGTTGCTCTTGAATGTTGTAAATATACAACTAAATCTGCTAGACAGACGCAACACAACTACAGTATCAAACTGATATTGGTTAAGATCCATCCCCATACGGGACACAATCTACATCTCTTCCATCAACATTTATTAGAGTTTTTTATCGTTTTATATATATATATATATATAAGTTTTAGTTATTTTAGTACATCAAGCTAAACTAAATGAACTTGAGAAATGTTTAAAGGTCTCCAACAACAGGCATTCAAGGTCAAAAACACTTTATTTTTCTCATAATATCCACTGCAGCATCAGCTCTTTCCTCTCAGTGTCTGAAACGCTTCGATCACAGATTCAGTCTCTCTAAGCCCCGCCTCTCTGAGAGCTGCTCTGCTCTGATTGGTCGGATGGCCCAGTCTGCTGTGATTGGTCAGAAAGCAAACGCTCATTATCATATCTGAATCTCAGCTCTTGACACACAGTAGGCATGTTTCCATTCACTTGTCAATCGAATTATCTGAAGTTCGGTAAAAAACCTCATGCGAATAAAGCTGGTGAAAGTGTGTTTCCATCCAACGGCTTTAAAGCGGATAAAAACCTGTGCGTAATGACATCAAATTGGTATATCGAATTGATTTGAGACATGTTAAGGTGTTTCCATTCATTTTCTCACCGAATTGCACAACATTCAAGCCAACATTTGCGTACAAAGTTTTACTAGGCAAAATGGATCGCGCCATAATAGCGTTTCCATCCGCGTTTATCGCATAAGCCGTTTATCGATCAAGAACAAATCCGATGAGAACAATCGTATTGAATTTGAGTCGATATTCATGAAATTCAATCGAATTTTACTGTTTCCATAAGGCATTTTTTCATTCAATATCACTTAATGCGGATAAAAACGTGTGGATGGAAACATAGCTACTGATACGAACAGTAATGATGACGTGGGTTTTACCGTATCAATCTTATCAAAGTTGATTTGCTTTGTCAGCAGAAAACAGCGTCTTCTCCACATGAACAACACGAACCAAACCAGTCTCAGATACACTACAGTGTTTGTGGGCGGGGCAAAGTAGGTGTCATTTACGGACAGCCAATTAAAACCACAGGCTGGAATTATGCACACGTTACAAACCTACATAGGAAGTAAGCCTGGAATTACTGATGACTCGTTTCAGCAGTTGGGACACAATAACTTTGCAGACCTCTGCAGACAAACAGCTGTTATACACACGACATGAAAGGTAATATCCAAAAAACCATAATAGGCTAAACTTTAATGGTTAACGCTTCATTGCAATGCATCTAGTCAGCAAAAAGAGCATGTTAGTTTGTGGGTCGGTTGTGGATCTAAAGTCTGTTTCTTTCATCTGTTTGTAAGAGGGATCCAGCTGTGTTTTAGGTGACCGAAGCAGAGGATAGTGTCAGTTCTTCTGACTGATAGTGACTTTGAACGAAACTTCCTTTAATAAGAAACAGCCCAAAGATACATCTCTCTCTCTCTCACTGATCCTCATGTGCTTCTTTCCTGTCTCTGTCCATCAGGTCAGTTGTGTGGAGATCAGTGCTCTCTCTCTCTCTCTGCTTTATGTGTCTGTCAGGAGTAACTCGGCACAGATGTTATAGTCGGTGGGCTTTCTGAGGGTGGAGATTATGCTGTAACACATGACAGTATTTACCGTGGTCCCGCTGAAGAACAGACGTGATTACTGAAGCATTGTTCCTATAATCCACATGAGAGCCACAGTTAATACGCCACCTCCAACCCCACACAATACCACACACACACACACTATAATAAACACACACGAGCTCACAAAACAATGATGCATACTGTATATTCTTACATCAAGACAAGTAGATGTGCATTTCCTAGAATTAGTAAATCCACAGAAAAACATACACACATGCAAAATCACTTAAAAATAGTTTTAAGCACAAATGACGCAAAAAATGCACTTATGCAAAGGCATTATATATTCATTAAACAACAAATACACCCGCCAGCAAACCACTGTAAGGATTCTGACGCTCAAGTCGCTCATTCTGCATACGGCGAAAAACACACACACTGTGTTAATCCTGATAGTGGGTAGGAATGAGAGTCATTAGAGCATAAAAACAACCACTCAAAGAGATAAAACACACAAACAGCACAGAGAATGTGTGAGAGGATGAAAACCCTTGAAGAAACCAGCAAACACACACACACACACACACAACAACCAAATTCTGTTTAGAATACAGACCGTTCTGGATGCTGATTGGTCAACACAACATTCCAGCAGGGTTAAACACACACTAACTATCAACCACTAGATCTACTAGTGCAAAGATTCACAAACTGTCCGTCAAACTTAAAATATGTACTTGAGTTAATATTTCAATCATTTAACAACATATTTGCATGTTCTTGGTCCTCTGATAAAGGACTATTATCATTGACTAGAACTAAAATTATTAAAAACATTTTTGTTTTTAAATAAAATAAAATAAAAGTAATGAAAATGTAAAATTTTGTATGTTTGTAAGTTTAAAGTTAAGCAATACAATTACTAAATAGAAATAGACACTGAAAATGAAATAAATTTTAATAAAAAATAAAATATTGATTAAAACAACAATAAAAATAACGAAAGTGTATAAATATTAAATTTAAAATTAAAACTATAAAATAAAAAAAAATAAAAGTATTAATACTAATATTAAAAATGTAACATTACTCTGATGTTGGTAATGGTCGCATGACATGCAGGTAAACAAATAAAATATTTCATAATTTTTAGCTTATTATTTTTATTTAATTGACTTTATTTAAATGTATTGTTTTTTAATTATTTCATTGTTAGCTTTTTAAAATCAACACAATATCTGGTTGGGAAACCCTACGCTAGCGGAAGTATGACAAATCAATTTGATTCAGAAAATGTTTCAATGAACATTTTGAATCCTAAAACAGAGCTTGTTTAATAAATCTGGCGGATTATCTTTTCAACACAAAAACAGTTATTTTAAAGAAGTCATTAAAACAAAAAAGCAAAAAAACAACTTTATAAGCATTTACTTCATAAGCATTTCATGCTAGAGGACAAAAAAGTTCCCCAAATTGAAGAATCACCCAAATATCTAAATAATTCATGAATAATTTTGGGTAATTTTCCCCTCCATTTCATCTTTTCAGCTATTTAATATAAAGGCTTTATTAAATTTCCAGAGCCTGCACCCAACCCAGGCGTTCTCACACCCACGTGGTGAAAAGACTCTTCGCTCTGGGAATATAATGTCTGCGGTTTAATCTGGATGTATCAGAGAGTTATTTTAAAAGCGCAGAGCAGTAACCCTTTCCATCAAACTCCATTATCAGAGCGAAGCGCCTCCTGCAGTGACTAAATCCAGAGTGAAAACACTCGTGCTGAGAGACTTCAGACTAATAAACACTGAAAAATCATCCGGCCGTGATGGGGCTGCATTTCTGGAGATGTTAGGATGCATCAGCATACTGTGATAAACAGAATAGTTAATATGAGATGGATGGATGGAATGACAGACAGACAGACAGATAGACAGACAGACATATAGATAGATAGATAGATAGATAGATAGATAGATAGATAGATAGATAGATAGATAGATAGATAGATAGATAGATAGATAGATAGATAGATAGATAGACAGATCGATAGACAGATAGACAGAAAGACAGACAGACAGATAGATAGATAGATAGACAGATAGACAGACAGATCGATAGACAGAAAGATAGACAGACAGACAGACAGACAGACAGACAGACAGATCGATAGACAGATCGATAGACAGATAGACAGAAAGACAGAAAGACAGACAGACAGACAGATAGATAGACAGATAGACAGACAGACAGATCGATAGACAGAAAGATAGACAGACAGACAGACAGACAGACAGACAGATCGATAGACAGAAAAATAGACAGACAGACAGACAGACAGACAGACAGACAGATAGATAGATAGATAGATAGATAGATAGATAGACAGATCGATAGACAGATAGACAGAAAGACAGAAAGACAGACAGACAGACAGATAGATAGATAGATAGATAGATAGATAGATAGATAGATAGATAGACAGATCGATAGACAGATAGACAGAAAGACAGACAGACAGATAGATAGATAGATAGACAGATAGACAGACAGATCGATAGACAGAAAGATAGACAGACAGACAGACAGACAGACAGACAGATAGATAGATAGATAGATAGACAGATCGATAGACAGATAGACAGAAAGACAGAAAGACAGACAGACAGACAGATAGATAGATAGATAGACAGATAGACAGACAGATCGATAGACAGAAAGATAGACAGACAGACAGACAGATCGATAGACAGAAAGATAGACAGACAGACAGACAGACAGACAGACAGACAGACAGACAGATAGATAGATAGATAGATAGATAGATAGATAGACAGAAAGACAGAAAGACAGAAAGACAGACAGACAGACAGATAGATAGATCGATAGACAGAAAGATAGACAGACAGACAGACAGACAGACAGACAGACAGACAGACAGACAGATAGATAGACAGACAGATAGATAGACAGACAGACAGACAGACAGATAGATAGATAGATAGATAGATAGATAGACAGATCGATAGACAGAAAGAAAGAGAGACAGACAGATAGATAGACAGACAGATAGATAGACAGATCGATAGATAGATACAGACACAGACAGATCGATAGACAGACAGACAGACAGACAGACAGAAAGAAAGACAGACAGACAGACAGATAGATAGACAGACAGACAGATAAATAGACAGACAGATAGATAGACAGACAGATAGATAGACAGAAAGACAGATAGACAGACAGATCGATAGATAGATACAAACAGACAGACAGATAGACAGAAAGAAAGACAGACAGACAGACAGACAGATAGATAGACAGAGAGACAGATAAATAGACAGACAGATAGATAGACAGAAAGACAGATAGACAGACAGACAGATAAATAGACAGACAGATAGATAGACAGAAAGACAGATAGACAGACAGACAGATCGATAGATAGATACAGACAGACAGACTTAAGCGTTTATTGTCATCAAATGCAGTTTGCAGTGAGACAGATCTATCGCTCTCTCCGGTCATTAGTGCGCGCACGCACACACACACACACACACACACACACACACACACACATTAAGATTAATTTAGCAGCTGTTTTAGCATCAAAGACTATTAGGCAAATTAATGATGCAATCATCTGCTACACAAACCTGATGACTGAACACACTGTACAACATACACACAGTTTGTGAACCGCGGACGCTTCAACGTTGCATTGCAAAACGTGCCAGAACATTCGTAACACAATGCAAGTATACAAACAGTAACAACTGTACTTTACCTCAAATAACTTCACAGCAGGGCAGCAGAAGAGACTATTTTTGAGCAAACTAAAGTTAGTTCAATGTCTGACACGTTTATATACTGTATGCTGTTTAATGCACACATGTATACAGTGGTGTTTGTGTGTGTGTGTTAGCATACTTGAGTGTGAAGCTGTCACAGGAACAGTGTGAATGAGCATCAGCCACAGTGTGTGTTTCTGCAGTGCCGCTCGATGACGGCATCCAGGGGCCCCACAGGCAGAGTCATCAATCACACACACACACGGGCCCTTAATGACCGTCAGCCAGCGCTGTTACACTCCTCGACAAAACGCCACAGACAGAGCGTGCCGGAGGACATGCGACCCTGTCAAAACCCCTAAAAAACGAGCCCTTAATCTCAGCCCAAAGCAGCTGGACCTTCAAAACCTGCGTTTTGTTGTGTTTTCAGCCCACTTTCAGATGAATGAAGTCACACACTGCGCTCAGAATAGAGGACTAGCATACTACTCGTCACAATTCTTCCTTATTGGGTTTCTCGCCGTTTTCAAAAACATATTTCAAGCTGAATTCAAAAGAAAAATATTAAGAAATATTCTGCATAAAAAAAAACAGTATCCCACAATGCAATTCACTTCTAGTGTGTCAATATTGAAAATATCAATGGCAATTGCCTGTTTTTATTGGACAGTCAGAAAACTTTACGCAGAAAAATAATAAAAATGCAAATAAAAAATTATTAATAAATAATAAAATGAATTGAAGAAAAATGCAAAATAGCCATATTTACATCTAAAACAATAACTGGACGGCAATTTCTTAATTAAACATAATGAGGTCTGCCATTCAAAACGTTTGAGGTCGGATTTTTTAAAAAGATTTTAAAAACTGATCAAAAGTGACAGTAAAGACATTTATAAAATGTTACAAAAGTTGTTTTTTTATCAACTTTCTATAAGGTAACATTCTATTGGAACAAACCTGAACAAAAAAAAATGTATAACGGTCTCCACAAAAATATGAAGCAGCACAACTGTTTTAAACATTGATAATAATCAGAAATGTTTTCTTGAGCATCAAATCATATTATTATGATTTCTGAAGGATCATGTGACACTGAAGACTGGAGTAATGATGCTGAAAATTCAGCTTTGATCACAGGAATAAATATTATTTTACAATATATTCACACAGAAAACAGTTATTTGGATTATTTTAGTTCATCACTATTTTAGTTTTTACTGTATTTTTGATCAAATAAATGCAGCCTTGATGAGCAGAACAAAAACATTAAAAGACCTTACTGACCCCAAACGTTTAAATGGTAGTGTACAGCTTTTGGAAATGTTACAGACTGCATGATACTATTAAACATTAAAAATTATAGTAGGCACATTATATACTGTGTTGTATGCCGCACGTATAACGCTAGTATTTCGATTTCGAACACAATCAACACGAGCAACAAGCAGTCCATGAGAAACTGACCAATCAAATGACGAATGCAGAGGTCACATGACAATATCTCTCTTACAGTCTTCATTGTGATATTTTTGAGGAAGGTTTTAATGCTGTCAGGAGGTCTGTGAGTCTCGTTTGGTGTTTCTAATTGGTTCATAATGTCTCGCTTTAAGAAAGGATCGCACAAACTTACTGAGAGTAGAGCATTCGGGAGCGGACGATGAATTTGAAGATGTACTCGAGGGCTTTGAGCGTCCTCAGGATGGGTTCACAGGCCTCTCCTCGACTCGACACGTCCAGATACGTCTTCAGCACGGACATCAACTTCCTACAGCACACAGAACGAGACAGAGAGAGAGAGAGAGAGTGTGTGTGTGTTCATGAGGTTTAGTAGGAACAGTAATCACCAATAATTCTCTAAATAACTTAAACTAAATGAATTAAACTACAAAATCAAGATACTTTGAGACAGATAAAACACATAAATCAACTAGAATACACGAGTAACGCTGTATGTCAACAGAAATGCTACTATGACAATCTCATCATCATGGACCTAGTATGCTTTCTTTAGTGTGTACTGTTGCTGTTTGAGCATGAAAAAGCTCTGCCAAAGTCACACAGTTCTTCTCTATATCAGTGTCAGTGTTTCTGAACTCCTGAAACGCCTCCTTTGTAGTCTCGAGTTTCTCCCCGGGAACGAACACGTCACAATATTCCTCATTTAAATAATTAATGCGCAGAATAAAGGGGCGGGGGCCTGGTTGAGTTAGTAGTGTGTTAAACTGGCGGTTATGGGAAGGGGCGGGACATTTTCCCAAACACACTCGAAGCGCTCGACCAATCACAACACGCTGATCCAGCCGACCAATCAGAGCACAGTGTGGTTTCAGAAGGAGGGGCTTCATAGAGACAGGAACTAAACAGAGTGTTACTGACAGACTGGGAAGAGAGGAGCCGCAACAATGGAGAATATGTGGAAATGAATGTGTTCAAGCATGAAAACCTGTTCTAGTAGAGCCTGAAACAACATCAGGACTTTGAAAAAGCCCAGCTGGCATTCGACTGACATTAAACGTTTAAATGTGGTTGAAATAATGTCAGTTTATGAAAAAACATTAATTCAACGTTAAAACAACGCTGAACACAAAATAGATGAAGTTGTGTTGTTGACTCACTACGGATTCAACGTAGAAATATCAAAAATGTTTGAGTTGTACGTCAAATCAACATTATTTTTACAACCATGACTTTTAAATATTTCTTGAAATATATCAGTAGAAAAATAACGTTGTTCCAAAATCCAATTTGCAATCTAATTTGCAAAATCTAAACAAAATTCAACGGTTATCCAACACTGGCACCTGACGTTGATTCAACAGTGACTCGACGTTAAAATGCCAGCTGGGAGGGCATAATAGGTCATTTTTAATAATTTATTCACTACTTTTTCTGTTGATTTACTTTACATGGTCCAAGTGACCCAATTCAGATTTGAAGCGCATAGATTCTGATATTCTCAGATCGGTTTCAGAAATAAATCTGCTATAAATCATATACATGCATTTGCATCTGCCATGTGTTCCCGGATATTCCCGTCAATGCGAGTCATATGTCACTGAAAAAGTGACAGTGACGAATGACGTCGACTAATGTGGACACCAACTGCGATCACATGACTCTTTTCAATGGCGCATTGGAGGACAAAGGCTCAAACCAATTTTTTGCTGACCTTTAAAGATGTACGTAAAGCAAAAGCTTATATTATCAAATCATCTGCGTCCATTACAAATCGGGACTTTTTTATGCCTTTTCAGCCTAAGCAGTCTGAGCGAGCATTTAGTGTAAATGCAGATATCAGATATGGGTCACTTTGAAAAAGTGAAAATCAGAATTGGGCATCAAGACCTGCAGCCTTCGAGTATCTGAGGATGTGTAACAGATTCATGTTCATGTGAGGCTCACACACACACACTGCCATCTAGTGTTGAATGAAGAGCGTTTGACTTACTTGTAAGCCAGTGTGGCGCTGAAGTGTTGTTTGATATACGCCTCCAACACAGTGTTA
>CM060604.1:271885-426885 GCA_030578255.1 Tiaroga cobitis
CTCAATCATCATTGTATTGCATTATGTTTTATAATTATATGTTAATTTATACTTTAAACTTTACAAAGCTTTAATCATAAAACTAAGCATTTCAAATGTCATCTTACTAAGACGTATAATTGGTAGATATGATGACTGATGTTTATATGCATGTAATGGAAGTAGTCTGCTATACTGTTATAAAGTCTCATCAGAATTTCATCAGAATTTTTTGTCCATAAATATCAGCATCTGCACAAAATTGCACATTTTTGCTCAGTTTGTGCCTCTGAATAAAACTGATCTGTTTTTTCCTCCTCGAGTTTGAGCTCCATATTATCACTATAATCATATGAGCCATAAAAGCCTGATGTTTCAAATATGATACTAAACAAAAAAACACATATGCAAAATCTTTCTTTTAGATTTTGCCTATAAACTGTTCCATTACAAAAAATAAAAAAATACGACTATTATTGTATATGTCAGGCTTTGCATGGTTTGTATATACATTTTTAAATTGACTATTTACTTTCTTTCTTAACAATAAAGACATTCCTGGTCTTTTTGTGAATCAGTGCATGTTATTGTAAAACGTTGTTTGTCTGGTGATCTTCCATCACAGTGTAATAACCTGCTTTGAAATTACTTTCCTTTTCAACCAATGTCAAATCGAGACTCTTATTGTTCAACTTCCTGTCATGTAGAAACACTTTTCACCACCTGATGAATAAAATCATGTTTTTTCTCCCTGAATATCTTTTTTTTTTTCACTTGGAAATTCATTACATTACAGAAGTGAAATGGACTGTGAATGTCGTTTCATTCAGGATATAATGTGTATATATCAGACACACGTCTGGTTCGCTACCTTTGTGGGGACTCTCCATAGACGTTTTTTATACTGTCCAAACTGTTTATTCTCTCCCCTTACACTAACCCGACTCCTAAACCTACCCATCACACACACACACACTCACCCGACCCCTAAACCAACCCATCACACACACACACACACACTAACCCGACTCCTAAACCTACCCATCACACACACACACACACACTCACCCGACCCCTAAACCAACCCATCACACACACACAAACACTAACCCGACCCCTAAACCTATCCATCACACACACACACACTAACCCGACCCCTAAACCTACCCATCACACACACACACACACACACATACACACACTAACCCGAACCCTAAACCTACCCATCACACACATACACACACTAACCCGACCCCTTAAACCTACCCATCACACACACACACACACACACACACACTAACCCGACCCCTAAACCTACCCATCACACACACACACTAACCCGACCCCTAAACCTACCCATCACACACACACACACTAACCCGACCCCTAAACCTACCCATCACACACATACACACACTAACCTGACCCCTAAACCTACCCATCACACACACACACACACATACACACACTAACCCGACCCCCTAAACCTACCCATCACACACACACACACTAACCGACCCCTAAACCTACCCATCACACACACACACACTAACCCGACCCCTAAACCTACCCATCACACACACTAACCTGACCCCTAAACCTACCCATCACACACACACACACACACACACACACTAACCCGACCTCTAAACCTACCCATCACACACATACACACACTAACCCGACCCCTAAACCTACCCATCACACACACACACACACACACTAACCCGACCTCTAAACCTACCCATCACACACACACGCACACTAACCCGACCCCTAAACCTACCCATCACACACATACACACACTAACCCGACCCCTAAACCTACCCATCACATACACACACTAACCCGACCCCTAAACCTACCCATCACACACACACTAACCCGACCCCTAAACCTACCCATCACACACATACACACACTAACCCGACCCCTAAACCTACCCATCACACACACACACACACTAACCCGACCTCTAAACCTACCCATCACACACACACACACACTAACCCGACCCCTAAACCTACCCATCACACACATACACACACTAACCCGACCCCTAAACCTACCCATCGCACACAAACACACACTAACCCGACCTCTAAACCTACATATCACACACATACACACACTAACCCAAGCCCTAAGCCTACCCATCACACACACACACACTAACCTGACCCCTAAACCTACCCACCACACACTCACACACACACTAACCCGACCCCTAAACCTACCCATCACACACACACACACTCACCCGACCCCTAAACCTACCCATCACACACACAAACACTAACCCGACCCCTAAACCTACCCATCACACACACACACACACACACACACACTAACCCGACCCCTAAACCTACCCAGTACACACATACACACTCACCCGACCCCTAAACCTACCCATCACACACACAAACACTAACCCGACCCCTAAACCTACCCATCACACACATACAAATACTAACCCGACCCCTAAACCTACCCATCACACACACACACACACGCACACTAACCCGACCCCTAAACCTACCCATCACACACATACACACACTAACCCGACCCCTAAACCTACCCATCACACACACACACACACACACTAACCCGACCCCTAAACCTACCCATCACACACACATACACACACTAACCCGACCCCTAAACCTACCCATCACACACATACACACACTAACCCGACCCCTAAACCTACCCATCACACACACACACACACACACTAACCCGACCCCTAAACCTACCCATCACACACACACACACACACTAACCCGACCCCTAAACCTACCCATCACACACATACACACACTAACCCGACCCCTAAACCTACCCATCACACACACATACACACACTAACCCGACCCCTAAACCTACCCATCACACACATACACACACACACTAACCCGACCCCTAAACCTACCCATCACACACACATACACACACTAACCCGACCCCTAAACCTACCCATCACACACACATACACACACTAACCCGACCCCTAAACCTACCCATCACACACACATACACACACTAACCCGACCCCTAAACCTACCCATCACACACACACACACACACTAACCCGACCCCTAAACCTACCCATCACACACAGACACACACACTAACCCGACCCCTAAACCTACCCATCACACACATACACACACTAACCCGACCCCTAAACCTACCCATCACACACACATACACACACTAACCCGACCCCTAAACCTACCCATCACACACATACACACACTAACCCGACCCCTAAACCTACCCATCACACACACATACACACACTAACCCGACCCCTAAACCTACCCATCACACACAACTTTCTGCATTTTTACATTTTCAAAAAAAAAAAAAAATTCTGTATGATATATAAGCTTGTGTTCCTCAATTTAGGTCCACAGTGACAAAAGTCCCCATGAGTCTGTGTGCATTCAGGTTAAAGTCTCCATTGGGATAGAAACACACACACACACACACACACACACACACCGTTCTGCGTGAGTTTGGTGGAGCAGACGAGTGTTGCGATGGTGAAGGTGTCTCTGGAGCTGACCGACAGGCCGCCCACACTACTGGAGCTGCGCATCAGCGTCGCCCCCTTGTGGCTGTCAGGGTTACTGCGCTCCGACGGCAGGGACAGGTACGAGCTCACCTCCTCCATACGCTTACTGTCACCCTACAGACACACAGAGGAGAGCGAAGCAAGGCCATGTTTGTTTGTTAACATGTGAATTAAGTGATTAGCTTAACTGTCATCCACCATATTATCTATAAACCTGCAGAAATGAAAAATAAACACCCAGACACCCAGTGGACGGTATATGGTTTCTGGTATAATGCCTGTTTATTTTGTAATTACAGAGAAATCTTGTTTAGTTGATCATAAACCGAATGCACCAAAAGTCTATATGATCTACTTAGACTCAAAATGCTTTTGGGAAACGCGGCCCTGGATTGTTTAATTAATAATAAATGATGGAAAGAAGTAATTGAAAAAAAAAGTAATTTGGATTAAATTAAATAAAAAATTAGTTATATTTATTCTATCAAGTTATTCATCTCTTTATTTATTTTTCTACTATTAGATTATATTATATTATATTATATTACAGTATATTATTTATTTATTATTTCTGCAGGTTTTGGGCCTCCATAATAATGAGACAATAATGAGACAAATGTTTATTCATTTGTAAAGTAGTCTACACTACAAAAAAATAATAATGATTTTCTTCCTCAGTATTTTTGTCTTGTTTACCAGTGCAAATAACTGAACCTTCTTAAATTAAGAAACATATTAAAGGGATAGTTCACCCAAAAATGATAATTCTGTCAGTAATTACTCGCCTAAAGACTTTCGTTCATCTTCGGAACACAAATGAAGATATTTTTGATTAAATCTGAGAGGTTCATGACTGCTACATAGGCTCCCTAAGGGAATGAATCCTGACGGCCCAGAAAGTCAATGAAGAAAATGTTTAAATATTCCATGTCTCAACAGTGGCTCAACTATAAGTTTATCAAGCGACGAGAATACTTTTTGTGCGAAAAAACAAACAAAAATAACGACTTTATTCGACTATTCCTTTTCTTCCTTGTAGGCCTGAAACGAGACTTCGAGAGATTTCCACGACGCATGCGCGAGAATTGCGATCTCCTTCAACTACTTCAGTTCAGTTCTCGCGCGTGCGTCGTGGAAATCTCTTGAAGTCTCGTTTCAGGCCTACAAGGAAGAAAAGGAATAGTCGAATAAAGTCGTTATTTTTGTTTGTTTTTTCGCACAAAAAGTATTCTCGTCGCTTGATAAACTTATAGTTGAACCACTGTTGCGACATGGAATATTTAAACATTTTCTTTAAATGACTCTCTGGGCCGTCAAGTTTCATTCCCTTAGGGAGCCTATGGAGGAGTGATCCACCTCTCAGATTTAATAAAAAATATCTTCATTTGTGTTCCGAAGACGAACGAAGGTCTTACGGGGTTGGTACAGCATGGGGGTGAGTAATTAATGACTTAATTTTCATTTTTGGGTGAACTAACCCTTTAAGTTTATCAAGCGACGAGAATAATTTCTGTGCGCAAATAAAACAAAAGTAACAACTTTATTCAACTAATGATTTTCTTCTGTGTGGGCCTCGAGTGAGTTCATGAGAGCCACGAAACACACACACACACACACACACACACACAGTGGCCCTCTGAGTGAGTTCACGAGAGCAACACACATACACACACACACACATGCACACACACACACACACACACAGTGGCCCTCTGAGTGAGTTCACGAGAGCAACACACACACACACAGTGGCCCTCTGAGTGAGTTCACGAGAGCAACACACACACACACAGTGGCCCTCTGAGTGAGTTCACGAGAGCTGCGACGCATGCGCGAGAACTGAGAAGATGACGCAGACGGGTCTCGATGTAGTGTTCAGAACGGTTCTAAAGTGTGCATTTCCTCGATGTCCGAATCGTGAGAAACCGACGAGAAAACGTAAAAGTGCCTTACCAATCCCGCAAAATGAATGGCTTACCTTTCACACTTTCCCATCAAATGATCGTGAACGTCCTCTTCTCAGTTCTCAGAGGCCCACTGTGTGTGTGTGTGTGTGTGTGTGTGTTGCTCTCGTGAACTCACTCACAGGCCCACACAGAAGAAAATGAAGAGTTGAATAAAGTCGTTATTTTTGTTTGTTTTTTGCATAGCAAACAAAGGCCTCAGAAGCCTATAGAGGAGTGATCCAGCTCTCAGACTTAATCAAAAATATCTTAATTTGTGTCCCGAAGATGAACGAAAGTCTTACGGGGTTGAACAACATGAGGGAGAGTAATTACTGACAGAATTTTTATTTTTGGGTGAACTAACCCTTTAAGATCTGAATGTGTGTATGATTGGTAAACCTTCTACATATCAGTTGTAAAGACTATTAAATGAGGCTTCACATTTTTCAATCTCATTATTATCTAAAATAATTATTTAAAAAAAAAAACCAAATAAAAAAAGCTTTGCAACATCACAAACCCCATGTCCGATTAATGTTAACACTTTTTGTCCCCAGTGAGCCTCTGTAAGTGTGTGTTTCTGACCTTAAAGACGGTGAGCTCATGTATGCCATCTCTCAGAACGGTTCCGTCTTCCTTCATCAGACGCACAAACGCCATCGCGAAGTTCCTTTCACTCTTGTCCTTCGCTGCATAGCACAAATCACACATTTATTCATATCTGAATTCACTTCTGCTAAAATTCAAAATCATATCTAGTAGTATATGACAGATTGGACATGAACAGTCTAAATTATAGTTATGTGGCTTTTAATTCGATAGCTTTGAGCTCATCTATATGCTAGTGCACAGTTGAACACATCAAAACATTAGTTATGTTTCCATGCAAAGTGTCAATTTTAACTTATGCGCAAAATTGGAATATCAGTCTTTTTTGATGCACATCGATGAATTTATTCGGTAAATGTGCATTTTTACAATTTATGTGCATCTTGGTATTTCCATCCAGCGTTTTTTTTTAATGCAATATTCTAAAATGCGCATAAAAATAGGTGGATGGAAACAGAGATGACTCATGTTTCATTGCACAGATTTCTGTCCAATCACACGCTCTCTAGAATGAGGAAGCCCCTCTCCCCTTTAGGAACTTGTTTTTTAATCAGCTGAAATTTAATTGAGATTGTTAACTAATTGACGTTAACATAAAATTCTCTATAATCTCAATATTTTATCTTTATTAAGATATTAAAAGACTTATTAAAAAGTCTTCACTTTAAAAAAAAAAAAACTATGTAAGCTTGTTTCTGCCAGAGAATTAAAAAGGTAAATGTGACTTTTTATCTCACATTCTGAGGTTTTTGTTTAGAATTGTGAGATATAAACTCAGAATTCTGAGTCAAAGAGTCAGAAATGAAAGTTATAAACCCGCAACAGCAAGAAAAAACTTTTTTTTTTTTTTTTAATGACAGAACAAGCTTCCAAAAAGAGCATCACTGTGTACGGACTGTGAAACTCACACTCCTGTGAGGATCGATGACGAAACATGAAGCGCAGGTGTATTCTGGGCATCTCCTCCAGAGGAATCGCCACCTAGAGGCCGGAGGAAAGCGTTACTACACACAGACTGACACCAAGCAGGAGAATAGAAAGATGGTGACCTTTGACCAGAGACTGTAGTTTCACACACATATACACACTAACCCGACCCCTAAACCTACCCATCACACACACACACACACTAACCCGACCCCTAAACCTACCCATCACACACACACACACACACACACACACTAACCCGACCCCTAAACCTACCCATCACACACATACACACACTAACCCGACCCCTAAACCTACCCATCACACACACACACACACTAACCCGACCCCTAAACCTACCCATCACACACACACACACACACTAACCCGACCCCTAAACCTACCCATCACACACACACTAACCCGACCCCTAAACCTACCCATCACACACATACACACACTAACCCGACCCCTAAACCTACCCATCACACACACACACACACACACACACACACACACACACACTAACCCGACCCCTAAACCTACCCATCACACACACTAACCCGACCCCTAAACCTACCCATTACAAACACACACACACACTAACCCGACCCCTAAACCTACCCATCACACACATACACACACACTAACCTGACCCCTAAACCTACCCATCACACACACACACACACTAACCCGACCCCTAAACCTACCCATCACACACATACACACACACTAACCCGACCCCTAAACCTACCCATCACACACACACACACACACACACTAACCCGACCCCTAAACCTACCCATCACACACACACACTAACCCGACTAGGACCCTAGTTTTTGTATGTACTACCACTATTATATAGCACTTACTATTTAATTCTGTATTTGTATTCATTTTCGGTATGCTTTAAATGCGGTCCTGAAACTGCATCGTCCAGGGCTGCGTTTCCAGATAGCAATGGATCTTAGGACTTACAAACATTTTTAAGTCCTACTTAAGTTACGACGGTTTTAGGAAACGGCCCGTAAGTCTAAGATAATTTGCACGATTGTCTTTACGATCTACTTAGCCTTACGATGCCTGTGGGAAACGCAGCCCAGTATTGCAGGATTATACTATTGGGGGATTATTACTATTTACAATTTAGAAATAAAAAATAGCATCAACATAAACCCATTTTAATTTTTTACTGGTCTAATTGTGAAAAATGTTGCTCTTATTTATGAACATTCTCTCCAAATTACCAGGCTTAATTTATGGATGGATAAAGTGGTTGGTTGGATGGATAGAATGTGTGAATGAAATCAAGTCATGCCTGACATTTTTCTAGTTGAAAATCAACTATAAACATGTCATAAGATGGAGGGAAAATAGGTTGTGAATGCTGTTTAATGCTCAATATCTCGGTCTCTCTCACCTTAAAAGTCTCCATCCAGCGAGGTTGTTTGATCTGGTAGTAAATGACTGACCTATACTCGTTCACAGGCCGATCTCCAGCTCCCAGACAGATCGAGTTCTGTACGACACAAGACAGCTGTCAATCAACACCGGAAACACTGCCATAATCAGAATATTTCCTCGTCTAATTTATCGTTACAAATATATATATATATATATATATATATATATATATATATATATATATATATATATATATATATATATATATATATAAATATATATATAGCTATTAAGAAAGTTATAGTACTAGTAGTAGTAATATACTTTATTGTCCTCGAAAGGACATTTGTTTTGGACTACATGTTGCTGCATATACATATAAAAAGAGGAGAAACAGTTTAAAATTAATAAGATAAGCTGTTATTCAGCATTCGTACAGATACAGGAACAAAGGAATTCTTATACCAAATTAGTTTGCACAATGGGACTCTATATCTTCTACTGGAGGGGAGCATTTCATACTGTGAATACAAAAAATTTATTTGAAAGGTGTTCATATATTGTAGGATTATGCTATTGGGGCCGGATACAAGATGATTTGAACTTTTTGAATACATTTTAAATGTATATATTTAAAATGTGAACATTTAAAATTACATATATATGTATATATATAAATTCTTGAAAATAATGGGGTAATAATGGGGTTTCTTGAAAATAATACGATTTGACACTTGAAAGTTATACATTTTTACCAAGGTACTTTCAATAATTGATTGAGTAATACATAAATAATTGAATTTAATAAATCATTAATAAACTTATAGAAATAGTTAAATGCATTTTGAATATATTTTAAATGTATACATTTAAATTTTTATATAAAAGTAAAATTTAAATTTAAAAAGTAAAATTTGGATGAACATAAACGACTGGTCTACTGTATTAGAATGATATATTTTAACCAAGATACTTTAAAAAATAACGTACATACCGTAACAAATCATTACTAAATCTAAATAAATTGTTAAATACATTTTAAATATATATACTTAAACTTTTCAATATATAAGTATATATAAAAAATATATAATTGTTTTGAATATCAATACAATTCACTGAACATATTATTTGGATGAATATGAACTACTGGTTTGACCATTTGAATTTTTAATTGTATACATGTTAACCAAGATATTTTCAATAATAACAACATGAACACTGATGTTATAACAGGTCATTACAAAATGTAAAGAAATTGTTAATTAGAAATAGAAAATGTTAAATTATATATATATATATTAGGGCTGTCAGTTAAACGCGTTATTAACGGCGTTAACGCAAACCCATTTTAACGGCGTCAATTTTTTTATCGCGCGATTAACGGTCTTTTTGGCCTAGCAAACTTTGTCGTTTTTTTTCACATGCTTTTGCAACAGGACGCGGCATGCGTGGCGCTGCGCTATGAAACCCATTCATTTCAATGGCTTGCGCCGCGCGAGGATGTTTTGTTTTGTGTGACCAAAGCGCAAGCGGATCTAGCTGGACCGCAAACAAAACAACAGGCACGCCGCACACACTTGTTTGGGCTTGCGAGCCGACCAAATAGAAGGTTAACGTTACGCTTTGAGTGGATGACGAGCGCGAGACGCCGAAATGGATGCCAATAAGATTCTGAATGGAAAGTTTACTTTTTAAAAGTTGCCAAATGGTTCCATTGAGAAGACCAAAGTGATCTGTGTGTTTTGTCGTTGTGAACTGAGCTATCATCATCGCAGCGCGTCTAGTCTGAAATACCACTTGATGGCCAAGCACACACACACACACACACACACACACACACACACACACACAGCTGATGCAAATTCTCCGCCCCCTCGTCAATATCAGGACCTCGTCAGTATTTCTTTCACCGTTTTATTAATGGACAGTGTTACATTGAGAGATTATTTGCTCCAAGTGAGAATGTTAGTGTGAAATTGAACACAATGTTGTTTTCAATAAAAAACATTTGCACAAAGCAAGCCGATCCACTTTTCCATGTTGATAAGAGCATTAAAATGAGAAAAAATAATGGGACAAAAAGAAAATCAAGAGACATTTAGAATAGATCAAAATAATTGCGATTAATCGCGAGTTAACTATGACATTAATGCGATTAATCACGATTAAATATTTTAATCGTTTGACAGCCCTAATATATATATATATATACTCGTTATATTTATTACGAATACGAGGTGTCAATCAACACAGAAAACCCCGCCCAATCCCAATATTTCCTTGTCTCATCCCAACCCATCGGCTGACCTTTGACCTCCCCGCTAAGAGGGTTCACTCACCGGCACGATCTTCCCCTCCTCGTCACACACCAGCATAATGACCTCCACGTTCTTCTGCGTGGTTTTGTTGTACTTGTCAAAGTCTCCTGAGTGCAGCGTGAGGTAGATGTCGTTACGGATGTCCCCCGGCATGATGATCTCAGGAAAACCCAGTTTCCGTGCAACCACTGTGCTCCGGTCCACCAGGTGGGGATATTCCTTCCGGATCTGGATGATGTCGCCCACTAAAGCTTTCATGGTGACCCACAGACCTGCGGGACGGGAGTCGATGAAAAACACACTCCAAAAAAATTTGTTTTGAAGCTGTGTGTGTGTGTGTGTGTGTGTGTGTGTGTGTGTGTCTATGTGAGTGTGAGTGTGTGTGTGTGTGTCTATCTGTCTGTCTGTCTGTGTGCGTGCCTGTGTGTTAGTGTGTGTGAGTGTGAGTGTGTGTGTGTGCGTGCGTGTGTGAGTGCGTGGCTGTGTGTGTGTGTGTGTGTGCGAGCGTGTGTGAGCGCGTGCCTGTGTGTGTGTGTCTATCTGTCTGTCTGTCTGTGTCCGTGCTGGCCTGTGTGTTAGTGTGTGTGAGCGCGTGCCTCTGTGTGTGTGTGTGTGTCTATCTGTGTGTGTGTGTGTCTATCTGTGTGTGTGTGTGTGTGTGTGTGTGTCTGTCTGTCTGTCTGTGTGCGTGCCTGTGTGTTAGTGTGTGAGCGCGTGCCTTTGTGTGTGTGTGTGTGTGTGTCTATGTCTGTCTGTGTGCCTGTGTGTTAGTGTGTGCGTGTGTGTGTGTGTGTGTGTGTGTGTGTGTGTGTGTGTGTGTGTGTGTGTGTGTGTGTGTGTGTGTGTGTGTGTGTGCCTGTGTGTGTTTGGACGGGATTATGAGTATTAAAGCATTAGCGGAGGGAACGCTGCTGTGATGTCATTTGACCAGGGAAACCACAGTGAGTCGTACCTTGGCCTCCGCTGTCGCCTCGCGACGACGTCACCTTGTTTAGCAGAGCGTGCAGAAAGTCATTCTCAGCTATGACTCTACAAACACACACACACACACACACACACACACACACACAAGAATAGAGAACAGTAATTACTTTCAATAATAACATCACTGCAAATTTTCATTAGTAAATGCACATTAATTAAAATATAAAGAAATAGTTACATACAAATGAGTGCATTTACACACGCACACACACACTATATATGTGTGTGTGTGTGTGTGTGTGTGTGTGTGTGTGTGTGTATATATATACACACACATTAACATTATATATATACTACATGTATATTCAAATATAATAATAATATATATATATATATATATATACACACAGACATAAACAAACTTTTATGTTAGATGCGATTAATCGACAGCACTATATAATAATATATATATGTACTAATAGGTCATTAATACATGTAAAGACAAACTAGAAATAGAAAATGTCATATAAAAAATAAAAAATTAGAGTATGACAAAAAGCAAAAGCAAAAATTATAAAAAATTATGAGAAAGTTGAATTTATGCGATTAAAATACATAATTACGAGATCAGAGGGTCATAATTTTGACTTTTAGCAATAAAATGTTTTCTAAATATAATTTCAATGGACATGAACTACTGGTCTATGACTTGACTTAAAGTTAAAACACTTTCGATAATAATAACAACGGCAACAATGTAAATGTAAATAAAAAGTTAATTCGAAATATAAAATGTCATTTAAAATATATAAATATAAAATGTAATATGTCCAAAAAATGTATTCATATTTGAATGGAACTGGTGTTGTTAATTAAAGGACTGAAATCAGGTTTCTTAAACTATGACAGCTGCGTTTGGCTCAACTGTGCTATGATTCACAGAAAATGAAAATTGTGTGAAAATTGATATCAAGTCAATCAAAACTCAATTAAAACAGGGTGAGCAAACAATGAGAACTTCCTCGTTTGGCTGAACTATTCCTGCCAGATACAGCGGTGAACAGGAGACGAGAAGAGGAGAGACTTACGGGTGAAAGGGAATGAAATACTGCTTTTCTTCGTCACATTCTGCCTTTCCTTTGATGATGTCGCTGATATCCATCACTGCCAATAAGCACAGATGTATATATATATATGCGTCTCTATGATAAATGCAGATCAAATGAGATGATTCATCCTGATATTTACCAGCCACACCAAACGGCCTCCGCAGGCCCGTCGTCCATTTCTTATGATGAGCGTCTTTCAGATCCATACGGCCCACGCGCACAATCTGACAGATCAGATAGATCTTCTCTCGGTTCAGGTCTTTATTCCCCAGATCCTTGACAGAGAGAAAGAAGAGAGTCTTTCAATCTCCAGGACATCAAAACATCTCTGCAGTCACTAAAGAAACATGTATTTGTAATATAAATGGTCCCTTATGAAAGCCTGTTTCCATCACATGAGATGATTTGGTAAATCATAAGTATGAGATAAAAAGTAGAAATTACAAGTATGACATAAAATGTACAAATTCTGGCATAATATGACATAAAAGGTCCTCATTATGGCATAAGAAGTCAATGTTATTACATTAAAAGTCACATTTATGACAAAAAAAGTCACAATTATGAGAAGAGAAGTCAAATTATGAGATTAAAAAGACATCATTGAGGAAAAACTGTTAATTATGAGATTAAAAAGACATCATTATGGGGGAAAAAAGTCCAAATTATGAGATTAAAAGACATCATTATGAGGAAAAAAGTCCAAATTATGAGATTAAAAAGACATCATTATGAGGAAAAAAGTCCAAATTATGAGATTAAAAAGACATTATGAGGAAAAAGTCGAAATTATGAGATTAAAAAGACATCATTATGGGGGGAAAAAAATCGAAATTATGAGATTAAAAAGACAGAGGAAAAAAAATCGAAATTATGAGATTAAAAAAACATCATTATGTGGAAAAAAATCGAAATTTTGAGATTGCAAAGTCAACTAGTCAAATTTATGACATTAAAAATAATTATGAGATAAATCACATTTATGAGTGTAATTCTTGAGTCATAGTTCTGAGAAAAAAGTCAAAATGGAGAATGAAAAGTGACATTTATGAGTATAATGTATGAGTCATAATTCAGAGATAAAAAGTCAAATTTGAGATTAAAAAGTCATATATATATAAAACAAAAAAATCTGATTAACCAAAGCATGATTTTTTTTGATGTGGCAGACATATTGAGTGACTTACAGTAAAGACCACCTTCAGACTGTTGAGCATCTCAATGTCCTTCGGCAGACCTTTATCTCCCCATCTGACCAGATAATTCTCACTGCAGAGAGAGAGAGAGAGAGAGAGAGAGAGAGAGAGAGAGAGAGAGAGAGAGAGAGAGAGTTAATGGTGTTAATGACAAACACCTGTTAGAGTCAGAACTCATGAGTGTGTGTCAGTGAGACGCACCTGATGTTGGTCTGTTTGTTGGGGTCATACAGAGACATGAAGAGCTCTGAATCCTCCCCGATTCGACACACAAAGTTACGCACAAACACATAGAGGCTGTGTGTGGGAGAAGACTGGATCCGTGCGGACACTCCGTAATGATCCATCTGAACGTTGGACTGCACCGAGAAGAGCAGAAAACACAGGAAATTACGTTAAATAGATTTTTACATCTTCAGGAAAAACCTGACTGTGAAAACTCACTACTACGATACTAGGGTGTTGCTATGTGGTTGCTAAGGAGTGTCATTTAGCACTTGATGGGTTGCTAGAGTGTTCTGAGTGGTTGTTAAAGCATTGTTAAGTGGTCGTTAGGGTGTCTGGGCGGTTACTAAGGAATCATTATCCAGCTGCTAGGGTGCCTGGGTGGATGCGAAAGGTGTTGTCAAGTGGTTGCTAGGGTGTCTGGGTGATCACTAGGCTGTTCTGGGTGGTTGTGAAGGTGTTGTCAAGTGGTTGCTAGGACATTATTATGGAGTTACTAGGGTGTCTGGGTGGTTGCTAGTGTATCTATTCTAGGTAATTGTGAAGGTGTTGCTAAGTGGTTGCTAGGACATTAATATGGAGTTACTAGGGTGTCTGGGTGAATGCTAGTGCATCTAGGTAATTGTGAAGGTGTTGCTTAGTGGTTGCTAGGATATTAATAAGGAGTTACTAGGGTGTCTTGGTGATTACTAGGTTGTATGGGTGGTTGTGAAGCTGTTGTTAAGTGGTTGCTAGGGCATTATTATGGAGTTACTACGGTGTCTGGGTGGTTGCTAACGTATCTAGGTAATTGTGAAGGAGTTGTGAAGTGGTTGCTAAGACATTATGGAGTTGCTAGGGTGTCTGAGTGATCGCTAGGTTGTTCTGGGTGGTTGTGAAGGTGTTGTCAAGTGGTTGCTAGGGCATTATTATAGTTACTAGGGTGACTTGCTAGTGTATCTATGTAATTGTGAAGGTGGTTGCTAGGGCATTATTATGGAGTTACTATGTCTGTGTGATCGCTAGGCTGTTCTGGGTGGCTGCAAAGGCGTTGCTAAGTGGTAGCTAGGGTATTGAGCTTTTGCTAGTGTGTCTGGGTGGATGCGAAGGCCTTGCTACAGCAGGTCATTATTATGCTGTTGCTACAGGGTTCTGGGAGATGTTTAGTTTGATAAGTGTTATAAGGTTATACTGAGCTATATTCACAGCAGACTTGGACCGGAGGAATGTAAAGCCATGGGATCTCATTGCTTTAGTTTGTTCAGCCATCCTAAACATCTAAAAATGTCTCATTAAAACTACCAACTCTGTGATGCTTATGAGAAGCTCTGTGCGGTTTCATTCTGACGGTTCGTCTGTAGACCATTAAATGAAAGTGAAATGAGAACCTGTTCCTCTTTAATTCGCTCTGTGATCTTGACCGTGGCGTCCTCGTGTGCTCGGAAGAGGCTGATGACGCTGGCTCGCTCGGGGTCGAGGATATTCCCGTCAGCATCCCGAACAACCACATCCAGCTCCAAGATCCTGGAGGCAGAACAACACTTGATTGGACTCAAGTTTGAGAGGTTGTACTCGCTCACATTTACATGATTATGCAGCACACACACACACACACACACGCTTGAAATAATCTGACAGATGTGCTCTTGCCCGGAGCTCTGTGAAATCCTGTGCTCCCATGATGCACTTCAGCCATGATGTGCTTCGTTTCATTAAGACTCGTTCTTGCACATCACGGACAGCAACATTCAAGCTTATCACTGGCATGGATTTTGCTGTTTTCTATGGAAGCTTGTTTCCGCCACAGAATGAAAAATAAAAAAGGTAATAGCGACTTTTTATATCACAATTCTGACTTTTTTTCTCACAATTGCGAGTTTACATCTCGCAATTCTGACTTTATTTCTCAGAATTGCGAGATATAAAGTCGGAATTGCGTGATATAAAGTCAGAATTGCGTGTTATAAAGTCAGAATTGATTGATATAAAGTCGCAATTGCAGGTTATAAAGTCAGAATTGCGATATATAAAGTCAGAATTGATTGATATAAAGTCGCAATTGCGTGTTTTAAAGTCAGAATTGACTGATATAAAGTCGCAATTGCAGGTTATAAAGTCAGAATTGCGAGATATAAAGTCAGAATTGCGAGATATAAAGTCAGAATTGATTGATATAAAGTCGCAATTGCGTGTTTTAAAGTCAGAATTGACTGATATAAAGTCGCAATTGCAGGTTATAAAGTCAGAATTGCGAGATATAAAGTCAGAATTAAACTATTCTGAGGGGGAAAAAGTTAGTCTTTTTTTGCTTAGAATTGGTCTGATAACTTCCAATTGCGAGTTTATATCTCACAATTATGAGAAAAGATGTCAGAATTTCGAGATATAAACTCGCAACTATGTGTAATAAAGTCAGAATTGTGAGATGTAAACTCACAATTGTGAGAGAAAAAAGTCAGAATTGTGAGATAAAAAGTCTCAATTCTGTCTTTATTTCTCAGAATTGCGACTTTATATCTCGCAATTGCGACTTTATTTATCACAATTCTGACTTCATATCTCGCAATTGTGAGATAAAAAGTCGCAATTGTTTTTTTATTTTTTTTATTCAGTGGCGGAAACAAGCTTCCATAGTTTTCATATGTTTTTTTATCTGTATTTTGTTTGGTTAATCTATATTTCATTTTATTATTTACTGAAGACAAGAGTCACTAACAAAGTACAAGGAAAGTAATGACAAGCAATAGCGCACATTTAAGCAATAAAACAAAGATACAAATTAAAAACAGTGCATAGTCTTCACTGTGTGAACTAGAGGATAACATTCAGAATCACGTTGTTTTTTTAACAGAGATCACGATTCTCCAAAGATTCTGAACAGATGACTAAACAAAATAACATGTAATTTACTAGAGGTTCTGACAAAATGTTCATTTCTGCAGTGAAAGAATAAATGACTCATTCATAAATACTTCACTTGTTTCATTTCTAGATAAATCTGCGTTTTTGAACAAGCCTCTTGAATTAATGGTTCATAAATAGAAATACATATTTTTTACAGTCACTTGTCGCCACCTACTGGTGTAACGATGTAATCGATATAATCGTTATTAGAAGTGCCTTCAAATAACAATACTTTCTATACTTTTCTATGCAATACTTTTTTACAGTAACTTTCTAAAGGTGATTTACTCAATTTTAAATGCTACCGTAGATATTAGTGTTTATATCCGAAATATAAACCTTAATCCCAGGTCTTCTGTGCTAATATGAATATTTGAAACACAGAAATGTGTGGCTGAAAAGACTGTTTGTGAAGCGGTTTCATGCCTATAACATCTGCTCTCTCTGGATCAGCGATTTAAACACAGATTTGAATGTTTCAGTGTGATTTTGTTGAAGGTTTAATAGACACAGGCGAATCGTTGTCGTTTAGGAATAAGATCGCGTGGGTGTCTAAACCGAGCTCGCGATCTTTTAACGATTAATCGTGCAGCTCTAGTATTAAGTGAATATGAATCCATATTTAAGCTACAAAAGTTATTCAGCCAAGAGCAGAGCTTAATTAATTATGTTGGTTAATTGACAAACGGCAGCAGGTTTATTAGGCTCCTGTCACTTTAAGACCTAATGCACAGATCCAATATACGATTAATCGCATCCAAAAAAAAAGTTTGTGTTTACATAATATATGTGTGTGTACTGTGTATAATTATTTTGTATATAAATGCACACACGTATATATTTAAGAAAAATGTTATTTATGTATAAAATGTTTATATTTATATAAAATATACATTATATATAGGCTACATTCAGTCTATATACAGTATATACATGCAAATATTTCTTAAATACACATGCATGTGTGGGTATATACATATTAAAAATAATTATACACCATATGTGGGTATGTACACACACATATATTATGTAAACACAAACTTTTATTTTGGATGCGATTAATCGCGATTAATCGTTTGACAGCCCTACTATAAACATATCATGATGATGACATAACTCGTTATCTTGAGAAAACAAGAATAAACAGGCAGAGCGAGGCAGGTTTTTCCCCGCAGTAATTCATTCCCGTTCAGGTGTCAGGAAGACATTTTTATCCCCTTGAGGTTTGTTAATTGATTCCTTTATGATAATGTACAAATTAACTAATACATTAACAACAGCCCAGAGCAAATCACAGAAGAATAGAAATTACACCAGCCGACTGGATCCCATTATTCTACATTTGATCAGATCTGTTGTAAAGGTAGTGTTTGTACCATTTGTAGATGATAATGTCATAATATTGTATGATTACTTTCATATAATATGGTATGTGTTTGGTCTTCCAAAGCAAACAATAAAATGACATTGGCATGGTCAAAAATGCACACAGACACGCTGACGGATAAACAGACATGGACACAAATAGAAGAGACACTTGGAATATGTACTTATTTCCATAGTCGATCTTTGAGGTGACTTTCTGTTTGAGTTCTTTAAACTCGTCGCTCGGCAGCGTCCCGGACAGGAGCTGGGAACGCCACTCCATCAAATCCCACATCAGCCTCTGGACCTGACTGAAACGATCCTTCTTACTGGACTGCTGAAAAACAAAGACGATCGCTGATCAGAAGTTCAGGTTGTGCTAGGGTGACCAGATGAGATTGGCAGAAAATCGGGACGGGACGGGGACGGGTGGCAGGCCTACTATGATATTAGACTACATAGCCTATAATAAAAGATCATGGGCCCTATCTTGCACCCGGCGCAAATGACTTTGTACACTGACGCATGTATCATTCCTATTTTGCACCCGCGCAAAGCGGACTTTTCCCTCCACAGACACACGTCGGTTAACTAAGAAATACACTTGCGCTCCCCGGGGCGGTTCAGCGCAAAGAGGAGGCGTGTTCCGGCGCAAACTTTCCCTCATGCTATTTTGCAGTTCCAGAAAACAATTCCGCCACTGACCAGAAAAAAACCTACTCTAAAGGCAGTGGCGCGTTGCGCATACATTCAGATGCTATTTTAAGCGCGCATGCTTGGCCATAATACAGTGTGAACAACGCGCATAGATGATTCTCTCATCTACACAGATGCATTTTATCTTGCAAATGATACATTATTATAAGGAAAAATATTTAAACACGAGGGAAATCATTGTTGTGTCCATGACGATGGGTAAATAGGCATAAAGCTTACACATTTACCCAAATTATTATATGCATGTTTAACCGAAGCTAATTTGGGTGGGTTTGTCCCATCCCCAATGTCACTTCTCTTTCTTTTACGGCCCTGACGAGAACATCGATCTCCTCGGCTGTGAACCGATCAAGGGCGTAGGTTTAGGGGGGGATGCTAGGTACTAGTCCCAATCAATATTTTGAGATGACAAATTTGTCCCCACCAACATTTAGCAAGCTCCTTTGAACTGCTATTTTGATATTTGCGCTGCATTTGGATCTTTGCGCTGCTAATTGGATCGATTCCAACGGCCAGGACGACGACAGTACAAGATACGCCGTAATTTGATTGGCGGCGGGGTATCTGACAGGCAGGCTACACGCGCGGGCCGGGACTACTTTTTGTGCTTGCACTCACTGGCAGCGAGCGGGGTGTGTGTGTGTGTGTGTGTGTGTGTGTGTGTGTGTGTGTGTGTGTGTGTGTGTGTGTGCGTGTGTGCGTGTGTGCGTGACGACGCCGACGGTAAGTTACCAGGGCTGTCTTTCTGCCTACCATATACAAAGGCCAGAGTAAAACATTTTAATATTCCGGTTTCCCCACCAAAAAGCTGAGACCAAACCTACGCCCATGGAACCGATTCTGAAGCGCGCTGGTCAATGCGCCGTTATAATAGTATTGCGCCATGGAACAAGCGCACCTCGTTCATCATGCTCTTAAAGGGAATGTGATATGACGCTCTTATTGGTTTGTTTCCGTTACGCCCAAACCACACCTATGAATAATGAAGCTACTTCAGACAAACCCCTTTTAGATTTGCGCCAGGTGCAAGAGGCATTTATCCAGCCGGGAAAATAGCAACAGCGCCGGGATCCGACCACAAAGTTACTTGCGCTTTGACACTTGCGTTTCAGATCGTTAAAATAGGGCCCAATGGATTTCTAACCTGAACTAAACATATTTTTATTCAAAGATCAGGTCATTAGGCTTTAGTCTGCCACAAAATAAAAACATTAAAATCATGAACTCGCATGTCATTGTGAAGAAAAAAACATTGACTGTTGTAACAGTGCGTAAATCAGACCTTTCAGGCTATAGCCATTCATATTTAAAATGAAAATTAGCTTATCAATGCATATCTAAACTCACGCCTTTGTAGAACTTCAAAAAAAGAAACAGCCAATGAGCAGCCGGCGACAGGACGACTCAGCCTCACGGACAGTTTTTAATGTTTTATCAGACTATAACTACTCAAGATTTTGCTTTAGTATAATTTTCGGGACAATTAGGGCTAGATTCGGGACAACAGCTTAGATTTCGGGATGTCTGGTCACCCTAGGTTGTGCACATGCATTGGACTTGTGATGTTGGATATTTTACTTATTTGAAGCATGCAGCAGTATATGCAACCTTGGCTGCTTTTCCACCGTCGGGCCAAACCGCTCTCGCTACTTAACCGCTTCATTACGCGCCGGTACTGATATGGTTTCATTATCTACTGTGGGACTGATAACAGAGCGCTTTATGCAAAACAAACGCGTCAGTCATTGCTGTTAACGCAAGAGTTTACAGACGATATGAGATGTAAATAGCAACCATGTTATGGAGGATGATCAGATATTTATTTTAATTTTATTATTAACTTACATTAAGCTCAAGCTATAGAGAAACTGGTTAGTCAACCATGCTGAGAATTGCGGACCGAGAACAGTTTGTAATCATGCTGAACCAAATCAAATATAACTAGAACCGCTCCTTACGCTCTTAGAACGGCTCGGCCCGATGCTGGAAAAGTGGCGTTGGTCACATGACTTCCATGAAGAACCTCTAACATCCATGGAAACTTTCCATTATACAACAGGTTCTTTAGATCATTTGAAAGAAACAAAAGAAAAAAATCAAAATGGTTCTTCTTAGGCAGCACTACAAAAAGCCCATTTGAATAAAGAACATCTTTTAAAAATATAAAGAACCTTTTGTATTAATGAAAGGGTTCCATGGAAGTTAAACGTTCTTTGTGGAATCCTTGACACCTTTATTTTTAACACACCCATTTAAATGTCTTACCAAATAGAGTTGTTTCCAGATAGTGCCCCATTCTCTCAGTGTGGTGGTCACCTCCTTCACCAGGGGCATCTCAACAGAGGTAATGACCTCCTCATCTCTGGATGGATGGATGGATGGATGGATGGATGGATGGATGGATGGATGGATGGATGGATGGATGGAAATAAACACAGTCAGATTTATGGATGGATGGAAAAACAGTCAGATGGATGGATGGATGGAAATAAACACAGTCAGATTTATGGATGGATGGAAAAACAGTCAGATAGATGGATAGATGGATGGAAAAACAGTCAGATGGATGCATGGATGGAAACAAACACAGTCAGATAGATAGATAGATAGATAGATAGATAGATAGATAGATAGATGAATTGATGGATGGATTGATGGAAAAACAGTCAGATAGATGGATAGATGGATGGAAAAACAGTCAGATGGATGGATGGATGGATGGATGGAAAAACAGTCAGATGGATGCATGGATGGAAACAAACACAGTCAGATTTATAGATTGATAGATAGATGGATGGATTGATGGATGGATTGATGGAAAAACAGTCAGATAGATGGATAGATGGATGGAAAAACAGTCAGATGGATGGATGGATGGAAACAAACACAGTCAGATTTATAGATTGATAGATAGATAGATAGATAGATAGATAGATAGATAGATAGATAGATAGATAGATAGATAGATAGATGAATTGATGGATGGATGGAAAAACAGTCAGATGGATGGATGGATGGAAACAAACACAGTCAGATTTATAGATAGATAGATAGATAGATAGATAGATAGATAGATAGATAGATAGATAGATAGATAGATAGATAGATAGATAGATAGATAGATAGATGAATTGATGGATGGATGGATAAACAGTCAGATGGATGGCTAGATGGAAAGACAGTAAGATTGATAGATAGATAGCATGGATGGATGGATGAATGGATGGACGGACATACTCACCCTCTCTTTTCGATGATGACTTCCTTTAGCTCTATAAAGTTGGCAGGAAATGCTCCCTTAAATAAAGGAAGAAAGTAAATCAGCCGGCAGGGAGTAGAGGAAGTTCAGGTCAGATATTCGGGAAGAGAACATTCTGCTCTTGTACAAACACAATAAAAAAAATATGCATTTACTCACTTTTCTCTCTTTGTTCTTGATCACGTAACCTTTATACCATCCTGGAACAATAACACACTGGTTTACATTTCAGGCAATTTATGAGAATATTTCTATAGTCAAGTCACCTTTATTTATATAGCGCTTAACAGGGAAAGTTCGGGCAAGTACTCTCAAAGTTATGAACAAATAATCTTCTCGTAACAAAGGAATACAGAAGACGTCAGTGTGATTATTCAGCACGAGTCGGTACAGTGTTGATTCAGTTCAGTTCAATAACAGTGTTGATGTTACAGCATTCGTCAATTATGAAACAACTTTAATTCAGCTATAAAGAAGCTCAATAATGTTGCTGAATATTAAGAGTCATTTACTATTTTACTATTAAGAGGTGTGTTCACACTTGTAGTTCGGTTCGCTTTTAGTCCGGAACACAAAAAAACACATTTAGTCCTGGTCCGCTTAGTGTTCACACTGACACTTTACTGTAACACTGAACCTAAAGGCATAAAGAGGTTCACTGATCGGCTTCTATTATGTTTATTTCACACGGCTGTGATCTGGGCTAAAAGCGCTCGTTGTGTGTGCGTAGCTACATATGATGGTATTTCGACCAGATGAGAACTCGTGAAGGGCTTATAAAATGTGTAAAGGAGTCAAAACAGCGTCACACACACATCCCTCCGTCACACACAGACGAAGATCTGCTGTGAGGAGATGTGGTTCTGACGCCTGTTCTGAACTGTGATGGGCAAAAAGACTAGAGAGAGAAAAAACAGGGGTGCCTTTTGTCCTGTTTTTGGTTCGATTACATATCTTTGGTCCGAGTTGCGTTCATATTTAATTCGAACCGCACCAGACTTCGTTAGGAAGTGGACCAGACTCATGTTTTCAGCGTCTCGGTCCGCTTGTTTGGTGGCACCAGGGTCCGGATGAGAGGGTTCACTCTTAGGGTGTATTCACTCAAGCTGGAGTTCGTTTCCCCTCCTGGTGCGGATCTTTTGGGCACTCGGGTGCGGATCAAGCAACCGTACCGAGACCAAGCTGAAGAGGTGATCTCGGTGCGGTTCCAAACAAGTTTTGGTACGGTTCGTTTAAGGTGAATTTCTGTCCAATGAATGTTGAATTTGTTTACAAATTTTGGCTCAATTGCAATGCAAAAAGGGCAGTGTGAAAGCGAGCACACAAAAAATCAACAGTGTATTTGGTCCGCACCAAAGCAAGTGAACTAGCGGACTTTCCTGGTGTGAATACGCCCTAACAGCGTGATCGCACCCGGGTACGTTTTAATCCAAAACAAACATGCCAAGTGTGAACACACACCCTAAAACCCCAGCTCAAACAGTAGAGCATGACGCTAGCAACGGCAAGGTCATGGGTTTAATTCCCAGGGAACGCATGAACTGATCAAATGTACACTTTGCATGCAATATAAACAAATTCTGTTAAATGCATAAACCAAAAGTAAATGCAGCATCCCAGAATCCCTCACCTTCACAGGACTCCTGTATGTGTACCGTGTCCCCGACAGCCAAGGACAACTGCTTTTCCGCTTTGGCGTTGAAATTCCACTTAACTTCAGAGAAAATACAAATTGCATTTTAAAACGCATAAAGTGAAGTCACAGTTTGGATTTATTTCTCAAGTGATGCCCAGCAAAACAGCAGAATGAGATCCTTCAATGCTCCCTTTAAGAACGATAAGAAACTGTCCTCAACTACTTCGCTTTCTTCTTGTCTGGTGTGAAAAAAGTCCTGCAATTCATGAGTGGAGCACAAACGCTGCGGGACGACACACACACTGAACTTTAATTCTTTAGCCAACATCAAAGACATGGAAATGTTAAACTGCAGAGATGGAGAACATCATATTACACACACACACACACACTTTATTTCTGCAAGTACGAGTTCGTTGGCCTACTTCCTCTCAGAGCCGCTTCCTGTGCAACACCACACACACACACACACACACACACAGATACACGCCGCCATCAGCATGTTTACAATTAAAATAACTTTCAATAAGCATTTACAAGAGCAGAAAGCTTTTTATAATGAATTAGTTAATAAGTTTTAGTATGTGCAATATCCTCATTTATTCACTATAGTGAGCTAGAAAACTGCTGACTACACCAGTCCAGAACCAGAGGCACTAACATCGCCAATCAAAAGTCAAAACACTTTTGCATTCATTTCAAGACTGTTTCGCACAAAAATAACTCCTGGTGCGAGTTCAATATTCACAAATAACTCTAAATAAAGTTACTCTCATCAGCGTCACCATCTCAAGCTAGCACTGCTCTTCCTGGACGCTTCACACACGAGCTTAAAGTGGATTTCAAATGTCATTTGCATTAAATATTTCTTCCCAAAGCATGGTCAACCAAAGAGACTTTAGTTAGACTTTATTTAAGTTAGTTTGTCTCAGATGTTTCTCCAATTCCTTCAGAGAAAACGGACACAATCAGTGTTATTTTAGTCTAATTCAAATACTATTATACGTTTAGAATTTGATTTCATTTATTTTATGAGAAAAGTACCGAGTTGAAACTGAGATCTCTGACTTTTGATTGCACACTTGAGCAAATATGAGTAACATTTTGAGACATTAGTGAGACGAAGCTCTAGAGGCTTGTGTGAGAGGCTTTCTCTTCATTGCGGTCTATGAGAAACAATCAAGATATTAAAGAGATCTCATTTCACGCAGGCATCCTCTAAAAAATAAATGTTGCTCTTGTGTTATTAAATGTCGTGAAACCGTAAAGCACATTCGTTCAGCAAACAGACTGAAAAGGCAAATGCTTTAGACTGTAAAAAGTGAAAATGTGCAGAGGTTCCTTAAGAAGTTATTTGTAGGTGTATTCAGTTGCATTAAATTCTATTTTTGACTTTAATAAACCATTTCTAATGCTAACAAGCATTGCAAGACCGCATCATCATAAATCTGAATATTTGCAGGATTTCAAAGCAAACAACAAGTGCTAAAAGATAAAATGCTGCAATCTGGTTAGGCCAGTGACTGCCGAGCCGCTTGACTGATCCGTCTCTGCCCACATCCGGAGAAATAGGAACTGAATTCATGCGACTACAGGCGGCTGCTGCGAGAGGCGCCAGGGATATACACAAACACACACACACAAATACACAGAAAACATTCATTCCTGCACAGGTGAATCACAAAAAAAAAGGCCAAACTCACCAACTCCATATCTTTCAGAGCTAGTTTTGGTCCAAGGAGCCATTGGTTGGACTTTGAAACGCTCTCCTGCGTCTCTTTCTGTCTGTATGTAATCTTTCAGAGTGTCTCAGTTCCTTTCTGATGTCCTACACCGGCTGTGTTTTTGGGTGAGGGTGTGAGAAATAACCAGCATGAATGCTCCTCCTCCTCTCTGCCTGACTGTCTGCTTCTTCCTCTTCCTCTTTTGGCCTTCCATCGGCTGACATACGCAACGCAGCATGACGACTAAAGCACACGTTTCAATGGCTTTTATATGGATCATGCACTATGTGTTGAGTCCCAAACTCTGCTGTGATCTACAGTGTATTTAGGATGTGTGATGGAGCACGCAAATCATCATTTATGAATCTTTAATGCTGGAGGAAACATCTGGTGTGCGACGAGATAAAGCACAGATTCGCCTAAGATGTTTGATTTATGCATCTGAGAGACTTAATGCAAGCAGGTTTATACTAACACACAAACAAGCTGCTCTGTATCTGTACTCATCAAACATCAGAATAATGTCAATATTCAGGCGTAATACCGACAGTAGCCTACAGAGGGCACTCTCTCTGAGAGATTCATCATGCAGCTGAATAGAAGCAGGGTTATTATCATTAACTAAAACTAAAAATATTAAAACATTCGTGTTCGTTGAAATAAAGCTGAAATAAAAGAAAACCCAAAAAACTCAAACTGAATGCTTGTTGCCTTGGAAATATAAAGTAATATAAAGTAAATTATAAAAAAAATAAGTTTAAGTACTAAAACTAATAACTGGAAATGAAAAATTTAAACTAAAAATTAAAATGAATTAAATCTAAAAAGCAATATTTAAAAAAAACTAATAAATTGACAAAAGCACATAATGAAATTATTAAAAATGTAACAAAAAAATCACCATGAAAACTAAAAGTATAAAGACAAAAGCTTATTCAAAATATTAAACTATAATAGATCTAAAATAAAAACTAAAATGTTTTTATTATTTTATTATTTTTGTTCAAGTTTTAGTGATTTTGTTGCGTGTTTTTGTCATTTGTATTATTATTTTTAAGTAGCCTGTGTCTATATACTTTGTATTTGTTTTATAGAAATGTTGGCTTGGCAATAAACTGAAATAAGTTGAAGTACTAAAATTATTAAGTGGAAATAAAATAAGTAAATAAATTAAATCTAAATTGCAATATTTTAAAAAAATAATAATCAATTCACAAAAGCAGTGCACACAACAAAACTACTAAAAAATGATCATGAAAACTACATATATAAAAACGAAAGCAAATTATAATAGAACAAAAATAAAAACTTAAGTAGAAATGTCTGTTTTTAATTCATTTTTCTTTTTCGTATACTTTTTATTTGAACTTTAACGTTGTATTAATTTCATTGTGTTTTGTCATTATTATTATTCAGCATGTCTTTATACTTTTTCATTTTTATTTCAGTTTTTTAGCACATCAAAGTTCAACTAAATTAAAATGAGAAATGTTACTTTAGCAACTAGCTGAAATAAAATAAGTTTACATTTCAATTAAGCTTTTATTATATTGGTAACACAAATGTTTTAATTTCACTGAAAACACTCACTCAGAGTTCATTATGCAGATTTTTGAGTAGAAGGTTTTTTTTTAAATTCGGTTTTATTTTGTATTTCCTGTTTTTTTATTTTAATTTTGAGTTTAAGTTAAAGTTTTAGTGCTTTTGCGGTGAGTTATTATTTGCTTTTTTCAATTTGAATAAGTATTTATAACACTTATTAGTTATCATATATACATTTTATCATATCTTAAGGTGTTCTGTAAACCCTAACGCTCAAAATAACTAATTGGTTTGAGTAGGAAAAACTTAAATTAAACTAATTAGTTTAGTCAAATTAACTTTTATGAGTATTTCTCACTTTCTTTTTCTTTCAAGTTCACAGAACTGATATATTTTAAGTAAACTGAACGGTTTCTTTGTTTTGAGTTTTATGAAATTATTTCTTTTAATTTAGACGAACTTAAGTTTAACTGAAACGGCTGAGATGTCTATTTCCCAGCATGCTTTGCCGATGGCACTCGAAAGGGAGAGTAAATGCTCAAATTAAGTGTAATATAATGTTTGTTTTTTTTGTGCAAGATTAATGTTAAGTGGAAGATTTAGTAGTGGTTAATGTTTTGTTATTCTAATTTAGAAGAATTTCTGTTAATGTTGGTTTTAGGATAGTTTAGATAAAACCTTTATTTTGCTGCACTCATACAGCAAGTGCTACTCTATAACATACTATTGTTAACATGTTAACAAATTAGTCTGTTAGCAAACTAGCTTGTTAAAGCTAGTTTATACTAATAAAAGTGTTCACATTGAAATGACATGGAAGTTTTAAGTTAAATGTATGAATTATTATACTCAAACATTTCAAGTTAAGAACAATTAACAGTACAAAATAGAAATCTGCCAGTTCTGCTTACTTAAACTTTGAATTTCTTGACCTACAAATATTTGAGGAAACATTTTTTTAGTTTTGCCAACTTATTTGGGTTTACAACCACGTATCAACACACAGTTATGTTCAGAAAACGTCACATTTCTGTTACATACACGTCCATATGCATGATTCATCATTGAATACCAACATTTATGCATGTGGCAATTCTAAAATCAGCTGGAGGCCGTTAAAGACTCGGCTTTGTGTTTTCCTACTGTGATCTGTGCTGAAAACAGGACAGCGTCTCAGAAATAAACGCAGCCTTTTGTTGAAGCACAAAGAACTTCATAATACGCCCCATAATGTATCAGTCACTTTGATTTAAAGAGGTCCAAACATCTCCGCCGGTTTCCTCAAGTGGATAATGTGAGGGGTTTTAATTTGGATCAGACCACATAAAGCCTTATTCACCACAACAGTACAGGGAAGCAAAAATATAGAGATTAACTTTAAATATTTAAAAATAAATTATATAAATGATAATCAGTTGTTTGATACTCACCAGCATGTCCGTCGCTGTCAGGATCGTGTTGGTTAAACGCCTTCGCTGGTTACAGTGACATTGCAGGTTCAGTCCATCAGTTCACCACTGAACAAGACATTGAAACACACGATTAGGGAAAGTCATGGCAACTATGTGGCAAATTATGTGGATAATAATCAATAATAACAATCAATATGTAATTGTAAAGCATCGAATAAACACTTCAAAGTAAATGTAATAATATTGATTTGTATATAAAAGATGTGAAGCTGAATTTATAAGAATTCGAAAGTGGCAATAAACACTTGATAAGTTTGTGTGTGTGTGTGTGTGTGTGTGTGTGTGTGGTGTGTGTGTGTCCTGGCAAACCCTACATTATGAGGACAAAATGTCCCCCACAAAGATGCCTATTTGAAATCCTTGTGGGGAAATTTTTGGTTTCCCATTAAGAAAATATAATGTGTGTGTGTGTGGTGTGTGTGTGTGTCCAGTTCTCCTCAATGGCATTCTGAGCCATTTTAATAAAATACAGGTAGATCAACACTAAAGCCAAATTGCCAAGACTGCTTATAACTTTAACACAGAATCAAGATCCAGGGATGAAATCACTTACAGGACCAACAAACAAATAAACAAATAAGTTGCAGTCAAGTCTCCTTTATTTCTATAGCGCTTTATACAAAATCAGTTTGTTTCAAAGGCGCTTTACGGTGATAAACAGTAAAATAATGATTCGATGATGCGAACAGAGTCGAATTATGCTGTAAAGCAGCTTTGGAGAAAACAGTGATGTCACCATCAAGTTCAGTTCTCATCCAATAGCGTCAGTGCAGTCAAATCAATAATAGTGTTGAATATTAAGTGTCAGTTTTCCTCTGAACCAACACGGTGTGGTTATGACTCCAGGCTCCATCACAAGACAGATTGTGGATTGGTATCATTCAGAATCAAATACTCAGGTAACGCTAACGCATGTCTAATGATGCTATCATCTGAATTAGCAGATTCATATGTTTAATTTGATATATATTACCCTTACTCAAAACTTTCATCTAAATGTTTAAAAATTAAAAAACAGAGAAATTTAACATCTGAGCAAATGAGGAGGGTTTGTAACACAGCATTTACTTCAAAAACATCTGCTTTCTGCAGTCAAGGTGAAGACTAACTAAACAGGAAATATGACTTCTGTTCGTAAAGAAAATAACAGCTTTTAAAAATTAAACAATACGCACAGAGAGAGTCCTGGTCCATCCTTAGTACCTCCTTAGTCGAAAAGCAAAGAGAGAGATATAGAGAGAAGCGTCTGATTGGCTAACTGAAGAAGTGTGTTGACTTATAGAGATGGAGTGTATGTGTGTGTGTGTGTGTGTAGAGGGAGAAGCATCTGATTGGCTAACTGAAGAAGTGTGTCGACTTATAGAGATGGAGTGTATGTGTGAGTGTGTGTGTAGAGAGAGAGAGAAAGGCTAGAGTAACAGAAGATTGAAGGTCGTACAAGGTAAGTTATGCTGCTGCTGCATCACATATAAAAATCTCCTTTTGGCAAAATCATTCCAACATAAAAACTGCATGCTCAACATTGTTTGTATGTGATAATGCAGACTAGAATAATGTTCAAATCTGCTGAACGGATAAATGCTGACAGCTGTTTACAGTGCATGGAAATAACAGATAAACACATTCATAGAGAAGGTCAAGAATATGTAGACGCTGTGGGAAGGAGTGTGTCTGTGACTTTGCTGTTGAAGAATCAGTGCTGAGATTGATTGTGTTTTAGACGTTCATTAGAAGTTTGTGGCCGTTGCTCTTTTCAACAGAAGACGGGATGCTTTATCTGACTAGACAGACTTGATCTGATCTGATCGTCTTGCCTGAGCTTGTGCAGTTCGATCGCATTTGTGAGCGTGTGTGTGTGTGTGTGTGTGTGTGTGTGTATATGTGTGTGTATATGTGTGTGTATATGTGTGTGTGTGTGTGTGTGTGTGTGTGTGTGTGTATATGTGTGTGTATATGTGTGTGTATATGTGTGTGTGTGTGTGTGTGTGTGTGTGTGTGTGTGTGTGTGTGTGTGTGTGTGTGTGTGTGTGTATATGTGTGTGTATATGTGTGTGTATATGTGTGTGTGTGTGTGTGTGTGTGTGTGTGTGTGTGTGTGTGTGTGTGTATATGTGTGTGTATATGTGTGTGTATATGTGTGTGTGTGTGGGATTTCTTCAGAGGATGCTAAAAGAAGTGAGTCACACTCTATTTGATCCGAGATCAATGTAGACAATTTTTTTTATGTGTGTCAGAGGAATCACAAGATGAAACGCATGCCCTCTTCACATCGCACCTCTTCAGTTTACTTCAGAAATAACAAACAAATCATCTCATCATTTAAAAGGATATGGTTTCCTAGCAACCCAACACCCATGACGACCATGCTTGTCAGAAGCAATCAAAAGACGAGCGCCTGCATTCCTCAAAGACTTCCTGACAGCCTCAGAAATGAGGAGGAAACACTGACAAATGTGTTTACAAGCCAATCAATGATCGGAGCAGAGCGGACACTTAAACGCACAGGAACATGAAGTCATCAAACTCACACCAAAACACGCCACCTGTCGTCTTTTACAGGCAAGAGCATTGAGAAAACATTTCAACTGTTTAATTGAAAAAAAAACTTTGAAATTAATAATTTGATACAATGGACTTATTGTATACGTATACACGTTTTTACATTGTACTTATATTTTAAAAAATACCTGCGTGTAATTACAGCTGTAATTCATTTATGTAATTACATTTGTAATTACACTATTGACCCTTCCCTAACACCTTAACCCAGCCTTAAACCCACCCATACCACCACACCTGTCCCTAACCTTACCCGTATCACAACTCAATAGCAGCAAAAGTGTTTTACAATACAACCTGAACACAATAAGTACATTGTACTTATTTTTAGATGTACGTAAAGCCACTTAATATAAAGTGGGATGTTATAACTCACAAACATCGTTATCACTAGAAAAAAATTAAATAAACCATTAAACGTGAAAGTATTATGAGTATTATTAAAGTATCAGAGCTGCTTTACAGCTGAAATTGCATTCATTCATAATTATAGAACTTTGCAGCATTAATACTATCATTTTATGTTACAGTTAAGTTGAAATTGAAAACGATCTTAATTGAAAAGGGCTTGTCAGAAGGGAGATGTGCCATGCTGACATTGCCGAAGCAAATGTTAAATATTTCATAATCTGTTTAAAGTTTAACACGCTTTTATGGAGAAGGTTTCTAGCAATAGCAGAGGAGAAATGTGCATCTCAATGAGCTTCAGAGACACTGACAACAGCAAACTAAGTGTTAACGTTTGACATTAAGTTAATTAAACAGTCCATATGTTTCGAAATCATTAAATCAGATCTATTTTTATAGGGAAGAACAGCTTTTTCCTCTCTGAAAGATAATAAGAAAGAGCAGGACACAAAAGCAGAGAGACTTGCATACAGTGGAATCATAAGCAAGATGCTGAATACATCTCAGATGTTTTTTATGCAACGCAATTACATTCAATTGAGATTTTTGCAAGTCTCCTGATTCTCAGATGTTTCTCCTGAGAAAAAGACCCCTATAGTTTCAGAAGAATCTCAGTGTCTTAAATTGTGCCAAAGTCTGCAATCAAAAGTCAGAGATCTCTTTGGGAACTCAAACATTTTAGGAGAAACCTCTGAGAGAGACAGATGTTGCTCTAGACCAGCGGTTCTCAAGTGCTTTGGACATGGGATCCACATTTTCCCTGGATAGTCATTCATTTTATAGGAATTTGAATCAAGCTAATTTATTTCTCAAAAATGGTTGACACACACCAGTCCCGTCCCACTTAACTTAAAGTCCCCTCTAGTCAATAATTGTATCCATTAAAACTCGTCTTTGATCACCAAAATGACATTTGTAAACGTTTTTTTGCTTGAAAGAAAATTCGTCATGCCTTAAAATAGCTTGAATGTAACTCGACACCCTTGCCTCATTTACTATACGCGGTTCTATGAATATGCAAATGAGCCCCGCCTCCACTCACTCACTCAGCTCAGAGATCCACTCGTTGGCGATCACACGTTGATCTGATTGGTTACAAGGTAATATGCATTAAAGAATATTAGAGAAAGAAAAAATTATGGAATACTGAATAAATTCAAAGTAAAATTAAGTACATTTAAATTAAGTAAAGGAGCACTATGATTTCAAATTCCCTCCATTATGGCATTGGGATAAAATAAAAAGAACTAATATGATAGCTATCTGCAGAAATGGTGAGTTTAATATTTAATGCAATATAGTAAGACAGATACTGTAGAAATGGAAACATACTGTATAGTATAAGTGACCCAGTTGACAGATATTAATTTCTTCCTCCTATCGCTCTCTCTCACACACACACACACACCGACCGTGGAAAAGCTTTCAGCAGATGCAAGGTCAAAGTCTGTGAGCATTTTAAAAAGAAAAAAAATGCAAGTCGTGTGAATCTATTCATATTGAATATCAGAATCCGTCCAGGAATGCGCCGCTATCGATTGCTTATAAAGTCTCTTAAAGGAAGAAGAAAAGAGTGTGTTTACTTTGAACACGGAACAAAGCTAATGTGTGCAGATATGACATTATCTCCACTCAGGCTTTGATCGTAATGTGCCATTTTTGTTGTGCTACACTAATATGAGTGTTAGAGCATTCTGTTCCCTTTCAACTTATTGTCCTACACACACACACACACACACACAATGTGTGGTTGCCTGAGAAAGCATTACGTTACTTTGCAATAAATGTCTTTAACATGACCAACTTGAAGCCAAACAAACACGTGTGTGTGTGTGTGTGTGTGTGTGTGTGTGTGTGTGTGTGAAGCTGAAACCTGATAATAAAATAACCTGCTTTAGAGTATTCTATATATTTCAAAGTGTTTCCCAAAAGTTCTGCTATAAAGATCAGGGGTCGGCAACCTTTTAAACATGAAGTGAACCTACTGTATGATGTTCAATGGTGTGGATGTAGGATTGTTTCCCAGTCTGCACTGCTTTATGAATTATTCATGCACAATTCCTTGTTGTTGACTGTTTTTACTGTTTTCTGCATTGTTTACTCTAAAATCATGTTTGTTGTTCTCTGAGTTATGTGGAAGAATGTGTATCTTTCCTTAATTATGTAATTTTGAATGTCACACTATTGTGTTGTATGGATGTAAAGAGTCGTACACTACCGGTCAAAAGTTTGGGGTCGTAAGATTTTTTTAATGTTTTCGTAAGAAGTCTCTTCTGCTCACCAAGGCTGCATTTATTTGATAAAAAATACTGTAAAATAGTTCAATATTATTACAATTTAAAATAACTGTTTTCTATGTAAATATATTGTCAAATGTAATTTATTCCTGTGATCAAAGCTGAATTTTTAGCATCATTACTCCAGTCTTCAGTGTCACATGATCCTTCAGAAATCACTCTAATATGATGTCAAGAAACATTTCTGATTATTATCAATGTTGAAAACGTTGTTGAAAAAAAGTTTACACTGCTTAATATATATAGGCTTATATATATTATCAATGTTGCTTATTTTGTGGAAACTGTGCTTAATTTTTTTCAGGATTTTTTTTTTATTTGTATGTCTGGAAAAATACCTTGATTCATTATCACTCTTGCAAGATGTCTGAATATACAGAGATACATGCTTTAAAACATTACTTGTTTCTATTAATACATATAAAATATTATTCGAAGAGAAAAACGCAACAAAAAAAGCAGACCAAACTGCAGCGCTGGCATGTGCTCGAGTAACAGGTCAGTGTTCATGGGTGACAGTTCACTTGTTGTTTGGTTTTGTGGTTCAGTTGCAGCGTTTGACTTCCCTGACCCCAAATAAATAGCAGAAAACATCATGTCACACATTAAAGAGATATGATGAAACCAGTTAATTGCAAAACAGTATTGCAAAAGTCAAGCATTATACAGTGATATCTGCTAATGTTATTAATGGTATATATTATGCAATGTTAAAAGCCTGGCTTTTTATATTAGGGGACCCTTAGCTTGGGAAAGGTTGACAACCTTTGATCTAAAAAAAAATGCATCTCTGTTCTCTTTTAAACAGGAGAGGAAAATGTAGTAACTTACTATGACCAGCAGAGGCCGACACACTTCAGTCTAACGGAGGTCTGGAACAAGAATATAGATGTACGGAAGGTGGTTGGATGAACAGATGGATGAATGGAGGAGGTGGACGTACCCTGCAGTGTGTGGAAGGAGACCGTTGGGAATATACACCAGAGACCCGTTTAAACATCTTGAAGAATTGCATTGCATTGATGCATTTGGCAGATGCAAATAAGAAATAACAGAAAACAAGATAAACACACATTCATAGTGTTTCCCTACAAATAAAACTGTGAAGGAAATCATGCATTTTGACCTAAAAAAATTGCCTTGCATTCTGAACATCTTGACCTAAAAAAATGTGACAGATGCAAATATGTGCATTCCCTGGAATCAAGCGCACTACCTAGTGTTTCTCTATCGATAAAACAGTGAAGAAAACAACAACTAAACAAAGAATGACATCTCAGATAGCACTAGCCGTAACGCTCTCGCTTCTTATCCTCCTGACTGTCAGCGGGAATATTTTGGTTTGTCTGGCTGTGTACTCTACGAGACGGCTGCGTAACGTCACCAACTGCTTCATCGTCTCGCTAGCGGTTACAGACTTTCTACTGGGCGCCCTCGTGTTGCCATTTTCCACCCTTTACCAAGTTACCGGCGACTGGCCACTAGGGGCGCACTTCTGCAACATCTACATTTCGTTGGACGTCATGCTATGCACTGCCTCCATACTCAATCTCTTTGCAATCAGCTTGGATCGTTACTTTGCGGTCACCGAACCGTTGCGTTACCCAATGCTTTTGCTTCCGTGGCACGTCGGCGCGATTTTAGCGACAATCTGGCTGGTTTCGGTTGCCGTTTCATTTGTCCCCATCCACATGGGCTGGAACACGCGAGACTTGAGCGTGCAAAATATTCGCGAGGGCGACGCTGCGCGAGACTGCCGATTTGAGTTAAATCCAGCGTACGTATTGGTGGACGCCTTCGTGACGTTTTATCTCCCCCTGTTGGCCATGTGCTGGAGCTACCACCGAGTTTTTCGCATTGCAAGGATGCAGGCGAAACGGATCATTTCTATTCGACGGGGTTCGTCGGCGGCTCCAGGCGCGACGATTCTTGCATTGCGCGAACACAAAGCCACAGTGACGCTTGCGGTTGTGCTTGGTGCGTTCGTAGTGTGCTGGTTCCCGTATTTCACGTTTTTCACGATAATGGGGATACGCAACGAAGATAATCCGCCACGGACGGCTCAGTCAGTGGTGCTTTGGCTAGGATATGCAAACTCCGCGCTAAATCCTATACTTTACGCTACGCTTAACAGAGACTTCAGGTCCGCTTACACCAAGCTGCTATGTGGAGGACGAGGATGTAAAACACGAAGGGAAATACCGATAACGGCAATGGAGGAGGGGCTAATGATTAGACACGCCCCTCCAGCACAAAGGGCGGAGCTTCGGCCCAGAACTTGTGTGTTGCTGCAAGAGATTGAAAACGGGAAGAGGGTCGATGGCAACACAACGACTGGTGCTACAGTTACCATTGTAGTTAATGGGAATAAAAGGTAGTATGAACATTGTAAAAATAACAGTTTATTTACTTAATCGGTAACTTTTTCTACAACCAAAATGCTTTTTTTGACGTCCTCTGGTGGCCATGAGAGGTAACAAGATAATGTAGAGGCACTAAGAAATCTGTTCAGTTGCTGGGTGAATTTGTCATAAAACTTGTCTATGTCACATTTCATATACAAACAATCAAATATATAAACTTGTTTATTTAAGGGTGAAATCTGACACATTGGAATATGTGTATGTGTGTATACTATATATATATATATTATAATAAACAAACAAACAAACCTCTGGATGCACTAGATTAGAGTCTAGAGATTCATTAGAGTCTAACACCGTGTCCTAACTACACGCAACGCGACGCCACGACGCGCGATAAAAGGTATCTTTTCCATGTTAATCAGAGTTTTTGTCCTAACCAGACGCGACGGCGACACGCGAAGTTTCTAATTTAGAAACGGTTCCTATTTCTGCGACGTCGCAGCTGACAGATCCGCCCACACAGAGATCTCATTGGATGGAAGTTCTGCGTGTCATGAATATTTAATCATCAAACATGGACGAATAAACTGATTGTCATATGAAGAAATTACACTGGTTATGAGTACACAATCACATTATTTATTTTTTAGTCAAAAATAGCCCAGCTGGCATTTTAACGTCGAGTCACTGTTGAATCAACGTCAGGTGCCAGTGTTGGATAACCGTTGAATTTTGTTTATATAGTGCAAATTAGATTGCAAATTGGATTTTGGAACAACGTTATTTTTCTACTGATATATTTCAAGAAATATTTAAAAGTCATGGTTGTAAAAATAATGTTGATTTGACGTACAACTCAAACATTTTTGATATTTCTATGTTGAATCCGTAGTGAGTCAACAACACAACTTCATCTATTTGGTGTTCAGCGTTGTTTTAACGTTGAATTAATGTTTTTTCATAAACTGACATTATTTCAACCACATTTAAACGTTTAATGTCAGTCGAATGCCAGCTGGGAGGTCACTGTGCCACAGGCCCGTCGCCAAGGGGGGGCATTAGGGGGCCGTGCCCCCCCCAGATGACACAACGTGCCCCCCTAATCATATGGTCATTGAGCAAACTTACTATTGAGAGCAAAAAAAAACGTATCCACGTATTCCATAACTAAATGTCGTCAGCAGCATTTAGCACACAGGTGCATCTCTGTAATTTTAAATAACACATTGTCTTCAGAAATATGAAAATTAGTCGGAGCGTGTAAGGCTCTGCGCAAGGCTATACCTTCCCCTGGCCAAGCGGGCTTGTCGAATTTTCTGATTCATTTGCCTGCTAAAAACAGCATACAGCATAGGCCTACACACGTTAAAAAAAAAAGGTAATTTTTCTCAGAATTGCGTGATATAAAATCAAAATGGCAAGTTATAAAGTCAGAGTTGTAGTGATATACAGTCACATTTGAGTGTTATAAAGTCACAATTGTGAGAAAAACTCTGAATTGAAAGAAATCCATGTGAGAATTGTGAGTTAAAAAGTCGTAATTATATTTTAATTTTTTTTATTCCGGGGCGAAAACAAGCTTCCATATACTTCTGATTGCTTTTAGAGGGAAAAGCTGTCCATAAATGCTGGTCTAGGATCAGTTTTCTCCGTAATAAAAGAATATTGGCTAAACTCGGGTGTTTTGAGCGGTGAGTGGACGCGCGTGCAAATCCTCTCGGTAATAAGCAGTTAGGCTATGTAAATAAGGCATTATTGTGAATCAGCTTTACTGATAGCCAAGGAACTTTGTGAGATCGCGATGAAGTTGTATAACCGCTTTTTAATGATAATAAAATAGGCGCTCTTTGCGAGCTTTCTGCCATGCCAAATCCTGCATATAGCCTAGTAAATGTTTTTAAAGGGGAAGCGCATATCCTCATGGTGTTGGTTCACCCTCCGCCTATGATCAGAAACTTAATATTTTGTGTTTTGGTGTTGTTTAAATATAGAATTTGGTCTATTTCAGTTATATTAGACTAAATAGAGGATGTTATTGTTTTTGTGACTGTCTGTTTTGTAGATCATAAAAAGTGTTGCCCCCCCCCCCCCCCCCCCCCCCCCCCCCCCCCCCCCCCCCCATTCTATATGTTCTGGCGACGGCCCTGCTGTGCCACAAGCGAATGGATCATTTACCTCAGATTTTGAAAGCATATAATATACCGTCCAAACTGAATTCTATGCAAACATACAACTGTACTTCATAACAAAATTAGTCAATGAGTATTTTGTTAATGTTTTGATTTTTAATAATGTATTTCTTGATTTGATTATGTCCTTACCCATTTCCAATGCGAGTGCGGGCCAGCAGTGCGCTTTCACAGAGAGACTCCGCCCACACGCTGTTCTGAATGGCTGTGGTTTTTTGATTGACGTGTGGCGTCTCACAGTCGCGTCGCGTCTAGTGTGGAAAGACACACTTGCTGTCGCTGGAATTTGATCGCGTCGCGTGTAGTTAGGACACGGTGTAAAGCTTCATTTTCGTTTAGCAAATACAATTTTTCTTTCTGGTGTAAAATGTCATCTAAACATGTTTTCATGGGATTCATTTTTCTGAAGGTTTAAAGAGAGATACATCTAAAGGGCTGGTAAATTAATTTCTTTAAAAATTTGTAACGTTAATTGTTATTTTTACTCACCCTCATGTCGTTCCCAAATGGTGATTTTATTCATGGAGCACGGCGCTCTTTCTGATACAAAACCTTTTTAAGCGTCTAAAAAAGACACACACACACACAAAAAGACTGAAATTTCAGTTGTGATTCGCTAAAAATCTTGCCATAGCTCTAGAAAGCAACTCTCAAACCTTGTTCTCCGTGAGATTTCTGAGTTTCAGTGGATGGGAAAATGATTAACAGTATTTTGGTGTGTTCATGAGGGTCAGTAAATAAATTCCTTAAAAAATTGTAAGGAAAGGTCAGTTGTTTTTTAATCTCCTTCTCTTTTGTTCTCCCAGCAGGCCATAACATTTAATCTGCTCTCATAAAAATAAAGTGACCAACCATCCAAAAGTGACTGACAATCAACATACAGGTGACAATCAGAATCTATGTAATATATTTGAGATCTAAAACCCGCACTTACAGGATAGATAGTCTCTATAGCAGGTCAAGGAAATTCATGCAGCCTTCTTTTATGTCAGGTATTTTTAACATTACACATATTCCCTGCCCTGACGTGTGATGATCTCGATATCGGCCCAGTTTGGATAGAGGACGAGCAAGCAAACCCTGATGATGTAACCGTGCACACAAACCCGAGGAAGCCAGACATTTTCTTCATATCTGCTCATTTACTGCCCGTCTCTCTGCGACCCACACGGACCTCACGTATTAAGACTTTGTACCTTCAAAATGCACATAGAAAAGAAAGTGCAAATGCAATCTGTAATTTGCAAACGAACTTTTTCTACGACCAAAATGCTTTTCTTCTGACGTCCTCTAGTGGCCATGAGAGGTAACAAGCTAATGTAGAAGCAGAAGCGCTCACAAAACTTGTCTAGGTCACATTTCACTCCAGTATATGAATGAGTGTATGTTAAACTGTTACTACAAAGATTAGATTTTTTTTACTCACCTTATCGCTGTTCAAACTCAAACACTTTTTTTATTATTATCATGGAACATAAAGCTCTTTTTGATACAACAACAAAAAAAGTCTAAAAAACAGAGATGCTTTATCATTTAGTGTAAAAGGAAGCGCACAGTAAAAATCTCTCAAAATGTGTCGAGGTCATACATACACACACACACACACACACACACACACACACGCATACATGCGGTACACACACATACGGTACAAACACACACAGTACATAAACACACACACATGGTACACACACATATACTGTACACGCACACATATATACACTCACACACACACACACACACTAATACATACAATGAATAAAATATAAGCTACTTTTGGATCACGTACTCATACTGTGAAAGTAATGAAACAACATCTGCAACGTCGAGATGAGAATTAGGGTTAAATGTGCTTAATCGCCATGAAAATAATGTCACAAACTCAAAGCAATGGCAAATACAACAAACCAAACAATGTATTTTCTTCTTTCTTTTTTCATCCTGGGAAAAAATATTACCTGGACATGTTTTCATGAGACTCTCTGTTCTGGGAGATTCTCCGGAACCAGTGAAATAATTTCTTTGTACTTGTTTTTCTATGTGGAAGTTTAAGAATTCTGTCCTGTTTTCTCTCAGAAAAATATTGTCTCATGATCATGTTTAAACAGTCAGATTACAGTATGACTGCAAAGACGATAATCGGAGAGATAAGCATGTGCATGAGTCTAAAATCTAGTGTAAAGAACACAGATCGGAAATGAACTCAAAAATACACAATGAAATGAGGGATGAAATTGTATGTGCTCTTCAGGATTTTCTTCAAATTTAAATTATATTTGTATGTTGTATTTTCATATTGACCACTACCTCAACAAAACTCCCCCATTCCTTCATATGTCTTTCTTTTGACTGATTTAGTCTGACCAGCTATTCATCATTGGCCAATTAACACATATCAAACCGCAGAACTCTCACACACACACACACACACACACACACACACACACACGCATGCACACACACACTTTTAGTAGGTTATCCATCATCCTGGTTTGTCATCAAAATATCATCAAATAATTAGGGCAAAAGCACACACAGAGTAATTCAGTAACTCGGATTCCTGACCTCGGGAAATATGGGAGGAGGATAAGGAGGGGAATCATGGGAAGACATGAAGAGGAAGACATAGCTTGTAGCTTTTTCTGGCCAAGAAATACTACAACAGAACACTTTTGAAAACACAATGGAGAAAGAGGTAAAAAAAAAAAAAAGTTTGTAATGAGAACTTTTGTCCATCCAAGCATAATAAGATTATTTGACTGACTTTACCCATGTAGGAATATATTGTTATGTTTGTTGATATCTAGTTGACAAACAAAATTCTGAATGTATTTTAAATTTGATGTCACTAACCTGGCAAACTTTGGCAAATCCCGAGATTAGTTCCTTGTAAACGTGACTGCTATCCTGATCACATAAGTTGCATTGGCAGTAATAAAGTCTCCATAATGAAACTGGAAGATCCTTCACCTTCAAGACAGTGTGACCACAAATATCAATGAAAGAAGGACTATTCAGCAATATACCCACACATACACAGTATATATGAGATGATGCTACATATTTACCCTATGTGACTGTGTATACATGAATGTAATATATATATATATATATATATATATATATATATATATATATATATATATATATATATATGCCTATAGGCTATATGTACTGTATATAGCCTACATATATATACACACACAGTATTCAGTATACACACACATTTATATAAATATATACACACATAGGCTAAATATATATAGCATTATCATGTACAAGATCCATCTATTCCACAACCTGTATCTTAATGAATATCAATAATTGAGCAAATTAAACCACAAATAGAATATATATAACAAACACAAGGTGTTATCTGGTGTAAAGATGCCATTCCCTGGAATATAGCATCACAGTCCTAACAAAAGCAAAATAAAAACCACTCCCTCTCTCTTTGGTCCTTTATCCCTGGTTAGTGTGTTGGAATTTAATATGCGACTTTTGTTATTGGGAAAGTGGCACATGTGTCTGTGCGCGCGCTGGTCGCAATATCTCTGTTAGTGTAGATAATGCGATAACGAAGGCAGGGGCTATTCATCACCCTGGCCGATCCCAATACGCTTTATTATTTTAATGCATTTCACAGCGATTAAAAATGATCTATCACCAGACCTGCGTGTGTATGTGTTTGAGCTGAAAGAACTGTCTGTGTGTGTGTGTGTGTGTGTGTGGTCACTTAAAAGGCCTATTACCGTTGTCGGTGTGCAAAGAGACAGCCCAGAAACTCTCCTCAATATTCCCGGGGTAGAAACATTTACCTCATAGTTTTATTTGGCTTTTTATTCAATTAGTTCCCCGAAGCTGTTGTGCCATTTCTCTGCGTTCATCCCTCCTCCTGCAGTCATTAAACTCGAGTCACTCATCACTGCTCATTTAAGCGGTTAACGAGCAATGTGTTCAAACTAATGGCAATTAATCTGCGATTAGACCAGATTAGCATACACTACAGCTGCGTTTGACAACATGAGGACAGAGACTTTTTACCTCTCAGGACGATCCAGAACCAGCTTCACCTGTTTGAAACAATGTCTTATGCCGAAGCCTCTTCTCACTCTGTTTCCCTTTAGGTTCCTGGTTAGGTTAGGTTTAGGTTATATAAAAGTAGTGTTTCTTGAGTAAAGAAAACGCTGTACATGAAGAACCAGTTCTTTATTTACCCTTGCATTGCAAACAAGCAGAGACGCTCAAAATATGGTGAAGCACTTTATTTATTGACGAATCACGATAGAGCAGGGGCGGAGTTATGAGGTTTGACTGACAGTTTGAGGATCCAATGGAGATTCGAGGTTCAGTCGCAAGCTCTTTTTAATACGTTTCAAATGTTTGCAAAACCCACAGACAGACCTAAAGCGTGACAATAATGTATGAAAAAAAGACAAAATATGGAGATAAAGAGGTTTCTGCCCAATATTTACAATTTGGTTAATTTAGATAGTAATGTCCTTACAGTGTTTTACTATTAGAGTGAAATAATAATAATAATAATAGTTAAAAATATATTATTTTTTTCTCATTGTAATTGAGGACGTGCAAGTACGTGCCTATAACAAATAATATATTCTCTTTTTTGTTGTGGGTAAAATATCTGAAACATGCTGTAATAGCCTGTAGTTGCAGACTGTACTATCAAGTTTATACTGACTTATATAACAGAATTTTCAAACTATAAAGGTACGAATGAAACCTATATGCTGTAAACACACTGGTCAAATTATAAATATATATTTATATTAAATTATTTTAAAGAAGCTATTATAAAATGTAATTGAAGGTCGAGAAAATTAATTTTGTTTATCAGAATACATTTTATAGAAATGCAAATGTTTGGATTCAAACAAACAGTGTTATAAAAAGAAATATACAGTAGGCCTATATAGGTGTTAAAAATGATGAAATATAGCAACAAAACAAAAATAATATATTTTGGGTATTTTGAAAAAAGATAAAATAATAGTTTTGCCCATGGATTGTGTCTTGATACCACAGACCTCTTTTTTATATTATGTTTTAACTGTAGAAGTACAAAGAAAAGCCTTTATCCCAGAACAACTTCCCCACAAAATCTTCCCTAGAGTAAGGAATTGTGGGTAATATTAACCTTAGAAAAAAACAGTATGCCAACTGGCAAATTCATTTTGAGATGCAAATAATATTTAGGATGAGTATGAATGGCAACCATGCCGTGGAAGAGGAACCAGGAGGAGAGAGGAGAAAAAAGAAAGAGCAAGTTGTCAAATTTCCAGCATTTGAATGGTTTTATTACCTTGTCGTGTTAAATCAGTGTTTGATCTGAGGTGTGTCAGTTCTGCAGATTAAACTCCTCAAATGATGAAAGTTTGAGATGCTTTACCTGATCATGTGGCTGAATGTAAAAACTCATTTTGCACAGTGACAGTATGACTGTAATATAAATCACACGGTCTTTGTTCAGGGATGAGGATCCTGTTTATGAGTTTCAGAAAATCTATAAGAGATGTGAAAGTTTCCACAATGTTCTGAGAGTTACGTTAAAGAACATTCTTTCTAATGTGGGAACAATATTACTGTTACTGTTCTATCTATCTATCTATCTATCTATCTATCTATCTATCTATCTATCTATCTATCTATCTATCTATCTATCTATCTATCTATCTATCTATCCATCCATCCATCCATCCATCCATCTATCTATCTATCTATCTATCTATCTATCTATCTATCCATCTATCCATCTATCTATCTATCTATCTATCCATCCATCCATCCATCCATCCATCCATGCATCTATCTATCTATCTATCCATCATCCATGCATCTATCTATCTATCTATCCATCCATCCATCCATGCATCTATCTATCTATCTATCCATCATCCATGCATCTATCTATCTATCTATCCATCCATCCATCCATCCATCCATCCATCCATCCATCCATCCATGCATCTATCTATCTATCTATCTATCCATCCATCCATCCATCCATCCATCCATCCATCCATGCATCTATCTATCTATCTATCTATCTATCTATCTATCCACCCATCCATTCATCCATCCATCCATCCATCCAGGGGCGTCGATTTCGGTGGGGACGGTGGGGACGCGTACCCACCAGATTTCGTGATGAGTCATTTTGTACCCACCACTTTTTTTTGGCATGATGCTGGATGCTGGTTTTATTCTCGCTGACTATCGCGCTTCTTTATTTAAAGTCCCAATGAATTCAAAATTGACCATACTTACTTTGTTTGCCTAAATTAACCGTTTTGTGGTGAACAATTCATCCATGCAAGTCAATCCACACAAAAAAATTTTTTGGCTTCATAATCTTTAATCAAAATCTGAAATTTCCCCTCCCCTCTGCATTGGAGGACCTTCCCTGATGACGTAGGTTTGACGGTTTGGTTGTCTGCTTAACATCCGTAACCACGCCCCTCCAACTGACAGTAGACAGGCTGAAGGAAAACACCTACTTTTCTAGATCCAATCAGGTGGTAGTTGGAAAAAAAGCCACGCCCACTGTTTTGCCTCATTTAGTATTCCGTTTCTCTCGGAAATACGTCACAACACTGGAGAAAAGTCGTTTGCAACTTCCGGTTCACGGGGACTTTAACCCTTGGCTTTCACACAAGTTTAAAATATTCTGGCTGACCACCCAGTGTGAATATTTCTAGGCGACCGTTATTTAGAAATGTTGCACTCTGGTTTCCATGGTGACGTGTCATCGCTTGTCACGTGAGACACCGCAGCCACAACAGCACTGAATAATGAATGATCTGCTTTTGTCATTTTCCCTTTTTATTCAAAATATTCACAAATTTGTTTGCTATAGCATGACATATCTGATATTCCGATTGTCAAATATATGCAAGTGGATGTGTTTTGTTGTTTAAACTCCTTTATTTTTTAAATGAGCTGACACTGACAGCTTAGCATGGACAGTGAACGAGCGGGAACTACATAGTCTGCTGGGATGAGCCGAGGCAGAGAATTTCCGGCCAAGGTTCCGCATTTTAAGGGGGCTCCCGAGGGCTGATCATTCAAACAATCAGGAATGTTAATATAAAGACGCAGCAAATATCTCTGCATCCCAGACCCCCCTCTCTCGCTACGCGATCGCTGGCTAACGTCATGCTTTTACCGTCTCGCCTTTTTCAAACTGGAGCAGCGCTTACTCGCAGGTATGTAGACAAATTACAATGCATGATTTGATTTGTTAAACGTGAAAAGGACTTATCCGTCTAAACGCTCGCTCTCTAACGTAAACCTAGATATATATGTTCACTGTTGTTAGGCGCATATCCAAGTGTTTGTGCGGAGTGTGGACATGGAGGCGCCGACGCGATTAATTGCATTTTCCTATAAACAGTGGAAAGTTAAAACAATGTTTATTACTTAAGTTTTGCTGGTATTGTGGCTATAGTCTTGTGCATTTGTACACAACGGATCAGCTGTTTTAACTCTTCTCTTGCAATACATCATGTTAGCCTTGCCTTAGCCACCAACTTACTCAGCTAACTTAGTTACGGTTTGCGTTCGTACAGCAAGCATTGGTGGAGTCGGAGATGATCGTGGAGCAGGGGCGTAGAATTTAGTAGGGACGCTAGGGACGTGTCCCTACCAATATCCAGTGACACTGATATATCCGTGGCAATAATTTCGATCAAAACTTAATATATATTAATACATTGATGTCCCCGTCCCCACCAATTTCAAAATCAAACCTACGCCACTGTCGTGGAGTAGTCAGTATCTTGTTTAATTATTGCTTGAATCTATTGCTGAATTCTGGAATAGTTGTGATGAGGATGATGATGGAGGCGGGGTGCTTTCAAGTTTTGGTCAAAATGGTGATACGATTGGATGGATGCAGTGTCAGATCATGGTGTGATCATCGTTCATCTGTGCGACACATATTTTTGCTTTTTCAATCTTGGCAAAATTGTAGTGCAGAACGCAGAAGTTGTGTTGTCAATTGGCGATTTTTTTTGGACAGTTTTCAGTTGTTATGAGGAGCAATATGAGAGAGAAATTTGGTAATCATTGTTTACATTAAACCACGTCATGTCATATTGTCAATGTTACTTATCTTATGAAGCAGAATAGTGGGTCATAGGCTACTCGTATGTCTAATGCTTTTTAAAAACCTAAGGCTTTCAAGTTCAACATAAAACGAGTCAGACATCATCACATGTTTGTATACATTTTTATTTATTTACATTAAGCGACAGTAACGTTACATCGTCTTTCAAAACATGATCTGCGCGAAAGAGAGAGAAAAAAATAATGTCATTCATTGTACCCAGCACTTTTGAAAATGCACTTCCGAATACGTCTCTGTCCCCAGCACATTTCAAACCAAACTGACGCCCATGCATCCATCCATCCATCCGTCTATCTATCCATTCATCCATCCATCCATCCATCCGTCTATCTATCCATCCATCCATCCATCCATCCATCCATCTATCTATCTATCCATCCATCCATCCATCCATCCATCCGTCTATCTATCCATCCATCCATCCATCCATCCATCCGTCTATCCATCCATCCATCCATCCATCCATCCGTCTATCTATCCATCCATCCATCCATCCATCCATCCATCCATCTATCCATCCATCTATCCATCCATCCATCCATCCATCCATCCATCCGTCTATCTATCCATCCATCCATCCATCCATCCATCCATCCGTCTATCTATCCATCCGTCTATCTATCCATCCATCCATCCATCCATCCATCCGTCTATCTATCCATCCATCCATCCATCCATCCATCCGTCTATCTATCCATCCATCCATCCATCCATCCATCCATCCATCCATCCATCCGTCTATCTATCCATCCATCCATCCATCCATCCATCCGTCTATCTATCCATCCATCCATCCATCCATCCATCCATCCGTCTATCTATCCATCCATCCATCTATCTATCTATCTATCTATCCATCCATCCATCCATCCATCCATCCATCCATCCGTCTATCTATCCATCCATCCATCCATCCATCCATCCGTCTATCCATCCATCCATCCATCCATCCGTCCGTCCGTCCGTCCGTCCGTCCGTCCGTCCGTCCGTCCGTCCGTCCGTCCGTCCATCTATCTATCTATCTATCCATGCATCTATCTATCTGTCTATCTATCTATCTATCTGTATGTATGCCTATCTATCTATCTATCTGTATGTATGTCTATCTATCTATCTATCTATCTATCTATCTGTCTGTCTGTCTGTCTGTCTGTCTGTCTGTCTGTCTGTCTGTCTATCTATCTATCTGTCTGTCTATCTATCTATCTATATATCTATCTATCTGTCTGTCTATATAACAAAAAAAGTATATCTAACAAATATCAATTAGTATTTTATGCTAATAATTATCAATAGTATTTTTTATTGTGTTTTTTAATTTTACACACATATATAATATATATATATATTTGTTTTTATTATTAATACAAATGAATTTGTGAGAACATTGTAATGCTAACCTTTGAACAACATTCTGCTCCCATTCCAAACTTGTTTCCTGGGGACTTTAATCCAGTGAACATTCAAGCAGAACTCAGGGGATCTAGCCAGTGAATATTCTCCTACAAAACAACAGAAACGGACCAAGAGCCGTGCGGTTCGCCCTTCACCCTCTGAGAGGACCGATCTGCTGCCAGAGCCGGTCTGTGCCAGCTTCCGCTCTCCTCATGAGTGTCTGTCTGTCATCATTTGCATCTGTGCCGTCAGAATTTGTGTTTGATTATATGTGTGAAAACATTAGCGGTTCTTGTGTCTACAAAACTCACTATGGGTGGTTGCCAGGGCGTTGCTATGGTTGATAAAGTGCTCTCCTCTCCTCAACAAGCCGCATGATTTGATGAATAATTCACGTCTGTAACACAAACAGAGCAGGATGAGTTACATTTAATACCTAGGGTTAGGAGTTTGTTTAAATCATTAACCATATGCACATAATATATAGATATGTATATATACACTACCGGTCAAAAGTTTGGAATAATAATTTATATATATATATATATATATATGTTAAAAAAAATTGTCCTGCTTCATGTTTTTGTGAAAACCATGATACACTATCATTAATGCATTCAATAGTTTGGGGTATGTAAGATTAATATATATATATATATATAAATTAATAGTTGTATTTAACAAGGACGCATTAAATTGATCAAAAGTGACCATAAAGAAATTTATAATGCCTTGATATTTATAATTTCAATCAAATGTGATGCGGTTCTTTTGAACTTTCTCAACTTTCCTGGGGGGGGGGGGGGGGGGGGGAGCATTTTTACATTTTAACCTATATATTCACATCGAGAACGGTTATTTTAAATTACATATTTCACAATATTGCTGTTTTTACTCTGTTTTGGACCAAGTAAATGAAGCCTTGGTGAGCAGAAGAGACTTTACAATACAACATTTAGTCACACTTTAGATTAAGGTCCAACCGGGTCCAACTCTTACTATTAACTAAATATTTACTACGACTTTTGCCTCAATAAACTCCTAATTACTGCTTATGAACAATAAGTAAGGTAGTTAGGTAGGATTAAAGGGTTGGTTCACCAAAATATGAAATTACTGTCATTAATTACTCACCCTCATGTCGTTCCAAACCCGTAAGACTTTCGTTCATCTTCGGAACACAAATGAAGATATTTTTTATGAAATCTGAGAGATTTCTGATCCTCCCATTGACTGAAACGTTATTAACATTCTTACCGGCTCCTGCGTCAGCATCACACACACGTGTCGTGGTGATCACATGACCGGTGTCGGCCAATAATGAGCCAGCGTTCTGACGCAGATCCAGGAAGCGCTGCACTGTGTTTCTGTTTACTACGTCAACTGCGTGGGAGAATGATGTGGAAGAGAAGAAATTGTTGAATAAAGTTGTTATTTTTGTTTTTTTGCACACAAAAAGTATTCTCATCGCTTCATAACATTGAGGTTGAACCACTGTAGTCACATGGACTATTTTAATGTCTTTATTGTCTTTTTTGGATGTCTTTACTACCTTTATGGGCCTTGAAAGTGGTAATAACCTTGCTGTCTATGGGTGAAAAGCTCTCGGATTTCATCAAAAAGATCATTTGTGTTACACATGAGTAGCTATCTAATTAATTACAGAAATGTTTTGGTTAACTTACCCTGGATGTAGAATAAGGTCATGCATTATAAGTGTAATATGTAATATGTGCTTTATAAGTAGTAATAAACAGCCAATGTCCTAGTAATATGCATGCTAATAATCAACTAGTTAATAATGAGCATTGGACCGTGAACTAAAGTTTTAACCAAAATTTTTAAATATTCCAAACTTTTGACTGGTGGTTTAGATCATTATTGAGATGCTTGACGTAACGTTGAAGTCAGAGAGATAAACAAAACTAGAGTAAAGAGAGTGAGAACAAGAGCTGGTCAGGAGAGAGAGAGAGAGAGAGAGAGAGAGAGAGAGAGAGAGAGAGAGAGAGAGAGAGAGGGAGAGAGGGAGAGAGAGAGCAGCTGTTGTCTGTCCCGCCTCTGGGGGGTCTCTCACCAATCAGCACAACTCACCATGAATCAATTATCACCAGAGGAAGGGGGCGGAAAACACCGTTGTCCTGTTTACGGTATGAACATCACACACACATACACACAACATTAACTGTGTTCAACTAGACTTTATCAGAATGTTTAGGGGTTACTACATTTATATACACCATTAGGTTGATAAAACAAATCTCATATACCAGTATTAAAGTTGAGTGTGTGCATCATCCTGCAAAGATTCCTTAAATCATGTGTTGTTGAGGAGGCGAACTGTTACTTTACTAAGTGATCAGATGCACTATTTTCACCCGCTAGACCAAAAAACAGGTGAAAACACACATCGAAGGAGGAACCGGAGTCATGTGTACAGTGAGTGTTTCACGCTTCAGAGAATCTAGTGTTCAAGCGTTCAAAACTTCAGTAGCACACGTTTTTCTTTCCCCCAAGAGTTCAGAAATGGCTGAATTATGTCTTTGACAGAAACATTCCTGATTTGGTTTCACAAATTGTAAAAATCTAGCTTTCTTGTTTTTATTTTTGTTTATTTGTTTGTTTTGAGCTTTTGTGCTGACACAGAAAAACTTAAATTACAAATATTCTTCATTAACTTGAGCTCATAAAACACTATAAATAAGATAATCAGAAACCCCTTTTTTAAATTGTTTTAGCTTGTTGAATTTTTCAGTGAAAATATCCTGTAAGCATCCTAAAACCAGATCCTTGAAGCAAAATTGCATCAGATATTAAATTGTGTTGTTAAAGAATTAACTTTTGCACTTGGACAATCATTCACTGTTTCTGCCTCCTTCACAACCAGAGCGTCTCCTGTTTTTACTTATTCGCTCTGCCATCTGCATCTTAAATGCACTGCATCACAAATGATATATGTTAATAAAGTTAAATATTTTCTAATCTAAAAAACAAAATGACCAGCGGAGTAAGAACAACAAACTTCAAAAGGATTTTTAGGATTTTTTTTATATTTCTGCAAAAAAAAAAAAAGCACAGAAATAGTTTAAATGGATTTTTTTGTCTTAAACTCTTAAAGTCTTTTCTCTGACTTCAGTTTAAAGTTTACGTGTTTTATCATATGAAAAGAAAATATCTCAACAGTCTCACGGCCTCACTTACATTTAAAGAGGGAAACATGAAGAGAGAGAGAGTGTGTGTGTGTGTGTGTGTGTGTGTGTGCGTGTGTGTGTGTGTGTGTGTGTGGGCGTGTGTGACAGGTGGGTGTTCAGCAGGAGGGGCCGGTCAGGGTCACCCCCATCTGGGGAACGCACATACACATACACACACACACACGCACACACACACACACACTATCCAAACGCAAAGCAGAAGTCATCAGCCTGCTGAAGAGCGAGAGGGAGGGTGTTTTGTAGTTAATAATGTTTTGTGAGATGGTCAAATTGAGTTGTGTGGGCCGAGCTGGAGGGCTTTTATACAAGAACAGCTTGAGTAAGATAAACGACCGTCATTCACACACACACACACACACACACACACAGTCACATAACAATATCACATGGAAACATTGCGAGGATCATCTTAAAAAGTTGAGCAATGTGTGTGTGATGTTTCATAATTACATTTGCACACGTCTAATAATCAAAGTTGTGCTGCAGACGTGTGTGTGTTTCAGGCTGTTTGCACTCTGGGTTTGATTGCTTCATCCTTACCAGACCTCGACTTCATTCCCTTTGGCCCCACATCTCTGTTCTCACATGTGCCTTTGAGTCCTAACCAAGTGCATCTGCATCATCAATGTTTCACTTAAACTTTACACGCATGCATTTGTCTGTGTTGCAACAGATGCGAAGAACTGCAAGTTGTTCTATAAAGATTTATTCGAAAGCAAGCGGCTATATGAGATGCATTATTGAGCATGCAAAGATGTAAATTGTGTTATGAATAGCGGTTCACAAAGGCAAGTTAAGTCGGATTTAGTTTCATACCAATCCAGACTGATGACCACAACCTGTAATAAAAGAGCTTTTTTACTTTTCAGAATTACCTGGTCTTCTGCTTCAGCAGGAAAATAAATAAAAAATAATAATTAATTAATAAAATAAAAGTGAACATTGCTAGCATAGTAAAATACTTTTTTTAATAACAATTGTAAACATGATAGCAAAGTAAAAAAAAAAAAAGATAAACAATTAGGATTAAAAAAGCATCTGTAAACATACAGTAGTTAGGACAGGAAAATACAATTTACGATTAAATAAAAAAATTAACAATTGTAAACAGTGAAGATAGCATAAAAAATTATAATAATAAGCATTTGTCAACATAGTTATAAAAGTAAAATGAAATGATTTTTAAAAAAAAAAGATAAATAACCATAAAATATAGTTAGGAAAGTAAGAAAAAAATCTAAGTTATGATAGCACAATAAAATAAAGTAAAATTAAATAAAATAAACAATCATCAGGATATAAAAAAATTAAATAAAATTAAGCAAAATAAAATTAACAAATTTTTGGATAGCAAAATAAAATAGACTTTTCACATTTAAAAGGGTAAACACTTCCTGCATTTTTAGTTGATTATGTTAAATGCAGTGTGTCAATCAAACTCTACAGTATTTTGGCATAATTTCACCTGTCTGTCACTCAGTAGAATCTAGTCAAAGACAGATGCCAGTGAGGACAGGCTCATCTTCAAGAACCATAAACCAATCAACACAAGGTCAAACAAAATACAACTCATTCTGCATTAAATACAGGTTTAATGTCGGACGTCCAAAAAATCTGAGCACTGAAGCAAAACCAGTTGCTAATTATCTCACTTCGTGTTAGAAGGAGTTCTAGGAGCTTTAATTACATATAGAATCATGTCCAACTTTATTGCTAATCATTTCATGCCTCATTCTAATGAAACACACACAATGTAAGCAGAGCAGGAGGCCCGCCCGTGTGTGTGTGTGTGTGTGTGTGTGTGTGTCTGTGTGTGCGTGTGAGTGTGTGTGTTTGTGTGTGTGTGTGTGTGTCTGTGTGTGTGTGTGTGTGTGTGTGTGTGTGTGTGCGTGTGAGTGAGTGTGTGTCAGCGAGTGTGTGTCAGCGAGTGTGTGTGTGTGTGTGTGTGTGTCTGCGAGTGTGTCTGTGTGTGTGTGTGTGTGCGTGTGAGTGAGTGTGTGTGTCAGCGAGTGTGTGTGTGTGTGTGTGTGTGTGTGTGTGTCTGCGAGTGTGTGTGTGTGTGTGTGTGTGTGTGTGTGTACGTGTGAGTGAGTGTGTGTGTCAGAAAGTGTGTGTGTGTGTGTGTGTGTGTGTGCGTGCGTGTGAGTGAGTGAGTGTGTGTGTGTGTGTGTGTGTGTGTGTCTGTGTGTGTGTGTGTCTGTGTGTGTGTGTGTGTGTGTGTGTGTGTGTGTGTGTGTGTGTGTGTGTGTGTGTGTGTGCGTGTGAGTGAGTGAGTGTGTGTCAGCGAGTGTGTGTGTGTGTGTGTGTGTGTGTGTCTGCGAGTGTGTCTGTGTGTGTGTGTGTGTGTCTGCGAGTGTGTCTGTGTGTGTGTGTGTGTGTGTGTGTGTCTGCGAGTGTGTCTGTGTGTGTGTGTGTGTGTGTGTGTGTCTGCGAGTGTGTCTGTGTGTGTGTGTGTCTGCGAGTGTGTCTGTGTGTGTGTGTGTGTGTGTGTGTGTGTGTGCGTGTGAGTGAGTGTGTGTGTCAGCGAGTGTGTGTGTGTGTGTGTGTGTGTGTGTGTGTGTGTCTGCCCCGGGGCCGGGCAGGTGGGCAGTGCTGCTTGACTGGTTGGCTGGTGTTGAGGGCAGACAGTCTCGGGTCTGAGGCCCAGCAGGCCGTGGGAAGCAGGGGGCTCGAGTAGGAGCTCTGCCAGGGCCGGGTGCAGCGAGGCTGGTGGCAGCTGCCGGCGACTCCCCCTCCTTCCCTCCCTCGCTCGCAACCCCCGCAGTCAGCCCACAGGAGGGGTGAGGAGGTTAACAGCCAACCGTGACACACACAGGATAATCGGCTTTCATTAAGTGACCTACGCTCCACACACACGGAGACAGAACACACTACATAAACCACACACACACAGAAAACACTCAAGACACAGACTGCGTTCAGAATACAATACTGTACACTGCATACTATCTCATGTTATTGTTAATGATTAGTATGCAGTGTACAGTATGCTTGTATTGCTAAATTAAATGTAGCATACTATCTTGAAATGTTTATCATTGCAAACTGCATATTATTTATTGAAAATAGAATGTGAAATAGTGATAAACATTTTAAAGAATAGTATGCTCTCATTTAGCATTATCTATCTTTAGCATTCAAATTTAATTATGTAGCATACTATACTTTGAAAATTTGACCATTGCACACTGCATACTATTTCACATTCTATTTTTAATAAATAGTATGCAGTATGTAATGAATGATATATCAATTAATAGTATGCTACATCATTTAACTTAGCAAGTGGTGTCCAGTTATTATGTTAGAAATAAATATGATTTGTTTTGCCCTTTTAGTACATTTTTGTGTAATATAATATTGTTTTATTCATTATTACAGTGTTTCTGTTTACCTTTTATATATGTTATGCACGGTCTATGGAGCAGACCAGTTTTACATTTCACTGCAGGCTGTGTATGTGACAAATAAAAAAACTTGAATCTTACTGTACACTGCATACTTTTAAAATAAAAATGCAGTGTACAGTATGCTAGCTTTGTTAAATAACATGTAGCATGCCATAATTTGAAATATTTAGCATTGCACATACATAGGCCTACTATTTAATAAACAGTATGCAATGAAAAATATTTCAGTTTGCCTTTTTAGTTCGTTTTTTTTGTGTGTGTAATGATGATGAGACGATGAAATTTTAAATTGTGGTTTATATTCCATATTTTCAACCATAAACTTGTTTAATAAAGGTGTTCATTAGTATTCACTAAGTTAGTTGCATTGCCGCACTTGTATTCGCAGTCTCGTCATCTTATGACAGTCCTGTGAGCAACAATAGGAGCTTTTCATCGTCCACTGAAACATTTTCACAAAGATGTTCCTCTTCTAAGCATTTCTCCCCTGATTATCTTCATTAGCCGTGCATTCTTCCTCAAACGCATGCATGCATACTCTCTTTTCTTGTCCTTTGTTCTGTTCATTTTCTTTCTGTTCAGCGCTGCACAAACCAGCCGAGCGCTCAACCATCACAGACCAGATGCCTGTCCTCCGTCGCTCTATATCCATCCGTCTGTATTCTGTCTGCCTCTCGTTTCTCAGATCAGTGCTAAAGCCCTCAAGGTGTCGGAAGCAATGTGAAGTCAATCATTGTCTTTAAAAACATCGGGTGTTGTGTTACATCAGAATAACTGGTTCCTGATCAGCTCTGTTTGTAAATTCCTTGGGTTATTTCTCAGGATTTTTAATTTAAAAAAAAAATCAATAGGTCTTACCTCACATCAGAGGGATTAATGAAGAAGCAGACTCTGAAAATGACGTCCTTCCTCAAACTGATGGCCTTTAATTCCATTATTGACATGTATTCTTCACGATCTGTCTGTAGAGAGAGAGAGAGAGACAGAAATAGTTCTTTCTTCATTTGTACACACCTCAAAGAAAGTGCAAACTTTCTGAAAAGTGCATTTCAAAGATGAAAAGCTGCAACAATCATTAGAACAAGCCCTCGGTTGTGTTATATAAAAAGTTCAACCCTTAAATTAATAGTTTCAAACCCAAAAGTGTTCAAACTCGCACTGTTCAAAACCAATATGACTTTCTTTCTTATCTGAAATGAGTGATCAGGCAATGTCAAAAAAAGAAAACAGGACAGTGTGAGGAACAGGCAAATATAATACCCTTTAATTTAATTTATGCATATATGCACACTCAAATGTATCATCAATGACACCAAATTCCATGTATTTTAATGCATTTCGGATGCAAACGGGCCTAAACTACAAAATTTAGTTCATAAACAATCCAATTCAGGCAGTAAAATCATCTAAGGAAAGAAATAAAAACCTTTTTCGGGGCTCATCACATGATTCAAGGATTTCCAGTTTTTACAAGCTCAAATCTATCAGAAACATCAGTCATGTCTGTCTCAACAGCTGTGTGCAGACATATTAATACATTTTAAAAAGCCCTCTGGTGTTTCAATCAACTGTCTGATCCATGCATCATAATTTCGCCCTAATACAAATCTGAATGCTGGAAATAAATCCATATTTGGAAACGTTCATTTCAGAGAAACAATGAAATCTGTGGGAGATGAATATATTGGATGGTTATAGAGATTTACGCAGCCTGAGGACGAGTCCTGTACGAGGATATTCAGTCGTCCCGCCCTCTAAAATTACTTTGATGGGATTTTTGGGATTGTGTGTATTTATTTACCTATGCAGGCTATATATACTGTCCCTGAATTTACTGTCAAACTGACTTGTTTTGCAGAGGAATTAAGCTTATTGTTTTACTTTATGATCATGTGGCAAAAACGTTCAATGTGTGTCCAACATCCCATGGCTTTTGGAGTTTTGAGAATGCATAAATACAGCAACCCCAAAAGTACCTGAAAAAAAAAGTATAAAAATGAATGACTATCATTGCATTAAATGACATAATCAAAGCTGCATTTAGTTTAAATGTGTAACTTTTGGCCCTCTAGCGGTTAAAAAACAAAACTTCATGCATTTTGCAGAACAACATTGTTTAGGTTGTCCTTCTGCGTGACTGTGCAGATGAATATGACCCTTTACATAATAACAATGCTTTACAATGAACTGTTGGAATGTCAACCTTTCTCGCTCGTTGTGACCTCCTTATGCCACTCCCAGACCAAACACGTGTCAAAGTAGCCGGTGTCATGACAAATCCAATCGTCCCTCGAAATCAGGTCTATTAATGCCCCGTTCCAGTCAACCTGTACCCGTGTTTTTCCAACCTTATACCCGTGAAAGTGCACTGGAACTGCATCAAACCTGTGACTTCCCATCCGTGAACTCGTACTAGATCGATGTACTCCCAGTTACGAGCTCTGACGTCACATAGCCCGCGAAACCATACAAAACAACAATGGTTTGTTGACATCTAGCTACCACAATTCCTTGTGCTCAGGTAGTTTGGCGTGACTGGCCTGGAACGCTACAAAGTCGTGAGTCGTGGTTTGAAGTCGTGATTTACGTGCTCAAAAACCTGCCTGGAACGCAGTATAACTCTCAGTTAATGATTATGCTAGGTAGCCTACGAACAATATTAATTTAAAATATGTACGGTTACTAGTGCATAATAAAACAAATCGAACGTTTCTTTTACTTGATGAATGTTAATTAATTAATTAATTATATTTATATATAGTTATATTATTAAGATAATAATAGCCAATGGCAAGTGCAAAATAAACTAAGCTATCAGGCTAATCGGGTATCTGTATGCTATGCTAGTACACAAGCTAACTAATACAGACATTAATGGTCATCATAACATAGTTCAAACAGCATTTATCATTACATGACTTTGTAGGAATTGTAATTAGGCACTAAAGAGACTGCCTTTTTTGAGTAATATGATGGGGTCCTCACAGAGACCCGATTTTGAGGAGGACCACATTGAGCAACTTTTCTTTATTTACGGATATGACGATACACACGGGTGAATGACATATGTAGCCTATGTGTGATGCAAAATTTCCCGCGAAAACCGTCCTGTCAGGTCTAAAATATAAACACTTATAATAGGCTTGAATTAGGGTAAGTTAAGACAAAACACGTTTTGGAAGAAGTATTGATGATATATTGACTATTAAATTAACTATTAAGTTAATTTTGAATAAACAAAGTTACATAGCGTAGGCCTTTAAAGAAAGATGCACAGCACAATAGTGTTGAAATTGACAATAATCATTGCAACATGATGTGTGTGAACTTGAAAAGAAGTGTCGACATATCAGGCAGTTTTAAGTGTCCTGAACCCGTAAGAGCACGCGCTAACTCAAACCAGGGCTTTTAAAGTCCCTTCTCATTAACTGAGCGAATGGTACTGCATCATATCAAAGCATTGAATGTGACTTATAATCGATGCTTTAGTCTCAGTGTGAGAGGAAACAGATGTTCAACAACACCAGCGAGTTCACGGGCTATTACTTTACATTTAATAGGCTTTATTTAATATTTAATGGGGTGACCGAGGATGGGAATTATTAACGGGCCAAATGTCATTTGCGGTGTCAGTGGCTTCAGGGCTGATGTGAGGATGGAGTTTCCAGTGTGGCCTTTAAACTCGTGAGATCTTCATATTGCCTCAGTCTGTCTGCGGTGCTTCAGCACAGATCATAATAAAAACATAGTAGGTGTTTTTAAATGCTCTATTACTTACCGCCGTCAATTCATATTCCTTCACCACTGCTTCTCCCAAAGTCTCTTATTTATTATTGAAAAGCACATACGACCCTTATATCACTTAATTCTACTTTGCTGCTTTATATCTCTGTTTCTCTGTGTTCTTCAGACGCGCGCGCGTGACAGGTCTCGCTCTGTGCTGAAGTTGGGAAATTGATAACGCGCCGGAGACGCGCAATAAAAACGACGCCCGAGGGCGCGACACCCGGATCCCCTATTATGCAAATACGGGGTAATTTTAAAGACAAATCGTTGGCTTTTATTCCCCTATATTTCTGTTTTATACGTCTCGGTTTCTCCGGAGAATAAAGCATTTAATGTGTCGAGCCCAATGATGGATCTGACCTTCAATCATTCTAGGGAAAGGAGGGGCTTTATTTGAAGAGAAGAAAACAAAACGCAACAATATTACTATAAACTTTTATGCACACAAATGATGAAAAATATGGGCATTGAAAATATGAAAGTTGAGGGCACGATTAATAGCGGAGCAAATGTACAGTTATACATAAATACATAAAATTAACCCAATATTGGTTTACAAAAGAGTAGCCTATTAATATCAGAAAAATATTTGTCCTCTGAAAATTGTTTTTCAGAAATTTTTCAGAAATTGATGAATCTAACATGAATAAAAATATAAGAACTTGGCAACGTGTTTTAAATTATAGGATTCACATTTGCATCACCACATCCTTATTTGCCTTTGACTGATATAGGCTACTGTTATTTTTGTATTTGGATATAATTTCACATTTTTGGCAATTTAAAATAATTTCATAATTAGATAAGCACAGATTAAGAACAGTTTAACAGTAAAACAACAAGTAAATATTATCTATAATAATAATAATAATAACGACATTTATGAGAGGGAGTTAATTACATTGTTGGAGCAATTAGAAAAACAGTATCCTTCTTCAATCAAGAGAGAGAGAGAGAGAGAGAGGTCCAATATGGTCCGAATTACAGTCACCAAAAACAATTATGTGAGTGCATGGCCAAAGATACACAGCGAATAATTGTTCGATAAATATTTGACAAAAAAGAAACTGAAAGAGAAGCAAATGTCACATAATTATATGTTATTATCACGCGTCTAACAGTAAACAGGCCAAATTTGTCGCCGCGTGCACATATGGCACGGAAACGCGCCAGAAGCACGTTAAGGGGAGTCAAGCGTTTCTGCCAGAAATGTCTGAATACATTCATGGGGTGGTTTTTAAAAAATCATTCAAGTGTCAACGATAAACTATCAGCCGTCAAAAGCTCAGTGGCTGTGTCACATTTTTAGACACCGTGTCCATTTCACTGAAAACTGAGTAGCAAATTACGCGCATAAATATTTTGCTGCTGATGCACCTCAGGTCGCAAACTCCACTTGTTGATTTTGGGGGTTATTAATGATAAGGCTGATTTTACAGAGCAAATAAACTGGATGCTAAACTTTAAAACTATTAAACATTATTTGCACGTGCCTAAAGCGACTGAAGTGAATTAGGGCCTATAGCAGGTGTCAAATGCAACAGAACACATAACCTTTATGAACACAATACAAGCATAAACGGATGTCAATTTAAAAGAGATGTAGGAGTGCACAATGTATGACATCTAAATTGGATTGCGTTTTTTTTACATAAATCTCCTCCGAAATACAAATATATCTATCCATGCATTCATCAATGCATTAAAATAATTACAAAGCAAATAACCTTCACCCTGAATTTAGAGGGGGGGGGGGGGGGGGGGGGGGGATCACCAATAAAACAGAAAGTAGGCCTAAGTCTTAGTAATTTGTTCTCGATGGTTAAAGAGTGTTCCGGGACCGATTATGTCCATTTCACCTGCTTCTAAACTGCATTACTGACTTAATCTTCACGGCTCTTTCATTGCGCGTGTCCTGCCCACAGCCTGCCCACGGCAAACACTCCATTTCTCGGCGCGAGGACACGAATTTGCCCATCAATTTAAAAGGCTTTGCGCGCTCACGCACACACAAACAGCAAAGCTCAGCCAGTGCGCGCGCCGGTCCGGTACAGAACTTCTCATATTTGATGATGGATATTGTTTGGGTGACATTTAGGTAACAAAATCTAATTGGTCTGTTGCGAAATGTTGCGGGATAGTTTTACTGAATGAAATTACGCGCAACTGAGAGCATTTGGCTGCACGTGGGGTTCGAACATTAATCAACGCATGGCACAAATCAATGCTACATCTGAGCAGCGGGACTGTGTTTAGCGATGACGAACTCCGAGCTCGTGTTTAACACAGACATTCTCCGATTTCCGCCAAGCGATCGGTCGATAACGCAATGAATCCTTCACGTTTGAATCCCTTCTGTAGAAAAACACCCACTTTTAACTGACAGGACAAGAAAGGAGATAATCATTTGCAATGTTTTCATTAACAGAATATAAGATTGGTTGTTTTAAGAATCCTCAAATATATGCTTAGGATTTTTAAAGTGCTAAATTAAACCTGAACTTAACATTAACCTAAAGCTATTCTTTGCACACACTGTTATTTCCTTCTGAAAATACAAATCTATAGTTGATTCATTTTGATTGCATCACTGCAAAGTAAATTCAAAGTTTGTGCGTAAAAATGTCCTAATGCAATTCCACATAATGAGAGAGCTCTGTAAATAAATTAGCAGCAACATCTTTCAGCCTCAATAAATGCGCATTTCAGAAATTGGTGTGATGACATGATTGAATAGCATAATGAGGCTCTAGTTCACGTTCCTAAATGTCACCCAATAGACAGAGATAATGACGGCTCGGTCCAGTCGACCAATGAAAACTTGAGCTGAAGAGTTTGGCACGCGCGGCGGAGCGGAAACTCGACAGTTTGACGCGCGGCGCACCGGTGGCGAGACCTGTCAGAGTTCAAACGAGGAATTAGAGAAACGAGGAACGTCATCTGAGACCATGGACAAGACTAAAACTAAGTTAAAATTATTTTCGCCGCACCTAACGTGATTTCGTTCGTTTTAATCCGCCATAATCTGCTGCGCAACTGGGAACTATGGAGCGCGCGGAGCTCAACGAGCCAAAGCCGCCATCTAAAGCTAACCAGGAACCCATCCGATTCGGGATCGACCAGATTCTGGGCTCTCTGGACCCGGAGAGCAGCCGTGGAAACACTGTGGATAACAGCCGCTTGAGAAGCCCAACCAGGGCGAGCGTTGCGCCTCATGTCTCCATACCCGTCTCTCTCTCCGGAGTCCCGGGCTCGCTGGAGGACTGCGGGCGGGTGTACGGGGTGAGCGGATCTCTGGTGCCCAGTGGAGTGATTCGGGTCCCGGCGCACAGACCTCTGGCTGCCGCGGTGCCGCAGGCGATGTTGAGCGCGGCACCGGCGCTGTGTTTCCCCTGGATGGACAATAACCGCAGGTTCCCTAAAGACAGACTGCCAGGTAAAAGATACACATCTCCGCGTCTGAGGATGCTGGGATTGATCCACACGCTTCACTGATCTCTCTGCTGGACCTGCGCAGTTGGTTCCAGGAAAACATTTTTAGGAAAAAAGCTTTCCTCTCCAAAATGACATCAAGCTTTTTACTAATCACCCTGAAAATAAATGACATGACATTGATTGCAAAAATAACCACACTGTTTTATTTCAACTGGTATAGCCTACAATAAATCAAATGTCAATTATAACGATAATTAAAATAAATAAGCATATGAAATGCATGCTATAAAATGCTGAATAATTAATTTTCTTAAACGCACACGTGCAAAAAAATAAAGAGCAATAACAAATATTCAAAACCAAAAATTGGTTTGATTGGTTGCTGTAATATGTTTATTGTAATCAAGAATATTAATTGATTTGGCCCAAAAGTATATCTAGGCTGTGTCAAAATGTCTTCAATTAAGTTAATATACGAAAGCAGTTTTAGAAGATATTTAAGGTTAAATACACACTTTAAAACATTGAATTAACTTTGATATCAGTATGCATAACAGGGATAAATGCTATTTGAAAGAAAACGTTATTTCTGGGCCCGAATAATATAAAAAATAATAATACAGGAGCAATAGTGCACTTTTGAGATGCACGATGTTTTGAGCAAATTAATAAACATAAACAATACGCACTTCAGAAATAGCTGCACTATTGTCTGTTAATAAACTATTGATTTTAACATTTTTAATAACCCTTAAATTATAAACAGGTGTTTTGTTTCAAACATACGTAAGTTTCAGGGATTCCACGTTTAAATTATGTTTTACAAAATTATTTCAGTCATTGCACGTGATGACCTCCATGATCGGGACCATATTGTGGTGCTCGTGCATGTGTAGCCTACAAACCGCTGTTTTGGGAAGGAAAAATGATAATCAAAGGTGCACACAAATCATCTTTCTCAATATTGTTTCGTTAACTATGTATAACGAACAAATAGTCCACAGAGTCAAGCAGATAATTTCAGAGAGCATGGGTTTAATAATCACCTATAATTTTTGCATTATCAGAGTTTGTTTTTAGTAGAATCTAAAGGAAAATAACATGATAAATGACACTTTTCCCGCAGCTCTCATTCCGTTCACCGTGACCCGGCGGATCGGTCACCCGTATCAGAACCGAACTCCCCCGAAACGGAAAAAGCCCCGCACGTCGTTCTCTCGCGTGCAGATCTGCGAGCTGGAGAAGCGCTTCCACAGGCAGAAGTATCTCGCGTCCGCGGAGCGCGCGTGCCTCGCCAAGAGCCTGAAGATGACGGACGCGCAGGTCAAGACCTGGTTCCAGAACCGCAGGACCAAGTGGAGGTGAGACTGGAGGAGTGCAGAGCAACACACAGCACGCTTTTAGCAGCTCATCGGTAATAACATCGTGTTTATTGCTGGGAAATGTAGAAGTCCACCATGTACAAACATTTAGAATTAAGACGTTACACCTTTTTCACTTAATTTAGTTTAAATGTCAATTGTTTTTTATTAGTATTCGATTATGATTAAATATAGCCATCATTAATAATAATTCATTGAAATATTAAAGGACATTCACCGGAGATTTTTTTTTGTATGTGTGTACTCCTCGGTCACTTTTGTGGCACGTGCCATGTGAACAAAAAACAAATCATGGACATGTTTCGAAAGTTAAATAGAAATGCCGTTAGCACTTTAGAGTAACACTTTATTTGACAGTGTCCTTGGTACTTACTACTTACCATAGTAATAACAGTAAAATATGCATAACTACATGCAACTAACCCTCAAACTAACCATATAAGTACATGTGTTAATTAATACTCAGTACCTAAATATATAATTACACTGTAACAATGACACCTTAAAATAAAGTGTAACCCCTTATATTAACCATTACTTTCTCAGCTAAGTACACTGTAAGTGCATATACTGTAAAATAGAGTGCAACCGAAATGCCATTTAGAAATTAACGGGAAATGAAAATACTTCAATCTTCAAATCAGCCAGGATGCAGAGGAGAAATAGAGTTAATAATTAATAATTAAAAATGAGTTAATATTACTTAGTACCATAAAAGTCCCTTGAAATATGCAAAAAAAAAAATAAAAAAAAAAATATATATATATATATATATATATGCTTGCACTTTATTTTAAGGTGTCCTTGTTACAGTGTAGTTACATTTAAGTACTGAGCAATAATAATTAACTACATGTATTTACTATAGGGTTAGGGTTTGGTTTGGGGTTAGTTGCATGTGTTACCAAAAATATTATTGAACAAAATTATATAACATTGATTTTACTGGGGGGGAAATGTTTTACATTTGAGATGTTCTGACACTTTGACCCTAAAATAGCTAATTGTTACATCACATTCAATCCATATAGAATTGTATCAATTGTTTGAACGATTTGGATTTATATACATTTTGCATCTTCAAAATCTCTAGAAGGCAAACAGCTGAGGAAAGAGAGGCGGGACGTCAGCAAGCCAATCGGATGCTGCTCCAGCTTCAGGCCGACGCCCTCCAGAAGTCCATGAGCGAATCAGTGTCGTCGGATCCTCTGTGTGTTCATAACTCCTCCCTCTACGCCCTCCAGAACCTGCAGCCTTGGGCCCAGGAGAGAGCTGGGAAAACCACAACACTGGCTTAAATCCCTCCGGATCCCTCACTGTCCTGCACACTGAGAAGGGAAAGAGGAGGAAACACTGTATCTGAAAATTCATAAGGCTTTTTGACCGGCTATTTTATAAGCGAGGAGCATTTGTGAATCTTAAAGCTCATTTTGTGGGAAAGTAAACTAATGATATCTCTGTGATTGTTATATGGACACTGAGCAAACGGGTTCCCAGAAGATGCTGCCTTGGGGAGGGAAAAAAAGGTGAAACATTCCCAGAAACTAACTGGCAATCGACCTGAATCACAGCTCTGTAAATATATGAACTGTTCAAATGATGTCTGTGAGAAAGTCTACAAAATATTGTACTGTATTGTAATTATTCTGTGCTATGTGACGATGCATTACCGCATAATGTTTGTCGTTGTCGATGACGTGTTTGGACCCGGAAAAGCAATGGTGTGTAAATATAACACTGAACAATCAGCATTATGCATCGAAAATTTTATTGTTAAACAGTTTATACATCATTTCAACAAGAGGATATTTAAGCTTCCCGTCTCCTCAATCTGTCTGTCTGATTGAGTGTCTGTCTGTCTCTCTGTCACCCGTCTCATGGGGAATAACCGGCTCTGTACGGCACATGGAGCGCGTTCAGCTTTATATACACACTGCCGCTTCTAATCCGGGTATACAAGCCCACTTTGCAGAGTATTAAATATACAACGAGTGTAATAAATCTGTATATTTTAAACTCATCACGCTGTACCGGCACAGTGATTGTTCAAAAACACACCATAATACGATCAAATGATCAGAAATGATAATAAAAAAGCATTACTAAGGTTATCAGAGAGTCTGCCAGGAATGTGTGTGACCGTGAAAAACACAGGTTTAACTTTCAACACTTTCTACCGTGTTGGTTTCAGTTTCCTGGCACTAACGGATTTGTTCACATTTTTAAGAGCTACTTTAATGAAATCTCAATTATATCTCATATTTTCTCTTTATATATACTTATATATATAAATTCTTATGCATTTAAATTTATATATAAATATTATATATATATATATATATATATATATATATATATATATATATATATATATATATATATATATATATACACACAGTATTTATTTAAAATAGAAATCTTGTGTAACAATAATACACTACTGTTCCGGTCATTTCTTTTTCTTTCTTTTTTTTTGAAAGAAATTCATTCTTTTATTCATCAAGGATGTGTTAAATTGATTAAAAGTGATAGTACAGATTTAAATTGTTAGAAAAGATTTCTTTTTTGAATAAATGTGTCTGTTTTTGACTGTTTATTCATCAATGAATCCAGAAAAATGTATCACAGGTTAAAAAAAAAATATTAGGCAGTTTCCAACATTGATAATAAATCATCATATTATTCATGATTTCTGAAGGATCATGTGACACTGAAGACTGGAGTAATGATGCTGAAAATGCAGCTTTGATCACAGAGATAAATTATATTTTAAAGTTGTAAAGTTATCAATTAAAATTCTAATAATATTAATATAATAATATAATACTATTTATCTAATAACAATATTAGTGTTTTTTTCCCCCGATCAAATAAATGCAGGCTTGATGAGCATAAGAGACTTCTTTTAAAAACATTAAAAATAGTAATGTTTCCAAACTATGACCGGTACTGTGTATATAATGCCGGCTTTAAATCGGGTCCCACCAAGTCAAGTCACCTTCATTTATACAGCGCTGTTAACAATATAGATTGTTTCAAAGCGGCTTTACAGTGATGATAGGGAATTAAAGTAACAGAGATTGTTTGGCTTTACAGCAGCTCCAGAATAAAGTTATTGTCCAGCTAAAGTTAGTTTTGTCGTCCCTACATGTTTTTAATATTCAGTTTTGCTCAGATATACATCAGCTAGATTACAAAGTAAAATGTATTTTGAATGCTGTTCATGAGTTTAAACATCATGCCTGTCGGGACTAATCAATCACAGTTATATTAATTAATTTATTTCATTATTATTATTTTTTTCTTGCTCTCTCTTCACAGTAAGGTGGCATTATGGCTGTATAAAACAGTACTAAGTTTTGGCAATTCACAGCTTTCACTCAGTAAATTAAAAAAAAGAAGAGTTTTATTATTATTATTATTATTATAGTGACTGCTAAAGTTTGCTACGGCACCTGTCAATCAAAATCTTTATTGCCAACTGGACAAAGCCAATTAGTCATATTTCACCCCAAAATAAAAATAAAAATAATAAATTTGCATATTTAAATAAATCAGTATTTCGTTAATGAGGATACTGGGGTGAGATGTGACCTGGACATGATGTCGTGATTCTGACGGACAAACAGACCAATCAGAAAGCAGATCTTTGAGTAGGCGGAGCTAAGCCAACAGAGACGGGTACAAGTGATGAGACTATCAGAAATAATGGACATGAACACACATCAGATCGAGCAGTGATGATCAGACACGGGATGACACGATGCACGAGCGCAGGACACGAAAACTGTCAAAAACACTGCCGTCAATGTCGGGACGGGTCACAGACTTCTGCAGAAAGCCAGTTAAAGACTGGTCAGTTCATAAGAAAACCACTGAGACACTGGTTATACTACTGGATTAGAACATTTCTACCTAAATGACGGACACGATTCAGCACATCTTTTGGAGAATTATCAGATCACAGGTCGAGTGTATCAGATGTTACATACCCAAAATCCACCATGGACAACTGGTTAAAAAGCTCAAACATCAGTGACATATTATCAAATCAAAATGGGAAGAGTTTTCGGGGTTTTACAGGACCTCTTGGAAACCCGCTGGGCCTTTGTGAACACGGCTTTGACACACAATTACTCACATGCTCTTTTAACTAGTTCCTTTTTTAGATTAAAGACATATTTCTCACATCTGCAACAGAACGAGGTCAAACACCGGGGGTTCAAAAAAAGACCTGTCGGTTTTCCGGCATGTGAAGCATTGAGCCGATGTCTGACATCTGTCACACTTCCAGAATAACCATGTTGATGGGGTAAAAGTTATTTCTCTTGGTTTTTTTAACAGAAAACTGGTCAGATTCAAGAGTTCATTGGTTTCTTTCTCTGACTAATTTCCCTTTTCCGCCCTTCATCCTCCTCTTCCTCTGGCTCTATATCACATTCTCAAAGAGCTGCAATGATCGCATGATGTTTTCATCCTGAAGAGACAAAATATGAACAGAAGAAAGAGAAAGAAAGAACAATTTCATGAGAGACGGCTAAAGAAATACGAGGAAGAGACAGAGAGCAAGGAACACAAACACATTGCAAAAGGCAAAGGCAAAAGAAGAGAAAGCCTGTCTTTAGACTATCTGTGTAATCTAGTGAAACAAACAAACACCCAATCAGAGAGAAGCAGCGTCTGAGTGACATGTGAAACAGCCAATCAGACGATAAGCAGCGTCTGAGTGACATGTGAAACAGCCAATCAGAGAGAAGCAGCGTCTGAGTGACATGTGAAACAGCCAATCAGACGAGAAGCAGCGTCTGAGTGACAAGTGAAATAGCCAATCAGAGAGAAGCAGCGTCTGAGTGACATGTGAAACAGCCAATCAGAGGTCAGTGTTTTTTTTATGAAGTGTGTCGCCATACAACAACTGGTGGTGCTGTGATGTAACGAATGAAAAGTAGCAAAATAATACAAAAATATAAAACTAAGAATTCATTTTGGGAAGATAAAGAATGTGAATGTCTGCAACATCTCTTAACAAAAAAGAGCATCTTCACCACTTTGACAAAAACTTGAGTTAGTCAGGAAACAAAAGTATTGAAAAAAAGTTTTTTCAAAACTGTAATAACCCTGCCACAAAAGATTTTATCAATTTAAAAAGGCCTGGATGGGTACGAATGGACTATTTATTTATCATTTTTATTTTATTAATACTTCTTATAATAAGAAATATTTATTTTACGCAAGTAATGTAATTAACTCATACAAAAAAAAATTAAAACAATAATAATAATAATAATAATAAAAGAAGGAAATAAAAATAAATAAAAAATAATAAGGGAAGAATAAAAATATACGAAAATGTTAATTAAATAAATAAATATAAAAATAAATAATCAATCAATCAATAGATACATTTATTTGCATGACTATCAGTGGCCAAGACTGAAATTAAATAATTGACAAAGCAACATAAACATAAATGATTCATGACGAAGCAACATGGAATAATGTCCCAAATAAGCAAAAGGAAGAGTCTGTTATTTGTTTTTACTCCTCTAGAGGATATTTAGTTTTTTTGCTACTTTAATATAGAATTGAACCGCTGTTTAATCAATGCGTCAGTACTCACTCGCTGACACTAGAGGACCCTGCTTACATTTAAGAGAGGAAGAAAGTGACAGCTATGATTGGAACAGATACTTGTGGCTGCTTACTGCACACTATATTCTGTATTCTTTAAAAATAAATATATAGTATGCAACTAAAGAATTGATACACAATTTCATAGTTATTATGTTTAATGCAGCGAGAGGCGTCCCATGATAATCTTAGAAATTCCTTTTTTTAAAGACATTTAAAATGTCTTCACTTTCAATAGTCTGATCTAATAACGAGTGAAGAATAAGATGTTAAAAGCAACAGTTGGAAGGAGTGCTTTGCATTGTGGGACACAGCATTAAATGCACTGTGCTCTGCTTGTATACTGCACATTTTTTGCAGATGGACGAGTCATTCGGTTATTATATGCATACTAATTTTGTATGCTATTGTGAACAGGTACCTCTTGACAGGAGAGAATAAACTCATCAAGAGTGACGACTCCATCTCTGTTCTTGTCCATTTTCTGCAAGAGAAGAGAGAGAGAGAGAGAGAGAGAGAGAGAGAGAGAGAGAGAGAGAGGTTTTCTTGAGTTTTAATAACAAACTTTATTCAGTTATATCAAAAGAATAAATATTACACCAATTTCAAATCCACACAAGTTCAAAAATAACTCCTCCTCCACAACCGTACAAAAAATAGAATTGTAAATGTAAAAGTTTCTATATCATTCATTGCTTTATAGTACATAAAGTCAACAAAAATTCTTGACTTGATAAAAGCTTTAAATAAGGTTTTAAACTCCTGACCACCCCTATTTTCTATTCTGTTCTTCCTTGTTCTATTTATTATTGCAGTTATTAATGCAGTTATTAGCAAGAGAGAGAGAGAGAGAGATTAAGCGTGTGTGAATTACCAGAATCTGTTCATCTCAACTATTAGTGAAATTGTAAGTTGATCTGCTTCAAGAACAGCGCTGTTATTTCCTCGCTAGAGAGAAAAGTCATGTAGCTTTTAAGATGCTAAACTATTTCACTGATAATATCATCAGAGCAGCGCGCGCGTGTCCGTACTGTACAGGTGAAACTCGAAAAAGTTGAATATCGTGCAAAAGTTCATTTATTTCAGTAATTCAACGTAAAAGGTGAAACTAATATATTATATAGACTCATTACACGCAAAGTGAGATATTTCAAGCCTTCATTTGTTATAATTTTAATGATTATGGATTACAGATATGAAAACCTTTTCACAATATTCTAATTTTGAATTTTGGGGTTTTCATAAGCTGTAAGCCATAATCATCACAATTATAACAAATAAAGGCTTAAAACATCTCACTTTGCATGTAATGAGTCTATATAATATATTAGTTTCACCGTTTAAGTTAAATTACTGAAATAAATGAACTTTTGCACGATATTCTAATTTTTCGAGTTTCACATGTATGTGTGTTTGAGTGGGAGAGAGTATGTGCTTTTCCATATATAATAAAATGTAATTTTGTGGCAAAAAAACATTGAACTAATTTGTCGTTTTTATACTATTGTTCACTATGTTTATTTGATTGGTCAGTGTCGTTGTGGGTTTTGTTTCTTTTGCTGTTGTCGGCTGTAAAGACCTTTGAAGTAACTAAAGTCATTTGGTGGAGTGATATGAAACTGTAATGCGGTCAAGACCTGCTGGAACTACTTTAGCCGTGAGTTTCCCTGAAAATAACTGCACACCGTTCATCAACCAATCAGATTCAAGCATTCAGCAGTCCTGTAGTATGTGATAATGTTTAAGGTGCACTATCAGAGTCTGACCTGGAAGAAAGCATCCACGTGCTGTTTGGTGGTGTCGGTCTTCAGAGCGGGATACGTGAAGCGGCCCATCATATCATATATGGCTTTCACTATATCGGTCATCTCCTAGAAACAAAAAACAAATTCATTTATTATTCTAAAAACATGTTTCCTACATAATTCCGATGTGTTCTTTCACTGTTTAAATGATTGTACTTTTGTGCTAAAATGTGGAAAATAGTCGAATAAAATGAATAGATGTGTCCAAACTCTTGACTACGGTATTTTAGGTTACATAAGTCGCACTCTTGAGAGGAAAAAAAACACAGATAAGTCCCATTTTATTATGACATTCAGAAGTCCACATAATAATGTTTACATAAAACACTGATAACATGCATTTCAGTTTCTGTCACTCAACAACAAATCCTTTAAATTTAACCCAACAAAAGCCTTCTGTATCATATTTGATACGCCAATTTTATAAGGCCTCTGAATGATCAACATGATCAAAACCTGTCGCACACACTCCTCCAGTCCTTCTGTCGTCTGAATGATAGTTTAAACAGCTTTAGCAAGTAAAAGTCTTTTAGTGTAATTGTACAAACGTCCTCCTTCAGCTCGTGCTTCACGTGTCTCTGCTGTGAAATCTGCACTGATTTTTATTAAGTAAACATAAAAAATAACTTTCTATTGTTAGTGATATTTCAAGATGAACACCTACTTAATTATCCATACGTCATTTTTAGACAATTATTTAATTATTAGAGTATTAAATATGATCATCAGGTTTATTTGTTCATCTCTCAATCATCATTGTATTTAAAGCATTGATCATAAAACTAAGCATTTGAATATCATCTTACTAAAGACATATTATTGTCAGATATAGTGCGGCGACTGATATTCATATGCATTTTATGTATCTAAAAAATCTCACTGATTTATATTACAAGCATCAGAATTTCATCGTACTTTTTGTCCATATAAATATCAGCATAAACAATTATCGACATCAAACTTATTAAATTAATTTAAATCAAAACTGAAACTACCAGGGTGTGGGAAATAAACCGTACATCTCTCATTCAACACAAATCCAGACGGGTTCGCTTTCAGCATGTTTTGCGTGACGGACGTTACTTGCATTATATACTGTTCCTTTGGAATATAAGTCGCAAAACATTACAGATGATTAAAAAAAAACTATAAGAAAATACGGTAGAAGTGTATGATCAAACACACCTCTTTATTAATGTAACCATCTTTGTTAATGTCGTACAGGTTGAAGGTCCACTGTAACTTCTCTGTTGTTGTTCCTCTCAACAAGATGGACAGAGCCGTTACAAAATCCTGACGGAGAGAAAGAAACAATGGGCCGAGAGGAGGGATTTCTCATTAACGACACAAACGAAAACGCCGTGCTGACACAGAAATGAAAATAAAAATAGAAGAAACGAAGTTGGTGAAGAACATGAATGAATAGAGGGAAATTTCACCTCAAATTTGATTGATCCGCTTTGGGAAGAGTCGAAGGCGTTGAACAGGTAATGTGCGTATGTGCTGGCGTCTGCAGAGAGAATACACACACACACACAGAGAGAGAGAGATAGAGAGAGAGAGAGAGAGAGAGAGAGAATCAGCAGGGTTTTTAAAACAAATGTAAGACTTTTCTGAGACCTTTATGGGGTCTACCGCATTTTGTTAGGGCAATATCTATATAGTAATATATTAACAGTAAAATGACTGATTTAAACAACATTACAGTTTAAAAAAAAAACTAAGTTTTATTTAATAATACCGTAAACCTCACATTTCAGCCTTTAAACCGTCCCCAAATGTAAGGCCTTTTGAAATTATAATGAACTTATTGTATATTATTTAAGACATTTTTTCACCCCGTTTACACCTGGTATTAATAAGATGCCTTTTGGTCGATCGGATCACAAGTGTCCACTTTCGTCCACTTCCAGAGGCAGTGAAAACAGATTCGACCGGATTGTTTTCGTAGTGTAAACACTCATGTGTTCAAACAGCCACTAAAGACCGTCTGTTCTCCACATACTGATCTAATGCTTAAACATTATGGGAAACGCTCTAGCCAGACGGGGTTTACACTTTGTCGAATGGAGACCAAAGTTTGGTTTGAAGATGGAAAACATCCCAAGCACAATGTTCTCTCATCATCCCTGATGTCTAACACACACTCACAGCGTTCGGCTGGTGTTGAGGCTGTCAGAGCAGAAGCTAAAGCTGATGTTCTCTGTGTGTTTCTCTGTCTCCAGTCGTGTTCATGTGTAAATTGCGTGAGCTTATTTCATCCATTAGATGGACAGATCTGAAAAAGCCCATAGATTTACCCGCCCATAGACTCTCCCCTCGAAGTGGTTGAAAGTGGACAAAAGAGAGATGGATTAAAACACAAGGTGTAAACGGGAATGTGACCCTCGTCTACTTGTGATCCGATCGACCAAAACGCATCTTAATACCAGGTGTAAACAAGCCCTTTATGACCTAAAATTGAATAAAAATTTACATTTTTATGAACCCTGAACACACATTAACGCATGAGTATGTTTTTTATAGTATGTATCTCTACCAGGGTTATTATCGTTAACTAAAACGCTAATGCAACAAGGTTCCATTTGTTAACATTAGGTAATTTACATTAGTTAAAGCTGCCGGCGGCAATATTTTTTTGATCATATTCAGTGAAATCCACACTATAATCCGACAGAACAACATAAATAAAGTGGTTTTAGAAAAAAACCCGAGCTTCTAACTCCACCTGGAGCGTGTTATTTGTTTTGCAAAGATCCACCGCTCCCGGATCATCGGGTCCAATCAGCGCAGGGGGGTGTGAGATCTGACTGTCAATCACAGGTCGTGCACACGCCACCCCTCGCGCACGTTACAATCACATGCACACGCCTGAAGTTCGTGCAGTAACGAAGAGTGATGGCGGAAACGAGTGATCCAATTCCTCGGCTAACCTCAAGAGCTAGGAGGTCAAAAACAACACAGGAAAAGAGAACACCTGCTGAAAAGAAAGAAGTAAAGAAAGAAAGCGACCGAGCCCGTAATAAAACCAGGATCAACATCGGATCGGCATTTGAAAGGTGGAGAGATTTGCGTGATTTAATTGGGTTCAAGCTGGATGCAGAGCTTGCAACATTTCTTCTCGACAGGTAATTGTGCTTTATCAACCAGTTACTTTATTTCTTAGTGTTATGTTAGTAATCTAAGTATGGTTATCCAAATGTGTTGGTATGGATAGCTAACGTTAGCACTTGTTGGGCAGGTTCGTTAGCTTTGTTTGCACTGAACGTAACGTTAGGTGGATAAACATGTCCAGATGAAGGGACAAAGTTCGGCTTTTTGGAAGAATCAATGCTACTCTATCTTTCTTACTACTGTTATTGTATGTGCTATCTGACTAGCTCTGTTATATAAGCAATAAAACCAGGGCCGCATTAAGAGCTCACTGGGCCCCGAGGCTATGAGTTACTAGCCGCGTTTCCACTGCCGGGCTAGGGCCGGGCCAGGGCTAACAGCGAGCCGAGCCGAGCCAGTGGCCTCGGGCCTTAAGCACCGGGCTTGCGTTTCCACTGCCGGGCCAGTAGCCCCGCAGCGCTGCCCTAAACCCCGCCCCTAACACGCCTTTCTGGATCAAACGTCATACATACAACCCAACCCATTTCAGCGGATATTAGGAATTTATTTATTTTTTTAAGTTAGGAAGATAGCATGTATATTAACTCACCGGCCGTGGCTGCAATAGTGTCCCGATTGTCCCGTGAGTCGTCACTAACAGAGGGACGGTGACCCAGCACACGTCCATCAAGTCGAACCATGGAAAGTTCCTTTTCTGAGCTCCGCTTTGTCCGTTGTGCGTTTTAATCGCCTTCCTGAACTTGAAGCATTGATCGCTGCATGCTTAGCTTAGACAGTTCAGCATCGATGTATTTAATAACGTCCTCGTTTCTTCACACGCCGTCAAATTGACGTTGTACCCTTTCTTCAGCCCAAATGCTCAGAAGAGCTTTGCAGCGATTATTTTGCCTGATATAAAACAGTGAAATGTGCATCTTGCTTCAGATCATAACGTTCCATAACACCGATAAACTCCGCCTTTTACCTTGAGCACGCCTCCAGCCCGAGCTGGCCCGCTTTGGCCCAAGGTATTCGACGGGCCAGAAATCCTGGCCGTTGGCCCTGAGTAAGCCCCGATCAAGCCCCGGAAGTGACCGTGGAAACGCGACTGGCCCTGGCACGCACTAGCACGGCTCGGCCCTGGCCCGGCAGTGGAAACACGGCCACTGCAGGGCAGGGCAGGGCAAAACCGTCTCAAGTTCACCATGGTCTCAAAACGAGCATTTATAAAATGAATTCTCTCCCGCTGCTTACTGTGCCTGAGTAGTTTAAAATAAGTTGTATCTAAACCACAATGCTTAAAAACGCGTTTAAATTATAAACTTACATCATGATGGCGCAGCAAAATGTACATATTTCTACCGGATATATTATCGCCAGCCCTTTAGGCGAATATAGAGTTTGATCAAACACAAAAAGCAATATCATACATCCATCAAGTTAATAATCAAACTTACCGAAAATTGGTTCATGTTTTGCTCATGGTTTCCTCTGCTGTTTAGCTTTTCAAAAATTCCTTTTTTGAGCCCCACTCGCACATGTTTTTTTTTAAAGATGACATTTTTATCTATGCTATCGAAGACGAAGATAATGTGTGACAATTTTAAGAATAGTCTAGAATGAAGTGAAGAGTGGAGGCGAGTGATTGCGTATTAAAGGGTTAGTTCACCCAAAAATGAAAATTAAGTCATTAATTACTCACCCCCATGCTGTACCAACCCCGTAAGACCTTCGTTCGTCTTCGGAACACAAATGAAGATATTTATGATTAAATGTGACAGCTGGATCACTCCTCCATAGGCTCCCTAAGGGAATGAAACTTGACGGCCCAGAGAGTCATTAAAGAAAATGTTTAAATATTCCATGTGGCAACAGTGGCTCAACTATAAGTTTATCAAGCGACGAGTGTCTGGTAGATTAAAACAGTGAGATATCGTGTGGCTGGCCCGACGCTAAGAGCCACGAGACGCGCTCCGATACGGCCAAAGGAGCGAATAAAATATATGATAAGATTGAAAAATGCTAAATAAGAGATGGATTGCACTTTATGTGCTCTCATCGGAGTGTCTGGTTCATGTAAACAGTGAGAGATCTTGTGGCAGGCGCGACGCTAATAGGTGACGTGACGCGCGCTCCAAATGGACAAAAAGATATAAAATAAGATGACAAATACCCCTACTGTACGCAGCCCTGGATAATAGCGGAGACAATTCACGTTATAACACAGAGATGACCAGATATCATGGTAGAGATGTAATTTTAAATTTATAATTGCTGAATTTAATTTAATTTATAATTGTAATTTGGTTGTATTTAATGATGCTATATTTAAATAAAATTGCCTTTGCCAAAACCCAGCCATTAATTTAGTATTCCGTCATAGTGACTAAAACAAACAATTCACTCTGTCTCAGTGTATTACAGTTGTTTTACTAAACTTAATATCAATGCCAACGGCGAGAGAATTTAGTTTTGCAGTGGACAAATCACCTTACTTTGCACGGGGGTAAAAATAAGTCTCATAAGACACTTGAGTAAACGCTTGTGTGTTTTGTGTCTTAATCAACCTTTTCCATACACATATAAATTATAACTCGTACTCATCGCTCTGTCCATTTCAGCAAATTACGTTTTGTGAAGGCCTCTCCTGTTGCTTTGGTGCTTGTCAACACGCGCGTGCACCCCCTGCTGGTAAAGCCGACTACAGCAGATGGAGATTATGATCGGTAATCTACTGCTTTTCCTGGATGTCGACGTTGAATTTACTGTCGAATTTGAACCACTGAATTTGTGGAAGCGAATTTTCAAGGCGAAATAAAATGGACCGAAATTTGCCTGTTGAATATTATAGGTTGTATTTTTAAACAGTTTGAAAATTTTGGAAGTGAAATATGAAAGGTGAATATGGATTATTGAATTTTTAATATTGAAAATGTGTTTGAAATGTTTTTAATTGAAATATTCACAGCTTAAATATTCAACCATGTTGAATTTCAGCCCATAAAAATGCAAGCCTTAAAAATACAATGGATTAAAATACAAGCATGGTTAACGCAATGCATATTTTTTTTCAAATGGTGCAATTCAACATGCTTTTTGTTTCAAAAACATTTGACATTATTTTACTTCCATAGTCAGGATTCATTCCCTTAGGGAGCCTATGTAGCAGTCATGAACCTCTCAGATTTAATCATAAATATCTTCATTTGTGTTCCGAAGACGAACGAAGGCCTTACGGGGTTGGTACAGCATGGGGGTGAGTAATTAATGACTTAATTTTCATTTTTGGGTGAACTAACCCTTTAAGGCGCAGGCAGCCATCATCTGATAGCCCTACGTGCAGCAGCAGGTCGGTCGTTCACAAGTTAAATATAGAATAAATGTATTTGAATGGTATATCAAATTAAAACGTGACGTTTCAATTCACCATGTCCTGCTGCCCACAAGGGTTTGATTGACAGGCGGCCTGGCCAATCATAACGCAGAATACGCAATTTTGTTCCGACAACAAAGCTGTCAGTAGATTAACGTCGGTGGACTTCAACTTGAAAAACGGTATTGTTTAAATGACTTAAATGACAATATTTGAAAGTTGAGGCTTTGTTTCATATCAACAGTAAGCTGCTCTAAGCTCTCTCTTGTATGTCGGCGCGTAGTCACTCAGTGTAACGTTAGTCTTTGCCCCGCGATGCATTTTTCACTGCGTGAGTAAGAACATGATGTGCGTGACTCGTGAGAGCCGCCTGGCTTGTCACACAGTAACTAAAAAAGGCGGGTCTTTGCGAACGGTCACTATAATATTAATGATAATGATTCCATGATAATGCATGGAATATACGACAAAGCGCCACTGAATAACAGGGCTAATTTGTGGGGGGCGTGGTAAGGCAAGTAGTCAATCTGCTCCACAGCCAATCACGGGCCCCCTCCTTGCTCGGGCCCCGGGGCTTTACCCCCGCCTAGCCCTATTGTTAATGCGGCCGTGAATAGAACAATGTACAATGGCCTTGTCTGCCGCATATAACATACAGTAATAATAGCGTTTCAGACAGACGATGGTGTTTCGGACGGTTCACAGAAAATCTGGTGCACACGCACTGACGAGCACGAACTCGGTGGGAGGGTATTCGTTATAGTGGGGAAGGGGCATGAGAGTTGTAAACATTCAAAATTTTGCCTAAGTCCACTCAATCTGCCAGACTTGCCGGCTGCAGCTTTAACATGCACTAATATAGAAGTAAAAATAGTAGGGAAGCATGCGATTTCAGATGCAGAAACTCTTTATGAGAGAGTCGTTGAATCATTCCTTAGAGAACGATTCATTCAAAAACGTGGATTCATTGAGTAACAAAACATCAGAGAAATGCAATGATTATGGTGGATTCGTTTGGAACAATTTTCATTGTTAATATTCTGCATCTAAAATGGAAGTCACGTAATATTAACTTCTTGTTTGTTGAACTGTTATCGATATCAGGATTTGCAATCATGCTGATATTCGGGGAAAAAACGCACTCTTGCTCATGTGATATTGCTATATGACTAGATATATCCTTTATAAATACTAACAACCAGACCTCACACGGAGACATTTTTTGCCCCGTATATTAAATTTAGGGGGTTTTATATTTATTTTGGTGGCATTTTTGGCTGAGGCCCCGTTCATTTCTGGCCCGTCTCAAGTGAAACGGATGAAAGAAACGGAGAGATGAACTGCAAACACACACTGACCCCCGTGAGGAAAGAACTGCGAGTAGATCTGTTTGAACGTCTCCTCGTTGACCACGCCACTGGGACATTCCTGAGAAACAAAGGGGAAAATGTGTGTAAATTTGATTGTCACAGGAAAACACGTCTACATGTGTGTGTGTGAGCTTGCATACGTTTTTAAAGCCTCTGTACAGCACTTGCAGCTCTTTCCTGTTGAAGTTCGATTGAGCCTCCAGAAGATCCAAAGCCTCTGGACGATGACACACTACAGACAGCTCCAGATCATCACACACCCTATCTACACACACACACACACACACACACATAAACATGGACAATAAAACGTGCAGTTCATTGTATTTCCTTGGTATATAATGCATTTAACAGTGAAACAGCATTTAAAAATAAAAATAAAGTAAATTAAATTAATTACATGGTTAAAAAAATTCAGATTAAATTACATTTAAAAAAAATTATAATATGCTCTTTTAAATAAAATCATGTTAATAAAATGCAATATACAGTTTAAAAAAACTGTACCATGTAATTTAGTTACCTATAAAATAATATTTTTACAGATCCATGAAATATACAAATAAACATACAAAAATAGACAAACATCCAATACTTCATCTATTTCACCTCTGCATCTTACTGTTTAGTATTTTGATTGACATATATTACCGATCATAAGTTTGGGGTCAGTAAGATCTTAAAGTATTTAATACTTGTATTGAGCAAGTATGCATTAAATTGATCAAAGGTCACAGAAAAGACATTAAAGGGGTCATATAATGGTACATGCACTTTTACAAGTTGATTGTACTGAAATGTGTGTTGGCAGTGCCTGTACACAACCATCATAAAATGATAAAAATCCATCCAGTGTTTTTGTTTTAATCTCCTTATATGTTTTCCCCTGCCTCAAATTGAGCCGTTCGATTTTGTGACGTCACTAAATCGGACGCCCCTCCCACGATTGTTGATTGACAGCAGCGTTTCAACACAGACCCGCCCTCGCTCGTGAGCGAGCTGTCAATCATAGTCTGTGCGGACCGGCGCGGTCATTGTTGATATGCTGGAGCTCTGTCTATGAGCAGAATGGCGTCTAAGCGTTTGTGGTGTTCTGTTCTTGGGTGTAATAACGAACACAGTCATTTTAATGTTCCTAAATCCGACCCGCTGAAGACGCAGTGGCTGAGTTTGTTTTCGAAGGGAATATTCCCCACGAGCAACGCCAATGCTCTAATGTTTGCCGAATCATTTCACACACCAGACTGCTTTATAAACGAGGATCAGTATAAAGCTGGTTTTGCTAAGAAGCTGCTCCTGAAAAAAGGATCGGTACCAGATATCCGTGTTCCTGCTGAACCTCCAGAAGAACTGAAGTGAGTGTAACGTTTTATTAAATTTTATATTAATATTTATATTAATCTTTGCAAATCGCTTGCACGCTTCACGATGAATGCGTCTAATGTTTACACTCAGGGTACATTACGGCATGTTTTCTATGTACGACGTTCTCAATATAATTCATAATCCCACGTTTATACTGAACAACGCGTTATGGTAATTGTGTTATTGTGTTCAAACGGTGTACGCACAGAACAGAGAGGCGGAGTCAGCAAAGCTCATTATCATTTAAAGTCATATGCACTGAAACGGCGTGCTGAAAACAGAGCTGTTTTTGACCAGGTAAAATAAGTGTTTTCTTACAATACTAATGAGAATTTTAATTAAAGTATATTACAAACTTTTAATTTAGACCCTAAAGAATCATATTGGCTTGTTAAAAAATGGCATTATATGACCCCTTTAATAATGTTACAAAAGATTTATATTTTTAAACAGATTTATAAAGATTATAAAGATTTATAAACTGCACAACTGTTTTCAACATTGATAATAATCAGAAATGTTTCTTGAGCATCAAATCATCATATTATTATGATTTCTGAAGGATCACGTGACTCTGAAGACTGGAGTAATGATGCTGAAAATTCAGCTTTGATCACAGGAATAAATTACAGTTTACAATATATTCACATAGACAACAGTGATTTTAAATTGTAATAATATATTAACATACAACAGTTTTTACAACTGTTTTTACACAGCGCGAGATCTCTAAATCATGAGGTTTCTGAAGCGTACAAGTACAGAGGAACTCCCATGTGTGTTAAAGATGACGACACCGCAGCAAAACACACGTTTGACATTCACAGCATTCGAAAAGATCACTTCCTTTACATTAATTCATTCATTTAGCAGAGGCAATGACATCATCAATGGGAGACATCACAAGCAATTTGGCCTTTCAAAATGTCTTTCAGTATGTTTACCTATGTATTTTTATTTTATTTAAAAACAAAAAAACATGTTCGTTACTTGAACTTATTTCAGCTAGTTGCCAAGCGAACATTACATTTCTCATATTAATTTAGCTAAACTTGATGTATTAAAATAACTAAACTTGTATAAAAATGTATAAAAACTAAACAAACATAAAAAAATGACAAAAATTATGAAAACAAACAACAAAACTTTTACTGAAATTAAAACAGAAAATATAAAAATGAAAACTAATTCAAAATATTAATAGAAATCTCAATGTTAGTATAATAAGACTGATTCTGTATATAAACTGAATCGCAAGAGTCACAACAATCAAAGCTCAACTGAACTAAAGTGAGAAAAACAAACAGACATACAGTTTGAAATATGAATATGATCTTTCTGGCATGTTGATCATCATACATAAGAACGGACACAGGGTGTGTGTGTGTGTGTCCTGGTGAATCCAAAGGATCAAATGTCCCCACAAAGATGGCAAATGGCAATATCCGAAATCTTTGTCCTTGTGGGGAAATATTTTGGTCCCCATAAGGAAACATGCTTATTAATCATACAGAAGTTTTTTTGAAAATGTAAAAATGCAGAAAGTTGTGTGTGATGGGTAGGTTTAGGGGTCGGGTTAGTGTGTGTGTGTGTGTGTGTGTGTGATGGGTAGGTTTAGGGGTCGGGTTAGTGTGTGTGTGTGTGTGTGTGATGGGTAGGTTTAGGGGTCGGGTTAGTGTGTGTTTGTGTGTGTGTGATGGGTAGGTTTAGGGGTCGGGTTAGTGTGTGTGTGTGTGTGTGTGTGTGTGATGGGTAGGTTTAGGGGTCGGGTTAGTGTGTGTGTGTGTGTGATGGGTAGGTTTAGGGGTCGGGTTAGTGTGTGTGTGTGTGTGTGATGGGTAGGTTTAGGGGTCGGGTTAGTGTGTGTTTGTGTGTGTGTGATGGGTAGGTTTAGGGGTCGGGTTAGAGTGTTTGTGTGTGTGTGATGGGTAGGTTTAGGGGTCGGGTTAGTGTGTTTGTGTGTGTGTGATGGGTAGGTTTGGGGGTCGGGTTAGTGTGTTTGTGTGTGTGTGATGGGTAGGTTTAGGGGTCGGGTTAGTGTGTTTGTGTGTGTGTGATGGGTAGGTTTAGGGGTCGGGTTAGTGTGTGTGTGTGTGTGTGTGTAATGGGTAAGTTTAGGGGTCAGGTTAGTGTAAGGGGAGAGAATATACAGTGTATACAGTAAAAACACCATTGTGTCTATGGGAAGTCCCATAAAACATGAAAACACAACGTGTGTGTGTGTGTGTGTTAAAGCACTGAAGGACACACACAGGTGAGGTCAAAGGTCATGTGCCTGAGGCTCTCACTGCTGTTCAATGTCATTTAGCAGTGTCATATTACAGTACTGCACTCTCTCTAACACACACACACACACACACACACACACACACACACACAAACACACACACACACACACGATTCTGCAAGAACACACAGCTTAAAAAAAAGTATTTGTCATTGTAAATAAGGTTATTGGAGTACATCTGTCTATTTCAAAATTCATGTTTATTTCAATGCGTTACTTGACATTTCTTTGTAATTATTTGTGAAATTGACTGACAAATTCTGAGTGAAAATTGTTTCTACACCAATTTTTTTTCAGTGTATTAAGCACCAAAATTAATTTCCAAAAACTATTTATAATTTTTATTTAATTACATAATCTGTAAATAAAACAAATCCTGCAGCATTTTGTTTTTCAGTGCAAGTCTAAAGCATTTTCCCGGTTTGCTATAAACATGATTATGATGAACGTTCCTCCACAGAAGAATTACAGTGTGAATAATGCGACTTTCTGGCAGAGGTTAAATCTGATTCAGCAAATATCAAACGTGGCACACATTCATTATCAGACGTCTGTTTGAATCGCATTACCCCAAAGAAACATCTGATAAAACTGTTGATCTCTCTGGATGTCATGAGTGAGATGTGTGTGAGACTCACCCTCAGTGCTGATGAGTCCGAGTGTGTGAAGGAGTTTCAGAGCTCCACACAGCAGCAGAACTATAGCTAAAGTTTGCAGTCCCTCTCCCTCTCCTTCCTCCATCACTCCTGATTCCCTGCGCTATTGCCTTAATATTCCTGTTTTACTCTCGCTTATTACAGTCTCTTTCTGTACTCGCTGAGTCCGCAGCATCCACCTTTATATACACCTCTCTCTCTCTCTCTCTCTCTCTCTCTCTCTCTCTCTCTCTCTCTCTCTCCTCTTTGACATCTACGGTTATTCTTTGTTTCCCAGTTTGTACTCTTTCTTTCTCTCTCTCTCTCTCTCTGTGTGTGTGTGTGTGTGTATGTGTGTTAGAAATATTCACTATGCCATCTATCAAATGTTCATTGTGCTGGAACATCAGAGTTGAGCAAAATACAGAACTAACCCCTTTCAAATCATGATAATGAATATGAATTGAACATGAAACAAGATGTTAATGGACTTTACAGACTTACAAATCAAAGAAAGCACACAAAAGTAGTACAACACAAATAACTACACATTCATTTTGACTGTTTTTGCCATTCCCTGACATTTTGAGTAAGACTGCGTGTCTAAAACATTCTGAACTCCAATATCAAAACAATTAGCACATAAATATATGTTTGTAATTTAGTGGAATGCCAGCTACTATCGCTATATCTTCACGGTGAAAAACGGGTATAAATGTAGCAAAATATGGGACGGACGGAATGATGGATGAAATGATGGACAGAATGGATGGATAGAATAATAGATGGATATATGGACAAAATGGATGGAATGTTGGATGGATGGAATTGATAAATGGAATGGTGGATGGATGGATGGACGGATGGATGGATGGATGAATGGAATGGTGGGTGGACTGATGGATGGAATGAATGGATGGATATAATGATCGATGGATGGACGGAATGAATGGATGGATGGAATGGTGGATGGATGGAATGGTGCATGGAATGTTGGGTGGACTGATGGACGGAATGGATGGATGAATGTAATGTTGGGTGGACTGATGGACAGAATGGATGGATTGATAGAATGATGGATGGATGGACGGAATGAATGGATGGATGGAATGGATGGATGGATTGAGTGTTGAATAATGGATGGAATGGATGGATGGAATGTTGGGTGGAATGATGGACGGAATGTTGGGTGGAATAATGGAAAGAATGATGGACGGAAGGGATGGATGGATAGAGTGTTGGGTGGAATAATGGATGGAATGGTGGATGGAATGTTGGGTGGACTGATGGATGGAATGGATGGATGGATAGAATGATGGAAGGAATGGATGGATGAATGTAATGTTGGGTGGACTGATGGACGGAATGGATGTAATGGATGGAATGGATGGATGGAATGGTGGATGGAATGTTGGGTGGAATGATGGACGGAATCATGGACAGAATGATGGACAGAATGGATGGTGGATGAATGGACGGAATGTTGGGTGGAATGATAGACAGAATGATGGACGGAATGTATGGATGGATGGAATGTTGGGTGGAATGATGGACAGAATGATGGACAGAATGATGGACGGAATGATGGACGGAATGATGGACGGAATGGATGGATGGATGGAATGTTGGGTGGAACAGTGGATGGATGGATGGATGGATGGATGGATGTATGGAATGTTGGGTGGAACAGTGGATGGATGTATGGAATGTTAAATGGAATGATGGACAGAATGGTGGATGGATGGATGGATGGAATGGTGGATGGATGGATGGATGGAATGTTGGGTGGAACAGTGGATGGATGTATGGAATGTTAGATGGAATGATCGACAGAATGGTGGATGGATGGATCTTTTCATATCATTTTTAAAAAGCTCTAGTGGAGTTGAGATATTGCCGAACAGATTTGAATTTTGCCATACAGCAACGTCATATATAATATCCATCACACTGTTTTCACATAACTCTGTTTTCAACAAAACACACAGTAAATTCTGAATCTATTGATTATGAATAAATAAGAGCATTATGGGATACGGGAAATGTTCTTCCAACATGCTCCTTGATATGTAAATACAAATAAATTGGGTGGGATTGCAAACAAACACTGATTATTAATAACACTTAATGTTTCTAGAAAAATATGCGTAATTCAGCAACTCTTTACAATAAGGTTTCATTTGTTATCGTTAATTAACTACATTAGTTAACATGAATTAATGCAAATACTTCTTTATTATTATTATTTTTTTCAACATTTACTAATTCATTGTTTATGTTATTTAATGGGCCAGAGTTAACATGAACAATGAACGATGCGTTTTCTTAAACATTAACAAAAATGAATAAATACTGTAACAAATGTACGATATTGCTCATTATTAGTTATCGCTAGTGAACGCATTAAGTACTGTAAACCATTGAGACTTTATTGTAAGACCCAAGTGTTACCAGTAATTCACACTGAAAAAAATATTGCAGCTATTAATTTTATTCCATTTTAATTCTATGCTCTTAAATGCAAAAGTGAAATACTTCAATTCACATTCATGCATTATGGATTCTTAATGATGCAGAAGCAGGAGGGGAGTGTGTTTGTGTGTGCGAGAGTGAGTGTGTGTGTGTGTGTGTGTGTGTGTGTGTGTGTGTGTGTGTGTGTGTGTGTGTGTGTGTGTGTGTGTGTGTGTGTGTGTGTGTGTGTGTGTGTGTGTGTGTGTGTGTGTGTGTGTGTGTGTGAGTGAGTGTTTGCGAGAGTGAGTGTGTGCGAGAGTGAGTGTGTGAGAGTGAGTGAGTGTGTGCGAGAGTGAGTGAGTGTGTGCGAGAGTGAGTGTGTGAGAGTGAGTGAGTGCGAGAGTGAGTGAGTGTGTGCGAGAGTGAGTGTGTGAGAGTGTGTGCGAGAGTGAGTGTGTGAGAGTGAGTGTGTGTGTGTGAGAGTGAGTGTGTGAGTGTGAGAGTGAGTGAGTGTGTGCGAGAGTGAGTGAGTGTGTGCGAGAGTGAGTGTGTGAGAGTGAGTGTGTGTGTGCGAGAGTGAGTGAGTTTGTGCGAGAGTGAGTGAGTGTGTGCGAGTGTGTGTGTGTGTGTGTGTGAGTGTGTGCGAGAGTGAGTGAGTGTGTGTGAGAGTGAGTGTGTGAGAGTGAGTGAGTGTGTGCGAGAGTGAGTGTGTGAGAGTGAGTGAGTGTGTGTGAGAGTGAGTGTGTGAGAGTGAGTGAGTGTGTGCGAGAGTGAGTGTGTGAGAGTGAGTGAGTGTGTGCGAGTGTGTGTGTGTGTGTGTGAGTGTGTGAGAGAGTGTGTGTGCGAGAGTGTTTGTGTTTGTGTACGCGTGTGATAGAGAGAGAGAGAGAGAGAGAGAGAGAAAGAGGAGAGAGAGAGAGAGAGAGAGAGAGAAGAGAGAGAGAGAGAGAGAGAGAGAGAGAGAGAGTGTCCTTCACACTCTCATGTAAGACTGCAGCCCCAGGTGAGTCCTGCCCTTAGGTAGGACATTAAGAACGATGTCAACTCATCGACTGTGTGTGTGTGTGTGTGTGTGTGTGTGCGTGTGGCAATGCACATTTTAGAGAAGAATAAAAATTAAATACCATGGTTTGTAGATCCGAACATTGTTGCTATAAAACAATCCACAATAAACATAATTTCAGAATTACATGACCATGTCCTCCTAAAGAAACATAATTGTTATGCAGAAGTGTCAACACACACACACACACACACACACATGCACATGCACACACACAGGCACACCCACACACACCACATGCAAATACACGCACACACACACGGAACACTGCTGGTTTGATTTACGAGCCTCGTTTAAAAGCGGGCAAAGTTCATATGCAACACACAGACACAACAAAAGACATTAATTCAGATTCCGGACATATTAATCCAGATCTAAATATACCAAAACATGAATTAATTCAATGGTGCTGTAAGTGATAAATATTTATTTCATAGAATCATAAAGTAGAGCACCTTTAATTCATGAAACTGCATATGTTTCTGTCTTTGGTTTATATCTAATGACAACCTTCTGATGCCAGACATCAAGATAAATATATTGTAGTGATTAATAATGAAATAAATACATATTTTATACTTTCTTTTAAATTTTAGTTAAATAAAATATTCTTGTTATGTCTGTTTTATATTTTGATATATATCCTTTTCCTCATTAGGAGGTTAAAATGGCCACTAGATGGAGACAAACATCCACAAAACCAAACAGCATCACACGCAGCATTTATTCATAAATATATTAATAAATAAATACAAAAGGAAATGCAACATCACAACCCTTTTACTACAACATTTCATACAAGTATTATACGGCGGCTGTTCTACATTCGCAAGGACTCGTTTTCAGTGTCATGACACACACACACACACACACACACTCACTTCACTGTAATCCGGTTTAAACTGCCAGTTTGCATAATCTGAATTAGCATAATCTTTGTACTACCATAGCAATCGAGAAGAGCTCCGTTTTTGAGAGCAAGAGTGAAATATATCAAGAGAATATTCACACATTTCTCTTAAACACACACACACACACACGACTGCAGTCGACAGCAGTGAGAAATCACACTGCGCAAATCAAGGCTTGCCGCATCAGTAATTAAGACAAAAGTTAATCACACACACTTCAACACTCCACCTGTGTAAAAACCCGTTCCACACCGTTCCACTTCAGCCGTCTTCCTGAAGACAAGTTCAGCTTATAATGACAAACACAAAGAGTTTTCTGTGATAATATCTGCACGTTTGGGTCAGACGTATGAAGTGAGATCATTTATCTTACACTATCAACAACAAGCAACCAATATTAGTTTTTTTTTTTTTTCATTCTATTTGAATAAAAAAAAAAAAAGTTTTGGTGTCATGATGACCGCAGACATGGACATGAAGATGAAATTTGACTGTTTTGCAAATTTTGACATTATAGAAATCAAACCTGCGGATATTTGAGTAGGTGTTTGTTTACTTGGCAACTAGTCTGTCCATTTCCCGACCAAGACTGACGTATTTAGGCTGATTTGCAGGCTGGAAAATCAAATCAAAATCACTTTGAACTTAGAAAATACAGTATATTGGAATATATCGTGTTTGTGAGTTTCTCTCGTCGGTGACCGGCACTTTCAGCACTCATTTAATCCCACAATGCACCACAATAACAAGTATACAACCAATGTACGCTCAATGGCTAGCTAGAGTATTCCCATAATGCATTGTGAGAGTTGTGCGGCACATTAATTCCCGCGTCTCACAGCTGAATCATCCATCCATCTTCCAAACCGCAGGACTGAGTCCAAAACCCGCCCCCTACACCCTCATTCACTATTCAAGGATTGAATAAGGACTGAATAAAAAACGAGTGAGTGAATTCAGACACTGAGTGAGCCGGAAGTAATGCGCTTTGCATAGTTTGTGCTGTTTAATAATCATTGAGTGAGTAGTAATGAAAGATTTATCTTGAACCCTGTCATGGAAAAACCTTAATTAAACAATTCAATAATCAATTACTATTTATACCTGTATGATATTACGCTGTAGCCACATTGGACGAGCCGTTTGGATCTCTTACATTCGATGTATATTATATTCACTTAGTATAAAATGCGTGTATGTATATTTATTAGGGATGAAACAATATATCATGTCACAATATTTCGCAATACAAAAATGCAACAATATGTATGGATATATACATGGGTACATGGATAGTGACAATATTTATTGTGTATAGTTCAACCAAAATAAAAATTACTGTGTTAGAAAAAATTCAAGTTTTCAGAGTTTTAGTGTCAGTACTACTATACATAATGTTGAATATAATGTATAATAATGCAATGGGGGATATTTGTGGGTCCTGAGAATGCCAAATGTCTTGATACCAGTAAAAAGTGGCTTACTTTATTTTAAATATATCTAGTCAGTGACAGAGAACATTATTTTCATCTAAAATAATTCAGTTTTCATCTTCAGAATCATGAATATGTTTTTTCTGGTGTCTCTATTGTCCTGTGCTTTGGGTTATCAGGACCAAGTCCAAGCCTATTCATTTACACCCCAGTGTAATATCATATTTAGCATTTTAATCAAGTCCATTTTTTGTTAACCTTTTATCATATGTCTTAGAGTATCGCAATAATATCGTATCGTGAGTTCAGTATCGTGATATGTATCGAATCATGACATGAGGGCATCGTTACACCCATACACCCATAATATTTATTGTTTGTCTACTACTTGTAACTGCTGTTTCCTGAAGGAACCGTTTCATTTTTATCCATTGCCATGCGATGTGCTAAAAATGACAATAAAGCTGAATTGTTTCATTTAAAACTATAGACGAGCATCCAGACACATCAAGAGTATTAAAAATAACTCTCTCTGACTCTCAGCCACACAGAAAGAGCGTCTGCTGCAGTTCTCCATCAGTGTCCAAAGCACACACACTAGGAGAGAGAGAGAGAGAGAGAGAGAGAGAGAGAGAGATGGAGAGAGAGAGACAGAGAGAGGAGGAGAGTGAGAGAGAGAGAGAGAGAGAGAGAGAGAGAGAGGAGAGAGAGAGAGAGAGGAGAGAGAGAGAGAGGAGAGGGAGAGGAGAGAGAGAGAGAGAGAGAGAGGAAGAGAGAGAGAGAGAGAGAGAGAGGAGAGAGAGGGAGGAGAGAGGAGAGAGGAGAGAGAGAGAGAGAGAGAGAGAGAGAGAGAGAGAGAGAGAGAGAGAGAGAGAGAGAGAGGAGAGAGAGAGAGAAAGAGAGAGAGAGAGAGGAGAATATAAACACAAACACACCAGCGCTCCACCACACTTTGATATCTAGAGAGTACGGTGGCCAGTGTATGAGATGTGCACAAGAACGAATGTTGGTAACTGATCGTTTACTATGCGCAATATTTACTCAAGAATTTACTTAAATTATTCACTTTCAGGCCGAGAGGATCAAGTGGAAATAGATAATGCTGATAATCTCAGATTATCCCCCTGTTTGTAACACACAGAGAATGTTCCAGAAGGGTGATTCAACAAACAACAAGAAACTGAGAGAGAGCGAAAGAATGGTGTGTGTGTGTGTGTGTGTGTGTGTGTGTGTTAGGGGGATAAAGATGTAACTCCAGGCAGTGTGGGTGAATTCAAGACATCTGAAATATTAACTAGAGGAAAACCCACAGCTACAAAACACACACACACGACATCCAGAATAATCTCTAAAACTATATATTAAATATTATTGCTAAATATTTTCATAGTATCATAATGCCATAAGGATGATCCAAATTTTGTAAATCTGGAGCTCTTTGGTCATTTTTGACCGAAATGTTTTTCTTTTTTTACTTCATCGGATTTGTACGAAACTTGGTAAAGGTTTGGTACTTGCTATGTGAATGAACACAAAAAATCATGGACATGCTTCTAAAAGGTTGATTGTATGGAGTTATAATCCTGTCAAATGTCGAGAGCGCATTATTGTAGCGCGAAAGTACATTAATATAATATCTCTGCTCGCGCGCGGAATATGATGTGTCGAGCGCGAATCTCTCTGCTGCTCTCAGATACACTTCTCTTGTAAGAACTCTCTCTCTGGGCTCGCTCAGAGAATATGCCTGCACTTAAACCGTGTTCAGTGCTATCGCGAATCTCTCCTCTTCCCCAGCTAACAATTTTAGGTTATAAGAACGTTTTCAGAACGTTCCCATTAAGTTCTAAAAACGTTATTTCTGAATGTTCTAGGGAATTTCAAAACGTCCAGTTTTTTAGACGTTGTATTAATGTTATTTCTTTGTTATAAGAACGTCCAATTCTCCCTTTATGTAAACGTTGTATTAACGTTCTTGCTTGGTTATAAGAACGTTATTCAAACGTTCAATTCTCCCATTATATAAACGTTCTCTTAATGTTTTTCTAAGATAATGAAAAACGTTTCATTCAATAAAAAAAAAAACATTAAGAAAGGTTTTAATAATTATTAAAACCTTTCTTAATGTTTTTTATATAACAAGGTAGCCTATATAATATGCCTATATGAAGAACCTAAAACAAGAACGTTCAGATTTAAAAATTAAGACAAAAAAAAAAAAAAATGAATCATGTCTATAATATATGTGTAATGTAGTCCACTGAAGTCGAGTTGAATTGAACCCAAGTATAGTTTATTCCAATAAACCGATTTGGGTTGAAGTGACAATATGAAATTGACATGAACATAAACATGGACTAAACATAGAATCACCAACAATGGTACAGGGAACAAAGCTAGACAAGAGACAATGGGAACACAAGGACAAGGATTATGACCAAAAACAACCAATGACCTTCACAAGTTAAAGTTTATTTAATTTATATAGCTCATTTTTACAACAGCCACTGGCTGGCTAAAGTGCTTTACAGAACAGCAGAAAAAAAAGGGGGAAAAAGACCTACATAACATATGGAATAGCAATTTCTGATTGGTTGTTGCCGTTTTGACAGCGTTTATGCCAAGAGCAAAGAGAAAGAAATCGAAGAGAAGAGTAATTAGGCATGCGCGAACGCACGGGTCTAAGCACATACACGCTTACTTTAAGCGAAGAGGAGAGATTCGCGATTGCACTGAACACGTTTTAAGTGCAGGCATATTCTCTGAGCGAGCCCAGAGACAATTCTTACAAGAGTAGCGTGTATCTGAGAGAGCGCGCCCAGTTCCCGCGCGCGAGCAGAGAGATTCGCGCTCGGCACATCATATTCCGCGCGCGAGCAGAGAGATTCGCGCTCGGCACATCATATTCCGCGCGCGAGCAGAGAGATTCGCGCTCGGCACATCATATTCCGCGCGCGAGCAGAGAGATTCGCGCTCGGCACATCATATTCCGCGCGCGAGCAGAGAGATTCGCGCTCGGCACATCATATTCCGCGCGCGAGCAGAGAGATTCGCGCTCGGCACATCATATTCCGCGAGCGAGCAGAGAGATTCGCGCTCGCGCATTATATTAATGTACTTTCGCGCTACAACAATGCGCTCTCGACATTTGACAGGATAATAACTCCATATGATTGTTCCTGAAAAAAAGTGTCACGTCTGTCACGTTCATCTAGTGGAAGCATTTGGTAATGCAGCCAAACGAAATCTAACTGAAAGCTCATTTTTTGAGATAACAACCTCAAATTTGGAGCACAGCTTGTTTAGATTTATGGCTTTGATTTTCCTCATGGTTTTAGAGTAAAATGTGTTTTGAAACAAATTTCATATCAAATTTTAAAAAGTAGTATTTCTGTGCATTTTTCATAAAAAAGTTATAGAATTTTACATTTATTGTTAAATTCACTTTTTTTTTCAGCAATAATCTGAAGCGTTTTATTTAAAACAAGACTCTTTTTCTTTAAACAAAACTCAAGATTTACCACAGTTCAAGTTGGAAATGGAAATTTAATTTTCAGGTCTATGCTCAAAAAGTAAATAAATGGATTATAACTATTGCAGAAACATAATTTAGCACCATAAAATCCCCTAAAAATATTAAATATTAAATAGAAAAAACAATACAGAACTAAAATATGGTACATTCATTTAATTTAAATAAAAAAATCTGTCATTTTTGACTGTCACACAAGCAGCACCGTAGGGTTAAGTGATCTTACTGTGAAGACATGTTTATCAATTTATACATATTCAATCAAAAGTGATCAGCTATTCTCAGATCAATATCTCACTCTCTGCTTCCCGTCTGAGCCGATCACGGCACACATCAATCACATCTGATGATGATTTCAATCCTGTCCGTACTCTCGTGTTAACTACCAGAACTGCTGCGGTTTAATCTTTTCCCGTCCTGAATTTAATCTGCAAACTACATCTGAAAATTATTCATTGCCATCATGGTAAGTAATTAGTTTTGGGTGATTAATATCACACTTATTGTCTATATGCTGTTTTTTACATGGCGCCTATAAAATGATTTAAATACAGCATGAAAAAATTATTCAGCAAATTCATTCAAATCAAAATTGCCTCGTTTCAAACGGATTCGCTCCTTCACAACTCATGTATCATCTATAATTCTGAGTTATCCTGCTTATAAATAACTTAGTTTGGTCATTCATATCTTTGAAACTCGTGATTGTTATATTTCTCACTCCACTTGAAGGACACGTTATCCCAGCGAAATTGTGTAAAGTCAGACAATTTTTAAGAGCAATATCAGATGCAAACCTAAAGCTCAAGAACAAAGATCCCAGACTCATTCATTTCCAAGCCTAGACTGAAGATTTCACGCAAATGAACAAGAACAAGCGAGCGAGAATGAAAGAGTGTGAACTTAATAGGGCGTATAGAGTTTCATTTATGGATCACTGTACAGTTGATTTCATATTCCTCAGACTTCAGCTCTAAAACATGCAAACGATCAAATTTGGATTTGATTGTTTGTTTTTTAATGCCACGCCAACTTCTTTGGCTGTTTTCATGGTGAAAACTATACTTGAGTAATAGTAATATTAAAAAAATATGTAATTAATTTAGTCAATTATGTTTCTCTATAAGAGCACCTCAGTTGTGGAATATTATTGTTTGTTTTTTATTTAGATCCCCATTAGCTACTCCATTAAGCAGCAGCTATTCTTCCTGGGGTCTTAACAATTTTTTACAAAATATTAGCATCAAAGCTGTACAACAATGAAGACAAATACAGAAGTGCACGCAACATCGTCGTCATCTAACACACACACACACACACACACACACACACACACACACACACAACACACATACACTAAACATAACAACATATCACAGCTCTTCTATGTACAAAATATTACCACTCTCTGGGTATGATATAAAATATGAAAATCACATTTCAATTGCCATAGCTCATTATACAGTCATTATTAATTACATAGTTACTCCAAAGTAAATAAATACAGTCTCAATCTTTTGGAAAAAATAACATTGTGACTCTTAAGTTCCATGCCACCATTGCTCTATAACACGATGTTCTTTGAATAATAATATAATAATATACTTTATTGTCCCCCTTTGAAATTTGTCTTGGGCAAAGTGTATGCTGCATTTCCAGAATAAAAAGAAAACATTAAAAAGAAAAAAAAATAGATACGAATTTATAAATAAATTCTAAATCAATCACATGATGCATCTCGCCTAAACAATCCATACAGTAGAGCAAAACATGTTTAATCTTTCAGACAGTGCACGTATTTAGCAAAATGAGTTCTCTTTCGCTGCTTATTGCATAATAAAATCACTTTAAACCGCAATGCTTAAAAAGGCATGTAAAGCTTTTGTGACCGCACAGCAACGCCAAGTAGAGTAACCAGGATAGAGACGAAAGTTCAAAATCTCTACCGGTTAATTTGATTTTTTTTCGACAGGTAACAAGAAACGCCCTTCACTTGATTGATTTCACTTAATTATTTCAATTATACCAACTGAAATAAGAAAACTAGTACATAGTAATATTTGCATATGATTTAACAGTTTATTGTCATAAATATCAAAAATCTAAAAGGTGTGCATCATACATGAGACCTGGTTGGACAATATACAGTTGGTTTTATGACTGTAAGTCATTGTCTTCAAATGCTATTGAAGTTGGAAATGTTTATGCCAATGTGCATGTAATTTTGAGACGGTCCCTAAAATGCGAATATCGAACGTCCAACGTCAAACCAACTTCATGCCAGTGCAAAACTGCGACAAAAAAGCCCATTCAATTTAGGAATGCGCTTCAAGGTGTCTTTCACTTATAACGTACCCATGTCTTAATGCCAAAGACCGCACTATATATTTATATGACATTCCTAATTTAAAGTAAAATGTTATTTCTTCTGTCATCTCCATCTCTGCTGTAGCCCAGTCTGTGCTATGGTACGGTTACAGTATTGGCCGCTGTGGCTCAACATAACTCGTGGACACGACAAATAGATGTCGTTCTCTCAAAATATGAAGTCGTGGCCACGAGAAAAATATATCGTTCCCTCAACATATGATCTCGCAACATGACATCATGACTTTTGCGTAAACAGACACGCCACTTTCAAGTCAAGTGGCGTGTTATCTATACGCATTTTGAGATATCCGCGTGTATGCGTGTATGTCTACGCCATTAATGTCCAAGTGATTCCGCGTATATGTACACGCCATTAAATTTCCGAGCGAAACGAAGCAAAATGTAGATCTACATCTGGGGAGCGATATTTTTTTTCCCTAGGATGGCAGGGGAAGACTCATAAATGCTATTAACCCCAGTGACGGGTAGGTTTAGGGACGGGGTGGAGGTAGGTCATATATTTATATATACAGTAATAACGTTAAGTCAACTGCGTTCATAAACACGCTGAAAAGCGATTGTGCGTGTTGATAGCACGCCAAAAATGGAAATACGAATTGGCGTGTCATACACACGCAATTTTATGAGATCAGTCTGGATCTCGAGGCTACGACTTTGCATCGCGTGGCCGCGACATAATTATGTCGTTACCTCAACAAAATGATCTCGTGGCCACGACTTATAATCACGTTCCCACGACTTAATATGAAGTTCCCACGAGATATTATCACGTTCCCACGAGTTTATATGTTGTGGCCACGACAAAAATAAGTGAACCGAACATGTCCCCTCCCGGTCACCGTAGAAAACCGTACTTCCTACGACATCTTTACTCGCTGATAAAGGCTTGGCTCTTGAACTGTCAGAAACGTGAACAATTTTCATTCATTTACTGCATTCAATTGAAATTATTAGCACTCATTTTTATCTGCTGCTAACTTTTTCATGTCTAATGCCTGCTACTAAATATCTTCTCTTTCTTTTCTTGTTTTTTTTTCTTTCAATTTTGTCTGTACTCATGTCTGTAAATTGTAAATGTTTTTATGGTCCTTCTGACATCTGGATTAAGGGTGGGCGATATGCCGGTAGACCCGATTAACCGGTAGAGATTTTGAACTTTCGTCTCTATCCTGGTTACTCACAAAGGCTTTACATGCCCTTTTAAGCATTGCGGTTTAAAAACAAGTGATTTTATACCATTAAAGTGCAATAAGCAGCGACAGAGAACTAATTTTGCTAGATGCGTGCACTGTCTGAAAGAGTACTTAACTGAGCGCTTTTTGCTGCGTAATTGGGCTTGTAACGAGCTTATACATGTCAAAATGCCCGTCTTTGCAAGTATTCTCGTAAACACAGTCATTTATGTCTTAAAGCTACACTGTGTGATTTTTACCCCCATCTAGCGGTGAAAAGGTATATGACCATCCAGTGAATATTAGTTTCTGTTCCTCTCAATTTCGATTTCGTTTTAACTCCTACGGTGGCCAATGTAGTCCAAGATTAACATGGCTTCCAGTACGACCTCCTCGACACGGTGCCATCGAGTGTTAAAACGCGAAATGCGAAGCTTGAATTAACGGTATGTCCCTCTTTGGCAAATGTACTTTCAAGATGGAGGGGCAACATGGCGACCGACATTAGAACCCCTCACCCGTATGTATTTTCAATGGCATATTATACACTCACGAGAATACTTTATTACTTGAACGAAGTAAATATACATTAATGAGCACATATATTTTTGAAAGAACTAAGTGTTTTTAGCTAAGAATAAACGTTACACAGTGTAGCTTTAAGGCGAGACACTACAGGTGAATAGGGTACATTTTTTAAATAATAGATATCGCCATGAAACTTCCTCAGTTGATTACTTACACAAGTATATAAAAAATGTATTATAAGTTTTTGAAATTTGTAAGTTTAATTATGCAAATTATGCATTATCTCATTAAATATGTGCAATTTTGCATATATTTTCAGTAGATAGATCTGAACATATGATAAAGCCAGGTGCAAAATTCTTTTTTCATTTTGTTTACACACAAAAGTTCAGAGGGAATTCAGGATATATGCTTTCATTACCTAGGAAATCAAAATATTCTCTCCATAGCCTTAAAAATCTATTTTCGCCATATTTTTTTTTAATTAAAATGTCACATAAATCAGGCCAGGAATGATTTATTAACAAATCCCTCTGAAAAAATCTTCAGAATACTGCTACGTGTATAACTGGAAAGTTTGGTGTACATAGGTGCTAAACAGGCTGAGATGTTTGTACTGGAGAATGACAAAAAACTCATTTTGAGAAAAAGGCATTTAAAGATTTAAGTAGGGAATTTAATACAAATTTCTTTTGGAAAAAATTGCTCAAAAACAGAATAAATGCTCAGGCCCTCAGTAATAATAATATATAATATTTCAAGCTCATGAAAACTGATTATTTAATAACATGGCAGGCATATAAGGCCTACAACTGCAGTAACTCAATGAATTAACATCGGCAGAGTAAACCATGTGATGCGTCTGAGCGAATCACGTTAGCAGAAAAACCAGCAGTAGCCAATGAGATTTCGTCAGTAGCTTTAAATCACCCTTTGGACATTCACGATTGGTTACTGATAGAAAGGAAATGCCCATATTTGGGTTACATAGCGTTGTGCAGGAGATTCAGAGCTTTACAACTATACCGGTCATGACAGACTTCAGTAGACAGACGGACGCGTTGGAATGCTAAACTTCTTGGTAAATTCGGGAGAAATTTATTGCCGCAAGTAAACAAAATCTAATAAAATAAACATCTTAATGTATATTTTCAACGTTTTCTTTATAGCAGCTTGAAAGAACACATATTGAAGGAGTAAACTATAGGGCAAAATCTCAAAACTGATCACTGCATGAAAAATCAATGTTTTTGCCTGCGTGTCTCGCCTTAAGTGAATGTAAACAGCTGAGAAAGAAAATGCATGTGTATCAGTATATTGGATCCGTGCATAAAGTGACAGTTTCATTAATGTTAATCAAGCAACAAAAGAGAGAAAATCTTTCTCTGCTCTTGACCGAATCACTTTTGTACAACACGGTGAAGATCATGCTGTCATGATTCTGCCATCTAGTCCTTGTCGTTCTTTAATTCTTGAGGCAGGATCATGACAGACCCATGTTTTATGTGCAAGCACATGACCTTTTGTTTGAACCATGTGCTTGTGTTGTCTTTCTCTTGCCCCGCCCCCTTGTTATCCTCGTTTTGACATTATTGCTTTACCTGTGTCACCTGTTGTTTTATCATTAGTCTCTCTATTTAATCCCCTTGTGTTTGCTGTCTTGTGCCGGTTCATTGTGATTCTCAGTGTGTGTATCCTGTGATACAATACCTGTGTGTAGACCTTCCCGTGAGTACCTTGTGAAGAACTCTGTCTTGTAAAATCCTGATCTTGTTGCTGTTGTTAGTTATTTGTCTAGTTATCTGTCAAGTCTTAGTCTAGTGTTGTTAGTTTTTGTTTTTGCCCACCAGCCTTGTTTTGCCCCATCGTGGGTTTTGTTTTCCCTGTTTTGTCTGAATAAAACCGTGTTAATTGCATACTGTCTGCGATTGGGTTCATCTCTCCACAAACCATAACACATGCAGTGTTTTTTATACATATGAGTACTTTATACAATTTATGCAGTATTTCTTATATCTAGGCTAGTGCTTCAACTTTTTTAAGGTCGGTCTATTTCATTTGTGTCTTTGTTGTATTGTAGTTCTTTCTCCTATTTCTTGTAATTAGTCTCTTTGTTTCTTTAATTAATTTTTCAATGTTCTTATTAAGGATATTTCAAAACCCATTTTTCCTAAAAGATCTAAAACTAAATTTGGATCATGATTAAAAACCTTTTTAAAGGGTATAATTAAGGGCTGCACAAAATATCGGAATTATCGAAATATCGCAAAAGTACATATTGTGATATAATACTCCAAAACATTACAAAAAGTACTTACGAGTAGCCTGGATGCCAGCCCGAACCCCGCCCACAACATTTTTTGGTCGGGAAGTTCGGTCTGGACTCGATCCATTGAGGAGTAATTATGATCGGTTCAGAAATCGTCGGGCCAATCAAATTGCCAGGGCGGGCTTTATACGATGATGGACAGATGATCTGCACTTACGTAATCATCACGTCACCAAAGAGCGCTTGGGTTGAACTGGTTTCCCTCAGAGATGACTGCAGCTGGAGAACTGAGATGTATTGAGATGTAAAAGGAATCGACAGCGCATTAATTTTAAAAGACGAACAGAGAACTGCAATCAAGGCATTTGTCGATCGGAAAGATGTGTTTGCCGTCCTTCCTACGGGATACGGCAAAAGTTTATTTTATCAGCTGGCCCTGATGGTCGCTAAGAAGAGGGAACGCAATGAAAGCCCAGCGGTCGTTGTGGTTTCTCCTTTGGTCGCACTCATGGAGGACCAAGTAAAAGAAGCAACACTCATTATTTTACCACTTCTTCCAGCGTGCGTGTAGTTGAGTTCTGTTGACAACTAGCGTGCGCTCAACATATGTCATTTACTGCGTTGCTCTGATTGGTTGTAGGTCTATCCAATTGAGTGCAGAGGGTTTTTTTTCCTGGTTCGGTTAAGTTCCTGGACGTACAACACAGAAGCGCTGCGCTGTTACACTACGTGAACTATCTCGAGGCCCACAGAGAAGGAAATGAAGAGTTGAATAAAGTTGTTATTTTTGGGGTTTGTTTTGCGCACAAAAAGTATTCTCGTCGCTTGATAAACTTAAGGTTGAGCCACTGTCGTCACTCGGACTATTTTAACGATGTCTTTAATAACTTTTGGGCCGGCAAGTTTCGATCTCTTAGAAGCCTATGGAGGAGTGAGACAGCTCTCAGATTTAATCTAAAATATCTTAATTTGTGTTCCGAAGATGAACGAAAGTCTTACGGGGTTGAACAACACGAGGGAGAGTCATTACTGACAGAGTTTACATTTTTGGGTGAACTAACCCGTTAAAGTGACAGCAGCCTAATAAACCTGCTTCGGTCTGTGTGCTGTATGTTAATAAATAAAAAATAGACTAAATCACGTACTGCTCTTGACTGACTAACTTTTGTAGCTTTAATAAGAATCAGTATTTAATCCATATACATATTTTTACATTTGATTATTCAGTTTTTGTTGTTAAATAAACCTAATGTAGGCCTACCTGAAACCCTAAACCGCTTACTGTATACATAACGCTACAGTAAAAGAATGTGAAACATGGATGTTGGAACACATAGTCTATCATTTTCAGTTGTTAAATACATAAGTTTACATTTATTTTACACACTTTAAGCAATATCGGATCGCATATCGAATATAGCATTATTTACCGCACTTTTCTTCAATATTGTGCAGCCCTAATATCATATAACTATTTCCAATCAGCTTTAGAAAAACTGAAAGGAATAGCTCACTTAAAAATGAAAATTCAGTCATCATTTACACACCCTCAAGTTGTTTCAAACCTGTATGAATCTCCTTCTTCTGCTGAACACAAAGGAAGATATTTATGAGAATGTGTGTAACCAAACATTATTTCCATTGACTTCCATAGTATTTCTTTCCTACATTGGAAGTCAATGGAGCAACTGTTTGGATACCCACATTATAAGATCTACTTTTGTGTTCAGCAGAAGAAAGAAATTCATAGAGGTTCGGAACAACTTGAGGTAGCCTAAACGATGACAGCATTATAATTTTTAAGTGAACTATTCCTTTAATCTTCCGCTCAGATCACTGTGTTTGTGTGAACACCGAAGACAGCCAAAACAACAGGTGCTGATTTCTCTTTCTCTCTCTCTCTCTCTCTCTCTCTCTCGTCTTGCAGGTTCTCGGACATGAGCGATGGGTCGGGACCCTTCTGACGTGCACACACAATAACACACCAATTTGCCATCGCCCCGTTACCATGACAACAGTGCTTCCAAGGTAACAGGCGGGAACGGAGCGGGTGTGCGAGTAGAGTTTCAAACACATATGCATACATGACCCGACATCACGCGCGCGCGCGCACACGCATCAGGCACGCTCTCTGCTCTTCTGCAAGCTGTTGACTCGCTTCACGTTAAAAACACTACGCAGCTTCATGAGTCACGTAATGCGTGCGTGTTTCAGCGTTTACTTCATTAAAGAGCAGAAACACTGGCGTCAGTCAAACGGCACTTGTTGCACAGCTCAGAGAGGATGTGTGTGAGTCATCTAATTACTGAAAACACACACACACACACACATCACATCCATGCATGCAACTCAAGGATGCACATACAACCACACGCATGCATGCATGCTATTCAAGGATGCACATACAACACACACATTCAGGCATGTTATTCAAGGATGCACACGCAGTTTGAGTCTGGTATATGTGAAATCTGTGCGTGAGAGACAGACAGACAGACAGATTGAGCCCTCGTCTTACCTCTTGATGGTCGTCGCTGTCTCGTCTGTAAGCTCAGTGTTCCGACAACCGCCCCCATGTTGTTACAGTCGTATGTGCGTGTGTGTGTGTGTTTGTGTCCGTCACGTGCGTTTATATCAGTCTCTCGCTGTGTTTCTCTGTCCAACCATCATCATCCCGTCTTCTGTGAGTCTAATCCAACGCTCCTGCCTCCAACGGCTCCCTCTCTGCTCGCTTCACCCCTCCCTCCACACACACTCGCGTTCTCGCTCTTTCTCACATACGCACTTGTTCATCTTTACTCTCCATCTCACCAAAACATGCCTGGGTTATATTTTTTTGACCCGCTAAATTTATGTGTGTGTAAGAAAATATATTTTGAATGAAAAAAATAACTTTGGGACAACTAAGATTTGTTGCAATGAGATTTGTAAATATTTATTTGACATTTTAATGACAACTAAGCACCTTCCCCCTAATTTTTTTTTAAATCATCAAACAAATAAAGCTTTTTTTACATTCTAATGACAATTAAGCACCTTCACCTACATTTTTTAAAATATTTTATATATAGGCCTATATATATGTGTGTGTGTGCATGTGTGTGTGTGTGTGTTATAATTATATTTCTAATTTAAAAAAAAATATCTATGAATATAAATGGTAGAAATTTCTGATGGCTTAATTTTAAACTCATGAATTACAATAAAGAGGAATCAATATTGAAAATTACAAAATAAAGAAATGTCTGTGTTAATTTTTGCCCCCTAAAATGACCCATAAATTAAACTCAAGACAATTAAGATTTCTCTTTTTTTAATTATTTTAAAAAATATATTTCTTTACATTTTAATGACAATTAAGCACCTTCCCCCTTAAATTTAAATTAAGTAAATAAAAATAAATAAAATGTATACGTGTTATGATTGTATTTCTAGTTTTAAAAATAATTCAATGTTTATATATATAAAAAAATATATATGTATATATATATATATATAAATATATATATATATATATATATATATATATATATATATATATATATATATACGTATACATAATGGAAGAAATTTCTGAAGACTTCAACTCATGAATTACAATAATGTGAATCATTGAAAATTACAAATAAAAAAATCTTAATGGGCCAAAAAAAAATTTATTCATTTATTTTTTTATGCAATTCTTTATCAGTTATTTTTTTACTTGATTCGGTGAGGTTTGTGAGATCTAGCAACTTTGAGATTTAAAAGGTCGACTAAATTGACATGCTGCCTTGAATCATTCTTTAAGTCAAAAATGGAATACAGCATTGCATAAATCCATAATGACCCATCCCAGAATGCACTGCAACAACATTAATGAAAAGTTTCCCCCAAGATGGCGGACAACCTGAGAGAAATATACTGTACATTTTGTTCAATACCAAAAAGTACCCAAAAATAGGTGCGAGTGACGTCTTCTGTTGCTGCCTAACATACTTTATAGACAGTTACAGCATAAAGAAATAAAGTGCATGTTTTCTTATCAATCGTGAGGAAACATCTGCCAAAGAACGTCAATGTAAGAGCGCCTACATTATGACACCCTGCTGATTCATTAGCATTCCAATGACACCGTCGTTAATTATTAATGAACAGTCATGAATCATCATAAAATGAAACCACAGGATTAATTAAGATTATAAGCGTATAACATGTTAGGTCTTCTTCAGATAAAAGGTCTGAACCCAAGCAGGGTGGTGATGTGCATGTGTTTAAAATACTGTCAATCAATGCATATGCTGATAAAAATGATTCTGTGGTGAAGTAAATGCTACAGAAAAAACAAATGTACTTTCTACATGAAAAAGGTAGTTCAAGAAAGAATAAAAAAAAACGAAGTAAATCCTATATTCGCACTCAATTCAAGCTTGTGGAAAATAATCTTATATCGTTGAGATTTACGCTTTAAGGAAAACCTCTCAACTTGTCTAATACTGGTGTTCCCATCATGCACTGGGGCATGAATAATTAGTAAGGTTGATTTTTCCATGTTTTCCAGCTATATTGACACCGTTTTATCATTGCTTTTTCTTGTTAGGCTTGGTAACTTGCCATTTTGTGACATCTGGATTCGTTTTATACTCAAAATGACACATTTATACTCAAAAACGATGTTACTGTCATTGTGTACCAAGTATTGAGATCTCTGTGTTCGGGTGCCATGTTATTTCTATCATGAAGATTCAGAGTGGAATAAATACAATATCTATTGTATTACTTTGATGTTTTGAAGTAAAGCATACTTTGAAGGTGTGGTTTAATTCAGTGTTATATTGAATGAGTAAGAAAAAATTTGGTTAAATTTACTTAACTTAGTTAAGTAGATGTCACTTAATTCTAAATGTTAAATTAAATATAATTAAGTAATATAATTCAATTAAATGTTAAGTGTCAATTAAATGTCAAATGAATGTTAAGTTCAATAGTAAGTAGATTTTACTTGATAATAACAGACAAGTTGTTCAGACATTACAGTACAATTTACTTAAAAAGTGTTAGTGCGAATTGTTATGAGGATTTTATCATGCAAATCTTACAAGTTATTCATAAACGGTTATGAAATATGAGTATGCATGCAGTATACAGTGCGCAGTGCACTCACCTAAAGGATTATTAGGAACACCACACTAATACTGTGTTTGACCCCCTTTCGCCTTCAGAACTGCCTTAATTCTACGTGGCATTGATTCAACAAGGTGCTGAAAGCATTCTTTAGAAATGTTGGCCCATATTGATAGGATAGCATCTTGCAGTTGATGGAGATTTGTGGGATGCACATCCAGGGCACGAAGCTCCCGTTCCACCACATCCCAAAGATGCTCTATTGGGTTGAGATCTGGTGACTGTGGGGGCCATTTTAGTACAGTGAACTCACTGTCATGTTCAAGAAACCAATTTTAAATGATTGGAGCTTTGTGACATGGTGCATTATCCTGCTGGAAGTAGCCATCAGAGGATGGGTACATGGTGGCCATAAAGGGATGGACATGGTCAGAAACAATGCTCAGGTAGGCCGTGGCATTTAAACGATGCCCAATTGGCACTAAGGGGCCTAAAGTGTGCCAAGAAAACATCCCCCACACCATTACACCACCACCACCAGCCTGCACAGTGGTAACAAGGCATGATGGATCCATGTTCTCATTCTGTTTACGCCAAATTCTGACTCTACCATCTGAATGTCTCAACAGAAATCGAGACTCATCAGACCAGGCAACATTTTTCCAGTCTTCAACTGTCCAATTTTGGTGAGCTCTTGCAAATTGTAGCCTCTTTTTCCTATTTGTAGTGGAGATGAGTGGTACCCGGTGGGGTCTTCTGCTGTTGTAGCCCATCCGCCTCAAGGTTGTGCGTGGTGTGGCTTCACAAATGTTTTGCTGCATACCTCGGTTGTAACGAGTGGTTATTTCAGTCAAAGTTGCTCTTCTATCAGCTTGAATCAGTCGGCCCATTCTCCTCTGACCTCTAGCATCAACAAGGCATTTTCGGCCACAGGACTGCCGCATACTGGATGTTTTTCCCTTTTCACACCATTCTTTGTAAACCCTAGGAATGATTGTGCGTGAAAATCCCAGTAACTGAGCAGATTGTGAAATACTCAGACCGGCCCGTCTGGCACCAACAACCATGCCACGCTCAAAATTGCTTAAATCACCTTTCTTTCCCATTCTGACATTCAGTTTGGAGTTCAGGAGATTGTCTTGACCAGGATCACACCCCTAAATGCATTGAAGCAACTGCCATGTGATTGGTTGATTAGATAATTGCAATAATGAGAAATTAAACAGGTGTTCCTAATAATCCTTTAGGTGAGTGTATAAAGTGCACAGTATGCAGTGACCCTATACGTATGTTTCCTAAAACTCACTCTTAAAAATTAAGGTTATTTATTGCCATCGATGGTATCTTTTCATCACAGAATCTTTCCATTTCCACAAAAGGTTCTTTATAGTGGAAAAAGCTTTTTTCGATTATTAAAATGTTCTTCACACTAGACCTGTCGCAATAATCAATATATCGACTTATCGCAAAACAATATTTGGTGACAATATATCGCCCATTATGTTTACATGATAATGAATGTCACCAACATGTTGCTGTTCCCGCTGTCATCTCGTGTGTTCTCCAAAGCGGGGCTCGGGCAGTTAATACACATCGACAGGGGAAACCAGGCGTCTTTGGGGCGTTATAGGGTTTTCTTGACAACTATACAGAATAAGTCCACATGCACTTGATTTCAAAGCCGCAATCCATTCTGGTGCAAATATAAACATCACAGTGCAAAATGGTGCACACTAATAAAAGATGGTTTTCTCTGTTGAGGCATCTGTGCCTTTGCTCATATGAACATATACAGGGTTTGTGTTTACCAGCAATAGAGTGAACCCTTACTTTACTGAGAAAAGAAACAAAGAAAAATCTGTAATGCAAAATCTTCATAAGTGCCTTTTGTGCATTTGCAAGTGTGGGTTTTTTTTTTTTTTCAGAAAGTGTTTATTTACTATTTATTCAAGTTTTTTTAATTGGGATATTGAATTTTTTTACTCTTAATTTCCATGATCTAAAGAATTAAAAGGTTGAGGTACACTTTATTTTAAGGTGTCATTGTTACAGTGTAATTATATATTTAAGTACTGAGTAATATTAAGCAACTACATGTACTATAGGGTTAGGGTAGGATTAGGATTTGGTTGAGGGTTAGTTGCATGTAACTATGCATAATTTACTGTTATTATGGTAAGTACATGTAACATATGTAACAAGGACGCTGTATAATAAAGTGTTACCAAAGGTTGTTGTCATTTGAAGGTGTGTATAGGGCTACTTGCATTATAATGCTGTTGCATTATAATTATATATTCAGTGGCATAAAATGGTCTTAAAATTACAATAATACCGTTTATCGCAATTATTTCTGGGACAATATGTCGCACAACAAAAAGTAGTTATTGTGACAGGCTTACCTCTACACTAATACAATTATTTTTTCTTTTAATAACTGAAATGTTCTTTGGGGAACCAAAAATGGTTCTTCTTAGGCATCAAGAAAACCCCTACTTGAGCTTTATTTGTAAGAGTGAAGAAGATTGAACTCACTTGAGACGAGTTCAAGAGTTATCGCTCAAGAGACTTACACACTTAGGAGATATGATTTCAGTGGATCATTTATGCAAGGGATAATACAAAAACATAAGCCCTGATAAGGTGATCCACTAGGCATGAAGGTGTTTATCTTAATGCTATTGCACATGATCCCACTCATTACACAGATACTCGGTTGCACCGACTTGTTCTGCCCAGTTTGGGTTTGTGTTGATGAGACATGGATCAAGAGGCCGACAAAAACTGCAAGTGCGACATTTTGCACCTTTTATGACAATCACAAGCGGCAAGAGTCTGCAATTTGAGAAAAGCAATGCCCTGTTTTTTACACATGGTATTAAAATGTTTTGGTCGATCGGATCACAAGTGGACGGCACTAAATACAGGTGTAAACGGGGTCTAAAACGCATTCGACCGGATTTTGTAAGTGTAAACGCTCATGTGGTCGAACAGCCACAAATGACCGCCTGATTTCACAATCGGTTAAGACTTTAAAACTCCTGTAGTCTGAGCCCGGCCTAAAGGGGAACTTGGCAACTCTAGCCATTTCTTTGCTGATTTTCACTTTTGTTGTGGCATGTTTTCTCATTGAGCTCCCCCTACAGCTGTGCGGCGTATATTTCACAACACTGTCGTAAAAAACCTCACTTGCGGACCCTCCTCCCGCTTTCTACCCCTGCTGTGCATGTGTTATTATCAGACATCCCAACCTACAAGAAGTCATTTCAGGGAGGTATATCTTGGTGACTGTATTGTTGAAGGCGGGGTTGGGATTGATGACTTTGGGGGGGTGGTTGACTGGATTGTTGACGGGGGGGGGGGTGACTAGCTTTCGTGGGGCACACTCGCAAGGTCTTTCGCTCTCTACCTCTCTGAAAAGAAAGAATCTGGTGTCATACGAGAAACATGAAACTAGTACAGTTGTACAAATCTGTTGTCTGGAATAAAAAGCACATAATAAGCTTATTTAATAATTAAAAACATCATAAAGCTCTAGATAATGTGGATTGTAAGAATGTTAATAACTGAGATGGATGGCTGTACACAAGGTTTCATGTGTTCCTCCAACAACTGAGAGATGAAAAGTTGGATCCTTTCCAAAAGACAGAATTTCATAAATCTGAATGAAATGCTTCCACATTGGAAAAAAAATAAGTTTGATAAAAATAAAAAAAAGGAGTGCCATTGCATCAGGATGTTCCATCAGAGACAGAATAACGTTGAGATATGAGGGCCGAGACGTCCATCTCCTCTCTCTCTCTTTCTCTCCTCAACAGAAACAGAAAGAAATAGGTTTTCCTCCAGACATGATACGAGTGTTTGATGTTTTACACCCAGCAGTGGTTTAATAAAGATTGGAAAAGGAAGATGAGGCGACAGAGCGAGAGAGAGCGAGAGAGAGAGAGACAGACGGCCTCAATAACATACTTTCGTCCCTGTGGAAGGGAATTGGCTATAGAGTTATATTAGAAGGTCTCTGACAGAAGGGATGAGAAAGGCAGGACATGTTTTGATCGAATGGTTGTTGCCGCCTGTTTCTACACAATGATGTCAGCCAAACAGTGAAGAAAGCGACTGCGTGTCAAAAAGCATGAATATAAATGATGCTGCGCACTCACGTGTGTCATGAAGAGATGGGCAATCTATAACAGAGCCAATATTCACAGCCTTAACGGGGTTACACTTTATTTTAAGGTGTCATTGTTACAGTGTAGTTATATATTTAGGTACTGAGTAATATTAATGTACTTGTAATATATAGGGATTACGTTAGGTTGAGGGTTAGTTGCATGTAATTATACATAATTTACTGTTATTACTATGGTACGTACATGTAACACATGTAATAAGGACACTATATTTTACAGTGTTCACATCAAAATTAAAAATCTGTCACCATTCACTCATCCTCACGTCGTTCCAAACCTTTATTTCTGTGTCGGGACACAAAAGATGCAGTATTTTGATGAATGCTGGTGTTCAAACAACATTGGACTCTATTGATTGTCACTGTATGGGTGGACAAAAAAAAAATCAATTTCTGCTGATGAAAGGAAGTCATACAGGTTTGGAACAAAAAATAAAATCACAGTATTTTCATTTTTGGGTGGAGTACGCCTTTAAAAATTTGACTTCTTTTCCAATCAGAGTAGCAATTATTATTTAAACATAACAGCCATTATTATCTCATTATACAGTCATTATTATACATATGTATAATATATATATACCAGAATATACTGTATACATATGTGTGTGTGTGTATAGTCATTATTATACATATGTATAATATATATACAGGAATACATACTGTATATATATTATATTTATATATATATATATATATATATACACGTGTGTGTGTCCATATATATATTAAAATATTTAAATGCAAACAAAAACTATGACACTCTTGTTGAAGGCATAAGTAATGAAGGCATGTTTTGCTCTTTTTTACTAAATAAATACAAGGAAGAATTCTATTTAAATAAATAAAAATTCACATGCACTCATTTATAATATATTTCAAAGAACAGCAATATTTACCTATTTATATTTTGATAAAACAAGTTAATAAAATGCCACACGAAAAATGCCACACATGACCAGAACAATTCATTTCAGCATAAATCACTTCACATCTGTTATTCTTGCAGATTGAGCAAATGTGCAAAAAAGAAAAACAAAACCCTGTGCATAATAAAAACAATATGTAATTCATTTCTGAATCGTTTTCCAATTAAGGCAAGTAAAGTAACACACACACACAGACACACACACACACACACGCACACACAATTATAAAGTCTACATGAAAGGACTGTGTTACGCAGGCCTCAGTAATGCAAAAGCATAAATCAAATGTCATTTTTAAAAGCACACATATTAATTCGACAAACAATCACACACAAACACCAAATGTGCACATATTAGCTCGACTAAATTTATTTGTCGGGTGGAAAATGGAAATATGATTAAATGAACATTACCTAGCCTGATTGTTCAGATCTCAGAAGTAAATCTTGTATAACGTATAAATGATTAGCCTAATTCTGCCAAACAGTGTGACTCTGTGACGACATTTTACATCCTTTATACTGATAAACTAATACGGCGGTTTATCAAAATGTGTTCTGGAGACGTTATTTCCATTGTGCCGCACTGTTCATGGTTTGAAGATGTCAGCCGGCTCTCAAGGATGAAACTTTCACCCGATTCATAAATCATGCCATGCAATCCTTATAAAAAAAAATGTACCATGGTAACTTAAAGTTCTGCAAAAAGTGCTCCATAAACTTTTTAATTATTCCACTTAGCCCTACTTCATGATTACCATGTACAGGCTCATATAATGTGTTATGCATTTTAATAGGTTTTTATATTTATTATAATAATAATAATCATTATTGTTAAATGAAGTTTATTTTATTATAGTTATTTATATTATATAGTATTGTCAATAATATAACCAACACTAAAAATAATGTTATGTAATAAGTTACTATTATCATTAACATTATAATTAAAATCATTATTACAGTTAAAATTATTATTATTTAAATTAAATGTAATATTATTCTTATAATTAATATTATATTAAGAACAATAATAAAACATCAGTGATTTAACTATTAATAATAATACAGATAAAATAATAACATTTTTGCACCAAAAAATGAGTCCAAGAAAACAATTTTTGTAAAAGACAAAGAATATTATATTCAATATTTTCGTCATTAATCTGAGGTGCTGAGAGTTTGAACCTGCCACTTCTTGCTCTTCCTCTTCTCTCACTTCTAATAAAAGTGGTAAATGGCCGACGTTAAAACATGGCTGAATAAAATGGCTGAATACGCTGATTTCACGCAGCCGCCATTTTGAAATGGCTCCGGTGGGAAGAAAACCGGAAGTGTCGCCTTTAATCATAGGAGAGTCGCGAATGCGATGGCGTATTGTTGTGTTTAATGTAGAAATTAGTCATTCTAAAAATGTACATACATTTCTTTCATACTTTAGACTATATACAGTGAAATTCATTTATAAATAAAATTATTTTTATATATATAATTCAGAACGTAAAAAAAAGAAGCAGGAACGAACTATAGACATATCCTATATTGGATATTAACATCCAATAGTGTAAACAGCGGCAGCAGCTTCAGGTTGGTAGTCCAAGGCATTGTTGTCTATCTGTACCGGTCTATCTATCCGGGGTTCTTCCCACCGGAGCCTCGCTTTCGATTTCAAAATGGCGGCTGCGTGTAATCAGCGTATAAAAAGCAGAACTTCTGGATTTCTTCCATGACTACTAATAAAGATCACTAAGAGACTAGTTGACATATTACAAAATAACAATTAGCGCGTGCCGCTCATTTCCCACAGCTGAAGTCACACACAGACACACACACACACACACCACTGGCTTCCAGCATCTCAGCTTCTGCTGTGTTCAACTCCTCCAGTGGGAGTAAAGCGGCTCCTCATATCTTAATGCATGTAGAGAGCTCGGAAAATGTGCATTTGCATACAAAAAAAAACAATTAAATGTGCCGTGGTATTACCAAGAATATGGATTTTTAGTTTTTAGACATCCATGCTAAAAACCATGTTTTTGCAACTTTTGTGATCCTTGAAGTAGCTTTTACATTGTGAAAATATAGTTTTTCAAGGATCCAAATAAACATAATTGGAGTGCTTCAGAAGAAAAATACCATGATGTTTCTTTGTATGTATTTGTGAAATTTGACAATTTCTCAGTGAAAACTGCATCAAAGCAAATCCTACAAGTTTACAATACATATCAAAATTATAGTACTTTTGAATCTCCATAACGCCTATATTAATGCGGTAAGCTGACATTTGTTTTGTTGCGAGGCAGAGAAATGAAAAAGCACGACAAAGAAAGCGGATGTGTAGTTCTGTCACCCACTCTTTTCATTCATTGCCTTTCATTTTTCCTTGCTATCTTGACCTGATTTTCCTCTCTCTCTACGGAGGTCTCAGTGAAGAGTCGCATGTCTTTATGTAATGAATGAATCATCTGTAACGTCTGCCATTTCAGGGCCGTTAAACTCATACAGCTAAAAGACGGAGAGAGAGAGAGAGAGACAGAGAGAGAGACATTTAATCTGCCCACAACCTGTTTGTTCAACAGCCCATAAAACAGCCGTGTGATAAACACACCTTCTGTGTTGTCACCTCCGATCCTCCGCTCGCTTTCTGGACAGAAACATCTGGAACAGAAACTCAGATTGCTTTCCACATCATCAGGTTTTCTTAAAGGTGTTAAAGTCCCCGTGAAGCGGAAGTTGCAAACGATTTTCTCCAGTGTTGTGACGTATTTCCGAGAGAAACGGAATACTAAATGAGGCAAAATAGTGGGCGTGGCTTTTTTTCCAACTAGCACCTGATTGGATCTAGAAACGTAGGTGTTTTCATTCCCCCTGTCTACTGTCAGTTGGAGGGGCGTGGTTACGGAGGTTAAGCAGACACCCAAACCGTCAAACCTACGTCATCAGGGAAGGTCCTCCAATGCAGAGGGGACATTTCAGATTTTGATAAAAGATTACGAAGCCAAAAATTATTTTTGTGTGGATTGACTTGCATGGATGAATTGTTCACCACAAAACGATCAATTTCGGCAAACAAAGTAAGTATGGTCAATTTTGAATTCATGGGGATTTTAAAATATACTCTCTCCTAACTTCACTTAAAGGTGCTAGATGTATTTTTTAGCGGCCTCTATCTGTTACGGTAGGTGTAGGCAGAGGAAGACGAGGAGATCAGGATTTCCAAAAACAATAGACTTTACTTAATAAAGCAAAACAACAAACGGATACAGGCAGGCAGACGATAACACACCTAACAACAACGTTACATAAACGAGAACCGACCAGGAGTGAGGGAGAACACAGGGTTTACATACACAGAACAGATTAGGGAAACAAGGCACAGCTGGGGCAAACAAACTAGACACAGGTGAATAAACTAAACGCTAATGAGGAGCGGGAAACTGGAAACAGGACTGAACCAAATACACAAAGAACGGGGGAAAGACAGGACATACATGTAACATTAGCTCCCCCTCCTGCAAGGCGCGTCCTCGCGCCGAGTAACATCAATAAGGGTGGGGGGGTGGGCGCCCTGGAGGCTGACGAGGGAGTGGCCTACCCGAAGCAGGAAGCCTCCAGGGCGGAGCAGGACATGCAGGAAGCCAGGGCGGAGTCTTTCCCTCGGGTGGCCAGGGTGGAGACTTTCCCTCGGGTGGCCAGGGTGGAGAGGCCACTTCAGGTGGCCAGGGTGGAGAGGCCACTTCAGGTGGCCAGGGTGGAGAGGCCACTTCAGGTGGCCAGGGTGGAGAAAGCTGGTCAGGGGGCCATGGCGGAGACGCACCATCAGGTGGCCTATATCCCCCCCCCAAAATTTTCTTGGGGAGAGTGCCAGGCTTAGGGACGTGCATCAGGTCAGGCTTGGGAGGGCTGGATGGGACCAGTAGAGAAGGCTCTGGCGGGCAGGCGACGGGCTCAGGCTCTGGCGGGCAGGCGACGGGCTCAGGCTCTGGCGGGCAGGCGACGGGCTCAGGCTCTGGGACGTGGAAAGTCTCTGGCTGGGCTAGCGGTGAAGGCTCTGAAGGGCTGGACGGGACCAGCGGAGAAGGCTCGGGAGAACTGGAGGGAAGCTCAGGCTCGGCAGGCGTGCAGGGAAGCTCAGGCTCGGCAGGCGTGCAGGGAAGCTCAGGCTCGGCAGGCGTGCAGGGAAGCTCAGGCTCGGCAGGCGTGCAGGGAAGCTCAGGCTCGGCAGGCGTGCAGGGAAGCTCAGGCTCGGCAGGCGTGCAGGGAAGCTCAGGCTCGGCAGGCGTGCAGGGAAGCTCAGGCTCGGCAGGCGTGCAGGGAAGCTCAGGCTCGGCAGGCGTGCAGGGAAGCTCAGGCTCGGCAGGCGTGCAGGGAAGCTCTGTGTCCCAGTCTATAAGCCAGTCTTCCTCTTTTAGCTCCACCAAAATTCCAACTGGCACGGTGGGCATGACGTGATGCATAGGCTCGGGACTGGGCGGGACCAGTGGCGCAGAGGGCTTGGTGCTGGACGGAACCAGCAGCGAAGAGGGCCTGGTGCTGGACGGAACCAGCGGCGAAGAGGGCCTGGTGCTGGACGGAACCAGCAGTGAAGAGGGCCTAGTGCTGGATGGAACCAGCGGCGAAGGCTTGGCTGGACTGGACACCACCAACCCAGGATCGAAGAGAGGCCAGAGTGGAGAGTGGTGTCGGGACTCCTCTCGACAACCGCCTCTACTACGGCCTCCACGGGTCCCACGGAACACAGCTTGGCGGGATCCCACAAAGACTTGTTTCCAGTTCTCCATCTTCCCTCTTTTCTTTTCTTTAAGGTCGGTTCTTCTGTTACGGTAGGTGTAGGCAGAGGAAGACGAGGAGATCAGGATTTCCAAAAACAATAGACTTTACTTAATAAAGCAAAACAACAAACGGATACAGGCAGGCAGACGATAACACACCTAACAACAACGTTACATAAACGAGAACCGACCAGGAGTGAGGGAGAACACAGGGTTTACATACACAGAACAGATTAGGGAAACAAGGCACAGCTGGGGCAAACAAACTAGACACAGGTGAATAAACTAAACGCTAATGAGGAGCGGGAAACTGGAAACAGGACTGAACCAAATACACAAAGAACGGGGGAAAGACAGGACATACATGTAACACTATCGGAGATGTTTTAGATTGCAACCAATTTTTACAAGAGCGCTCGTGCTCATGCCCGTGCTCGAACACAAGAGCGAGGACTCATGGTAACGGCCACACTGAGACTTTTAACACACCGGAGAAAGCATCACACAACATGCTGGAAACTCATGTAAACTCCCACTGCAACGTTACAATAATAGGCTACTTTTATCAGCTTGACGTTGAACTAATGCTCCATGCTCGTACCATGATAACGTTACACTGACTGCATTTAGCCGACATGTGGTGTTATCTAGCATAAGGCATTTCACTAACTATTCGTGTATCTTTCACAATCAGCAATGTCAACATAGGTGAATGTATAATATGATAACGAAAACGGCTAGTGAACTAGACTGAACAATTTCAGTGTAACAGTAAGATCGTAGGAAGTAACATTACTTTACCGAACGTGTCTGGAAATGTGTATTATAAACAATATGATAGTGGGATGAGTGACGTTAGACAGTAGATCTAGTACATAAAATAAAAGTTACATCCTAAAGCACCTACTTTTTGGTATCCTGGAACAGTCTTTTGTATTCATGTCATGTCTCATGTATGTTGTAGTTTACCTTGCTATTTCATTACAAGTTTACCATTATTTATTCCAGCATATCTGAAAACTTGTAATTTATCACAATAAAAATAGCGGAGTCTCTATAATTCAAACGCTCTGCCGACGTTGATCCGCGTTTTCGTCCTAAGTCGATCCGATTCACGTTTGGCCTGACGAGCTTCAGCAGATACATTTTTGTTTTGTTTTTTATATTTATGTGGAGTTTGTGTTGGAGTGTGTGTTGTGCTGGAGGCAGGAGTGTTTGGTGTTATCAGACTCCGTGTCGTCAGCTGCAGTGCCGTCGCATAGACTGTATATAAAAAGGAGAGAGGCTCGGGAGCGCGCACGCACGTCACATCCGATGGATTTCGCAGAAAATCCGACCCGGAGACTTCACATAGAAATAGGAATACTGGCCTTCAGAGGTAATAGCAAAACCCGACAAGTGGATCATTGTAATGTGTGATTACAACCCCTTCACACAGGCAATAAAAGAAGGATTCATTTTAGAAGAAAAGTTACATTTAGCACCTTTAATCTATAGACTACAACTGAGCCATTTCACAAAATCGGTGTATTGGCACAGCAACACTGACTCAAGGGGCGGAGCTAACTGTTTGGCCGACCAATGGCAGACAGGGGGGGTGTTCGGGACCAAGGCCAAAATGAAGTCTCCTATAGGCTACATACACACTACTGTTCAGCTATTCTAAAAAGAAATGTAGACTTTTATTCAGCAAGGACACTGATCATTGAAAAACGCAGCTTTGCCATCACAGGAATGAACTATGAGTAAAGTCTGATGACAAACCTTGATGTTGGCTTGACAAAGCCAGGTCTAAAAGTTTAAAATAACTTTGAAAAGCTTTAAGTTTGAAATTACTAGCATGTTTTAACATGTTGCTAACATGAATTAACACATGGAAAGCATGAATTAGCATGATTTAACACGTTGTTAGCCTCTTTTAACACATAGTTTGGCATGATTAACATGTTGTGAGCATGTTTTAACACGTTAACAATTTTATTATGCAATTTTATTATGTGTCTGTACAGCACATTGGTCAACATTACATTGTTTTAATTGTGCTTTATAAATAAATAAAATGAAAAAAAAAATGAAATGAAATGAACATGAATTGACAAGTTGTCATCATGATTTAACATGTTGCTAACATGTTTTACCACGTTGCTATCGTGATTTAGCACATTGCTGGAATGAATTAGCATGTTTTAACACATTGCTAGCATGATTTAGCACTTTGTTAGCATGATTTAGCATGTTGATAATATGTTTTGGGACGTTGTTAGCATGATTTAACACATGATTGCTAGCCTTTTTTAACACATTGTTCGCATGATTAACATGTTGCTAGCATGAATTAGCATGTTGATAGCATGTTTTAACACGTTGCTAACATGAAAATATAAATATAAACAAGTATTTTGCTTCAAGTATGGTATTTTTCAGAAAAGATAGATACATTTTAACATCAATTTATTTTTATTGAAAAAAATTTGTTTTGTCCCTATAACAATGTGATTATTTACTTATTTTTAATGCATATTAGGGAAAAACAGCACCGGTCATACGAACAGCGTTATAGCAGTGAAACTGCACCAGTTACAAAACCTGAACACATTGTGATTTTAATCCTCATGTTTTAATTTTGGTGGCTAAATATGAGCATTTAAACATATGTTCTACACAATGGACAGTTTTCTTTAGTAAGTGGTTACATTTTAATTGCTCACATTAGCGAGGGTCAAACAATCATTATAGTTTGGTTTAAAACACCTAATGTTGCCGTTTCTGAGGAAGTTCTCAGCTGTTTTATTTACCTGCCAAAACTTATTTTTACCTTCATTTAACATTTGGCAAGTGATATATTGGGCTCTGGGCGTCTGTTTACAGCGATCTGCTGATGCAGAGATTACACTTTCAGTGGGAGGAAAACACATGCTACAGCTTCAATACCTGATGCCTGGCTACTTATTAATGAGCCAATTTGAGCCATTCATGCTGTGATGTTGCATCCACAAACCAGCACAAACCGTGACATTTGACCCAGACTGTCCTCTACTGTGTATACCATTGCATTGTGTTTTTATTTACAACAACATAAATTCTATGGGATGATTATAGTATCAAAATGATTAACACGTGCAAGCACACTTATCAATGAACTTGATACATGTTGCAGAAATGTTTTATCCATGCCTTTCAACTTGCGTGTGCAAAATTCAAAATTGAATGAATGTGAAGCAATTTGTTCAAATAGAGACATTTTTGTGAATACAAATGTTTTCCTTTGTATTAGTGTATCATAATTTGCACATACAACACAGAAGATGTGCATGTGTGGATCAGGTGACACGCGTGCATTCATTGCCGTCTTTTCTGAGTCGATCTCATTTGATTCATTTGGATTTTGAGACTTTCTTTTCGCGGTTTTTAAGCATTTCACAACCCACACACAAACAACTACAAATGAATAGGCCTGGTGCTAATTATTAATGTGTGCACAACTACCCATCTTTTTGACAAATTCACAAATGTGCGTCACTACATTTAAACTAATACAATACAACTTGTGTGTGCAAAATCCAAAATCACATGAATGTGCAGCATTTTGTACAAATAGAGACATAGTTGTTAATACAAAACCTCGATTTTGTATTAATGTAGGCCAGAATTTGTGCATGCAACAAGTAAGATGTGCATTTGTGGATCAGGTGACACGCGTGCATTCATTGACTCGTTTCTGAGTCGATCCTATTTGATTCATTTGGATTTTGAGACTTTCATTTCGCTGGTTTCGCCTGGCAAGATCCACACACACTGTCTGAGAAAAGCTGCTACCACTAGATGGCAGTGTTCTGCTAAAACAGACAACGGCAGCATAATCAAGCGTTCTTCCGCATTTAAGACGCTTAATGAGAGTGATATTGATGCACCAAATTTAGTACACAATAATATAGGCCTACCTTATTAATAAAGCATACTTTATAGAGGCAAACATTAGATCAGATTATGAACAACACCCATAGAAAACCATTAGTTGCATGTTCAATACGGTATATTGGCTATTGACTATTGAGTTTAAATATCACCGTTTACGGCATGACGTTAAGCTTTTTCTTTATAATATGCTCTATGGGAGGGAAATATATCCTACAGACAAGAGACTACATGAACGCAACGAACGGCGTTTCAAGTTAATGGCATTTTCCTTCCCGTTAAAAAAAGGTGAAATTTCGCAGTTGCGTTCATATTATATGCTTATTTTATCTGACTACACACTATATACATAGTATACAAGCTTTGGAATTTGAAAATGTCTGTTTTTAAATATTAAAGACGATTTTCGCAGTACATTTGTTTTCCCTTGACCCTTAGGCTAAGCCACTGTTATAGGCTATAGTCTTACTATAGCACGATGAGTTTTAACAATATGCAACCATTGTATATCGACATGAAATATTAATTGAAAATCAACTGGCGTAGCGGGCCTGTAGCTGCATTTCTACATGAGAATGCTTTGACGCGCTAACCACAGCTCATGATGCACAAGGGAACGTCTGCCAATTTCACTAACTGTGTTAAAACCACTGATCTATATAATGTCATTCTATATAGATCAGTGGTTAAAACGTATAATTTGTTTTTATTCAAATTACTTTTAAAATTTAATAACAGACATTTTCAAATTCCAAAGCTCGTAGAATGTTTCTGTAAGACTGACTTACAAGTAAAATTTGGACAATACTTCCCTTCATGTAGCCTGTATTCTGCAGAAAAATACTGTAATTCACCAAAAGGGTTTTTTCATGCAAAATGGTTGTAGTATGTTCCTATAGTGACTAGACTGGCTTACTACAGGTGCAATTGTCCCAATACCTCCCTTCATGTAGCCTATTTAAACAATTATTATTTTATATAAAAATTACTGTAATTAACCAAACGGGTTTTGGTGACTTAGCCTACTACAGGTGAATAATGTAAAATTTCACCTGACTTATCACTAGGAACGTAGGCTACTACAACCTTTGGAACATGAATAGAAAAACAATTTACAGTAATTTAAAAAATTGTACCGTTCAATCGAGATATTGGCTGGACATACAGTAACAGGAGGGTAAGTCAGTCTGCCCACTAGACTTCGAAGGTTATAATATAACCTTGGAAGTATGTTCATTTGAATGAATGACTGGACGTTTATATTTTTTTTTTGACTGAGTGGAATTTGCAGATGGTCCCTTTATAAAATGTGGCGAATATTAAAACTAAAACTTACTTCACTGCGCTCTCGGACCGGTTGCTCTCCCATTCACATGCAAAGTTAAACGCAACTGCAGGATTTCATGTTAAGCTTTTTCTTTTTAACAGGCTCGGGAAGGAAAATTTTATTAACTTGAAACGCCGTGCGTTGCGTTCATGTAGTCTCTTGTCTGTAGGCTATATAGTTTTCCTCCCATAGAGCACATTATAAAGAAAAAGCTTAGGCCTAACGTCAATGCAGGGTGATATTTAAACTCTGTAGCCAATCCACCTTACTGACCATGCAACGCGCGATTGCACGTTAAGCGTTTTATAATGGTTTTCTACGGGTGTTGTTCATAATCTGATCTAATGTTTGCCTCTATAAAGTATGCTTTATTAATAAGGTAGGCCTATATTATTGTGTACTAAATTTGGTGCATCAATATCACTCTCATTAAGCGTCTTAAATGCGGAAGAACGCTTGATTATGCTGCCGTTGTCTGTTTTAGCAGAACACTGCCATCTAGTGGTAGCAGCTTTTCTCAGACAGTGTGTGTGGATCTTGCCAGGCGAAACCCGCGAAATGAAAGTCTCAAAATCCAAATGAATCAAATAGGATCGACTCAGAAACGAGTCAATGAATGCACGCGTGTCACCTGATCCACAAATGCACATCTTACTTGTTGCATGCACAAATTCTGGCCTACATTAATACAAAATCGAGGTTTTGTATTAACAACTATGTCTCTATTTGTACAAAATGCTGCACATTCATGTGATTTTGGATTTTGCACACACAAGTTGTATTGTATTAGTTTAAATGTAGTGACGCACATTTGTGAATTTGTCAAAAAGATGGGTAGTTGTGCACACATTAATAATTAGCACCAGGCCTATTCATTTGTAGTTGTTTGTGTGTGGGTTGTGAAATGCTTAAAAACCGCGAAAAGAAAGTCTCAAAATCTAAATGAATCAAATGAGATCGACTCAGAAAAGACGGCAATGAATGCACGCGTGTCACCTGATCCACACATGCACATCTTCTGTGTTGTATGTGCAAATTATGATACACTAATACAAAGGAAAACATTTGTATTCACAAAAATGTCTCTATTTGAACAAATTGCTTCACATTCATTCAATTTTGAATTTTGCACACGCAAGTTGAAAGGCATGGATAAAACATTTCTGCAACATGTATCAAGTTCATTGATAAGTGTGCTTGCACGTGTTAATCATTTTGATACTATAATCATCCCATACTTTGGCATGTAATATATTCTTGATATTCAAGTAAAATGAAATATTATGATATTATATTCCTTTGTGGTTTAATTATTTGTACATCATAAGGTTAAATCAAAAGCAGCTTTGAAGTGGCTTTGTCTGTGTGAATTGAAAAAAAGCAACACACGCACATGCATTCACACAGGCACACACACACACACACACACCGCACACAGGCATACACACACATACACAGGCAGACATACAGGCACACGAGCACACGCACACACACTCTCTCTCTCTCTCTCTCTCTCTCTCTCTCTCTCTCTCTCACACACACACACACACACACACACAGGCATTGGCGCACATACAGGCACATACACACAACCACGCACGCACACACGCACAGGCACATGCAGACTGGCACACACACACACACACACACACACACGTGCACACACGCACACACACACACACACACACATAAAATACTTGCGCTTCATTTAAAGGAATCTGAACAAATGGGGCCAATATTCCTCGACACGGAGCCCCGGGCCAAAAGTGCTTCATTAGAGTGACTTATACTGACAGATAGTAATCTAGAATTTATTTATTCCAGCCATTAGTTATTAGTGGTGGATAAACCAGTAATCCCACAGCACAGACCTCAGTGTGTGTCTGGATCCCGACAGTGATCTGAATGCTAATGCAGCCCACAGTCTCATGTCTGTGGTGAACGGCGTACACACTCAATGACCAACAACACAGACACATTCAATAATCAAAGCAACTACCTGAAACTTACAAGTGTAAGAAAGCTATAAAATGGCTCTTTAGCTCCGCGAGTGACTTAGTCGAGTCGATCTCCCTACACTCTCAAAATACTGAAATGTTTGTATCCATTATGGATATTTTGTAATAAATGTAAAATATATTGTTTTTATACATAATCAACATTTGTAAATGATGATTTAAAAAGAAAAAAAAAAACTACCGGAAACTACCGCTGAAAAAGGGACAAGCACTTATAGCCCCGCCCCTTTTCAGCGCTGCGCTCGTTGTCTTTTGTCTTCCGGTCTGTATTTTCACAGCGATCTTGCCTATTTAAATCTACCCGGTTTACTGACATTTGTTAAGACATCTGCATTAAACATTTCAATCCTCATGATAACTTCCGTTAACTTTACATTAAATAAATCCACTTTAAAAGCTAGTTACTCCTGGACAGCGATGCCATAGAAATATACAGAACGACCGCAAAATCGGAAGTTCAAAGACAATATTCTAAAGATGGCGGCGCCCTCGTTTCTCTGGCCCATAAGGTCTATAGCAGGGGTCGGCAACCTTTTAGTCATAAAGTGCCATTTTTAAGTTTCCGAGTTCATCACTGTGCCATCCCAATGCTAATTTCAAGAGTGGCATCAACACTGGTAAGATCATTTACTGTCACTACTTTTAATGAAGACAACTGTGTGTTGAGCTTCAGAATCTAAGCTGAACTTTCAGTTTCATTTGCAGCAGTTTGCACGTCGGCTTGCTGAAGAGATGCTCAGCCATATCTGAGGCGATGCGTGTTGCAGCAGCGCTGTCATATCTGTAAACTGGGAGCCGTTATGACGCGCTCTCTCATGTTATTATATATTTTTTTTTACCATTTTAGAAAGAGTAAAATTTACATTTGTGACTTCAACAATCAGATGCATTTTGTTCAGTTTCATCTCGAATATGAAAAACTTTCCTCTGTCGGAGGGCATTTGTCTCACGATTGGATAGCTTTCCGATCAGAGAAAACACATGAAGTGACCAGGTCAGCACGAACGGAGTTTCCACATGCATCACAGTCATTTTAATATGTATAGAATGTTTAATATTCTCACACTTTAATAGTATAAATTACTCCTAACTTAATAAAACAAGCTGTTACTACGAGGAATTATTACATCAAAATGTTGATCTGTATGCAGGTGGGAGGTATGCTACTTTATTTGAATGAAATACATACACCTCTCTCGCGCTTGCTTGCGTGCCAGCGATTAACACTGGCACGCGTGCCTTAGGTTGCCGACCCCTGGTCTATAGCAACACACATACACACACACACACACATACCACATATATACACACACATACCACACTCATACACACATATACAATAAAATCACTCACTGCTCTTGACTGAACAACTTTTGTAACTTTAATAAGGATTAATTAATAAGGATGTTTGTTCTTATTTTATTACTGACTGTTTACTTCTCTTTAATAATATTTTAAATATGTATATTAGTTAGGCTAGTAGGTATCAAAATTGGAATGAAGAATTGTGAATTTTTACAACTGTTTTTGCAAAACCAGTTTCACGGCCTGTAAAAAATATTTATGGCCGGTACATTTTCTTAAGTCACCGGCCATTGGCAGGTGTGGCAAAAGGTTTATACCAAGCGTGGCGCACAAGCCCTGAAAAGTGAAGCCAAAAGGTCTCGATCGCCCCCCGGGGGCTGATCCTAGTATAGGTCATAACAAACCCCGCCCTCTCCATGTTATTCAACAGCACTTCAGACCAACTAAACAATTAAATTACACTTCACATATCTTTTTTCCAAAGACAGTTTCTGTCATTTACTGTAGTTTTTATCACGCTGATGTAATTTTGAATGTTAGTTTTTAAAATAAGTTTGTTTTTAGTTTGATGCTTGAGTTTTATTTGATGCTATAAAAACGGTGCTGTTATGTCATGATTGACAGCTGTGATTGACAGGTTCTCTGAGCGAAGTAGTCACTGAAGCACCAACAGACTTTTTTTCGGGATCTTCGGAGGACTGAGGAGATTGGAGCTTTAAATTAAATATATAAATTTCTATAATGAATTATTTCACACCGACATAATGGGTTGTTCTGCAGTGTGATTGCGATTTATTCTGCGAGGGTGAGGCATTGATTTCGTGGCTTTACTTCCTGCTCACTACTTCCCGAGATCGCCACTGCGCAGGTCTGGTCCCGAGATCGCCACTGCGCAGGTCTGGTCCCGAGATCGCCACTGCGCAGGTCTGGTCCCGAGATCGCCACTGCGCAGGTCTGGTCCCGAGATCGCCACTGCGCAGGTCTGGTCCCGAGATCGCCACTGCGCAGGTCTGGTCCCGAGATCGCCACTGCGCAGGTCTGGTCCCGAGATCGCCACTGCGCAGGTCTGGTCCCGAGATCGCCACTGCGCAGGTCTGGTCCCGAGATCGCCACTGCGCAGGTCTGGTCCCGAGATCGCCACTGCGCAGGTCTGGTCCCGAGATCGCCACTGCGCAGGTCTGGTCCCGAGGTAGCTACTGCGCAGGTCTGGTCCCGAGATCGCCACTGCGCAGGTCTGGTCCCGAGATCGCCACTGCGCAGGTCTGGTCCCGAGATCGCCACTGCGCAGGTCTGGTCCCGAGATCGCCACTGCGCAGGTCTGGTCCCGAGGTAGCTACTGCGCAGGTCTGGTCCCGAGATCGCTACTCCGCAGGTCTGGTCCTGAGATCGCCACTGCGCAGGTCTGGTCCCGAGATCGCCACTGCGCAGGTCTGGTCCCGAGGTAGCTACTGCGCAGGTCTGGTCCCGAGATCGCTACTGCGCAGGTCTGGTCCCGAGATCGCTACTGCGCAGGTCTGGTCCCGAGATCGCTACTGCGCAGGTCTGGTCCCGAGATCGCCACTGCGCAGGTCTGGTCCCGAGATCGCCACTGCGCAGGTCTGGTCCCGAGGTAGCTACTGCGCAGGTCTGGTCCCGAGATCGCTACTGCGCAGGTCTGGTCCTGAGATCGCCACTGCGCAGGTCTGGTCCCGAGATCGCCACTGCGCAGGTCTGGTCCCGAGGTAGCTACTGCGCAGGTCTGGTCCCGAGATCGCTACTGCGCAGGTCTGGTCCCGAAATCGCTTCTACGCAGACTCAAGTTCCAAGATGTCAGTGCCATATCGAGACACTGGCAGCTTCACTTCTCACCAATGGAAAATAGCGAAGGGGCGTCGTCCATCTTTTTTTTACAGTCTATGGTTTATACACATATATATATATATATACTTTTTTTTTAATACAGTCCTCACATAAATCCTTTTAGATCTTCTGTAGCTCTGCCCCTTTTCAGCGCTTCACTTGTTGTTCTGTCCTCCGGTTTCCACCACATGAAGGTAAGATCTTACGGATTTATTAATGAGCCGCTCATTTTAAAATCTCCCCATCTAACTTACATTTGTTATGACATCCGCATCAAACATTACAATATGATAACTTTCATTAACTCTACAATAAGTAAATCCACTTCATCAGCTAATTACTCTTTGACAGTGATGCTATAAAGAGCTACCAGAAGTTCAAACTCAAAATTGTAAAGATGGCTGCGCGCTGGTTTCTGTGGCGCATACGGTCTGTATAATTTCTGATTTTCATCAAGGCACACACACACACACACACACAGATAGCGGGTGATTAAATGCTAGAGTGAATACCATAACCTTTCATAGACCATCAGCTCATTGTGTATTTACACAACGTCTCGTCCGGGAACATCTCATCTCCCATAGAGACAGTGAACGCGAGAGAGAGAGAGAGAGAGAGAGAGAGAGAGAGAGAGAGAGATCTATGAATGAATAACATTCATGAATAACAATTGTTTTACCCTGAAGACACAAACAAACTCCTACTACACAAGAGCACAAAAGCATTTTCTCATTCACGTTTGTTTGTAAAGGTTAATGCACTTCGCGTTTTATTTATTGCATATCATTAAACCAACAAAATTCAAATCCCACAGACACACATCGGAGGAACCCAGAAATCATGACCAGAAGATCACAGAGACGCAGTAAACAACCACCTAGCAACCACACAGCAACGTACTAAAAAACACCGTAGTAACCCCAAAACAAAGCCCTAGCATCATACCAGCAAGTTTTCCATGTGAAAAAAAAATAATAATCTAGAAAGCATAGTTAAATTTGACTGCACAAACATGCACAGTCCGCTTACCTTTGCGATAGTTGTCCTGTTTGCCCTGCATGGAGAAGGTTCCCATGATGAGACCCATAACTGCGTCTGTGGCTACGCACACCTGTAGCATGAGACAGCAACTCGCTCAGATCAGAGCAAAACGTGTGTTTGTTGACGGTAGTTCAGCTTGTGTGTGTGTGTGTGTGTCTGCGCTCACATCATAGATCCTTCCTCCCTCTCTCTCTCACACACACTCCTCCTTTCTTTATCCTCCTCCATCAATGCATATTAATCTTTCTCTCTTTCTGTCCGTCCAAATCTCTCTCTCTCTCTCTCTCGTTCTCCAACCCTGGAGACAAATAGAAAGAGTGCGAGAGAGAGTTAATTTCAAAAAGGAAGAGGACGACGACCAGGGAATGAGAAAAACCTCAGGAGACAGAAAAAGAATAAAGAACAGAGGAAGTGAGTGAGCGAGCGATTCTGGTGTGTGTTTCAGCGTGTGTGTCGTCATCCTAATGCAGAAACGACAACCCAGTGAAAACACATCTTTCATTATTCGTTCCTTTCACAGGAATCCACATGAAGCTTCTCCAGCGGTTTAAGGCAAGACACGGAAGGTGAATATAACAATCGAAACTAATAGATCCTTCCTCAGGTCATTAATAACAGTATATTAAAGGTGCAGTAATCAATTTCTGAGAATCACTATTGATATTTCAAATCACGCCCATACTCAAAAGAACCACACCCCTATCTTGATAGCCCCGCCCCCAAATTCAAAAACATAAAGAAAAAAGAAATATGAAAAAATAATCTGTGAGATGTCTACTTTTGTATGTGTCCACTTACAATCAAAACAAAACACTGTGTTACTTTTGTAAAATAAAGAATATAAACGGTGTGCTTTCAGCCTCTCCGTCACGGTGAACTTTTTTTTCTTCAGCACATCTATAAACGTACATACCATATATATTATTAAACAAAACTCAGCGAATACTTGTCACACATTTATGAGCAATATATCTTTATAAACATTTAAGCGTGTACTTTTAAATGAGCTGATTCAAAAGTAAAACGAATCGGTTACCTAACGTAACCTCGGTTCTCTCTAGATGAGGGAACGAGTATTGCGTAAGCTAGCTTACGCTACGGGAAAGATTCATCTTTTCTGAGAAATTGAAGCCAAAAATTATCCTATAATTTTGTATCCATTGTCAACGCAGATTAGCTGCAGCAGACCATGAGCGGGCTAGCTAGCAGCTCATTGGTTCGCTCACAGAGAACTGCTTAAGCCTATGAGGAGACGCAGATGAACTCTCGGCCAATGAGAGTCTGACATGCTCTCATTGCGTCAGAGCCCGCCGAAACGGGCGTGGTCAGAGAGTATATCTTGGCGTCCCAGGCTGTCAACTCTGGTTTTCATAGAATGAAGCGAGAACGCTAGTAGCACAAGCACGGCCAGGAACGCAATACTCGTTCCCTCATCTAGAGAGAACCGAGGTTACGTTAGGTAACCGATTCGTTCTCTTACGAGAGGTTCTCTCGTATTGCGTAAGCTAGCTTACTCTACGGGAACACCTGGTCAACGCCGTGCGTGCTAAGCATCCACTACGAGTCCCAGGGGAGACCCCGGGGAGCCCTTATGAGTGGGAGTAAATATATGTACATGTGACAAAGGCCAGCAGAGCGGGCCGGTGATTGCGTCGTACATAAGCACATAGAGAGGGACAGAGCGAAACCGGTCTGTGTGAATAGCTCCCTATAGTGCAGCTCAACCAGAAGAGCTGTAACATACTAGACTGCTAGTAGTTTAGCCTGCAAGGCAGGAACTTCCAGGTTGTAAAATCTGACAAAGGTGGAGGGGGAAGCCCATCCCGCTGCCACACAAATGTCGTGAATGGAAATTCCGCTGGACCATGCCCACGATGAGGCCATGCCTCTAGTGGAATGAGCCCTGATGCCCAGAGGACATGGCAGGTCTTTTGATGCGTATGCGGCTGCAATGGCATCAACTATCCATCTTGATAGAGTCTGTTTCGAGGCGGCCAACCCTTTGGTGCGCCCACCGAACGAAACGAAAAGCTGCTCGGATCGTCTGACCGGAGCAGTGCGAGTAGTGTATAATCTCAGGGCCCTGACCGGACACAGAAGATTAGCGTCAGATTCGCTATCGGATGCAGGCAGAGCCGATAGGGAAATAACTTGTGCCCTGAACGGGGTACCAATCGCTTTTGGGACATAACCATGTCTAGGTTTGAGAACGACTAAGGAGTCATTGGGCCCAAACTCGAGACAGGAAGCGCTAGTGGACAGCGCGTGAAGGTCTCCCACATGTTTTACTGACGCGAGCGCGAGCAGAAAAACGGCTTTGAGCGAAAGGTATTTGAGGTCCACAGTGTTTATCGGTTCGAATGGGGGGGCTTTCATAGCTTCGAGAACTATGGAAAGGTCCCAAATCTGCACCGAAGGGGGGCGTGGGGGTTCATCCTTCTAGCTCCCCTGAGGAAGCGGATGACCAAGTCGTTTTTGCCCAGTGACTGGCCGCGCCGGGATTCAACAAACGCTGCGACGGCTGCCACATACACCTTGAGAGTGGACGGGGACCTGCCCTTGTCCAACATCTCCTGGAGAAAAACTAGCAAGGAAGGAACCTCGCATGACCGTGGGTCCAAATTTTTGTCGGTGCACCATTTAGAGAACACAGAACATTTAGACGCATAGAGCCTTCTAGTAGAAGCCGCTCTAGCCTGCATGATCGTGTTTAACACTCCCTCTGTCAAAGCAACGGGTAGTCGTTGATCACCCACGCATGTAGCGCCCAGCGCTCTGGGTGGGGATGCCAGATCGTGCCGCGAGCTTGGGAGAGGAGATCTGCTCTGACTGGGATGGGCCACGGGGCTGTCTGTGACAGCTGAGTGAGCTCCGGGAACCAAGTCTGACCCTCCCAACGCGGGGCTATGAGGAGCACCGAGTGGCGTGTTTCCCTGATTCTCTGAAGCACCTGTGGTAGCAGAGAAACCGGAGGGAAAGCATAAAGCGGGCGGCTGGGCCAGGTCTGGGCTAGCGCGTCCACGCTCTTTGTGAAAAATATTGGGCAGTGGGTGTTCTCCTCTGAGGCGAAGAGGTCCACCTCTGCTCTGCCGAATATCCGCCACAGCTTTTGAACTGTAAGAGTGTGCAGGACGGGGAATGGGGTTCCTGGACAGACTGTCTGGACCGTCGTTCAGATGGCCCGGCACGTGCGTCGCTCTGAGCGAGAGCAGGTGACACTGAGACCAAACTAAGATGCGTTCTGTCAGCCGGAAGAGATTCCTGGATCTGACTCCGCCCTGACGGTTTAGATAGGAGATCACGGCTATATTGTCCGAACGGATCAGCACGTGGTGACCGTGAATGCGCGGGAGAAAACGCGTGAGCGCGTTCTCGACCGCCAACATCTCCAAACAGTTTATGTGGAGGAGGCTCTCTTGAGCTGACCAGGGGCCGAAGGCCGGTGAGCCCTCGCAGACCGCACCCCAACCCGTGTTGGATGCGTCTGTCGAGATGACTTTTCGGCGAAAAAGGGTCCCCATGGAAACGCCCCGCTGAAACCATTCTGCCACAGTCCATGGCTGCAGAGCTGTGATACAGGTCAGCGTTACCTTTATCAGCTGGCGGCCCGTGGTCCACGCACGGTGAGACACACGGCTCTTCAACCAGAACTGAAGCGGGCGCATGCGCAGTAACCCAACGCCTTCTGAAAAGTTTTCAGAGGTGTGAGTCTGTTCATCTGAAAAGATGCGGCGAGACGCTGAACACGGCGCGATTTATCTGAATCTGCAAGTAAGCATCTTTCAGATCCAGTGAAATGAACCAGTCCCCCTGGCGCACGTGCGCGAGGAGTTTTCTGATCGTGAGCTTTTTGACCGGTCTCTTCATGAGAACTTTGTTCAGAAATCTGAGGTCTAAGATTGGTCTGAGGCCGCCGTCTTTCTTGGGAACAAGAAAATAACGGCTGTAAAACCCCGACTCGCTCATAGACAGAGGAACTCTCTCTATAGCCCTTTTGCACAATAGTTTTGCTATCTCTGAACGGAGCAGCGTCACTGCTTCTGGGTTCACAGTAGTTTCTAGCCGCGCTCGAAAACGTGGAGGGCGACGGTGAAACTGTAAGCGATAGCCTAGCCTTATTGTGTTTAGCACCCACTGGGAAATTCCCGGAATAGCTTCCCGCGCTTTAAAGCATAACGCTAGGGGGTGAATGGCTACATGGTCCCCGTCGTTGCACATAGCGGGCTGCGTGAGCGCGCTCGTATTGTTTATGACAGCGGGACTTACACTCAGAGAGGAGTTTATGGGCCGTGTAACAGAGTGAGCAGAGGGGGGACGCGCACACGGGCTCGCTTATGCACTCTGAAACTCGAGCGGGTTGGAACCGCTTTATGAGAGTGGACTCTGTGTGAGACACGGGGACTTAAGTGCTTTTGTGTATGAGTGAACACAGTGTTGTGGGCACATTTTCTACACAAGAGGCTTTTATGCTCTTTTTGAGATTTCTCTGGGTCGCCGTGAAAACGGCGTTTTCGCTCATGCAAGCGGGAAGGGAGACCGGCTTGGTAATGGCGGTGTACACTGCTGTAGTAGCCGCGTGAGCGGGGACTAACAGAGGGCGAAACTTTGACGGCAGTCCGGCCGCGGCGGGAGAGCGCCGTCTTTTTCTCAGCTGTGCTAGGCAGACTTCGAGTGATCAGGTTTCAGCGCGATCCGAGGCCGAGGCCCCCGGGGAGGCGGCGGTCTGTGGCGGCTGTCAGAGCGAGAACGAGGGCGGCCGCCCTGGCGTCGCTGAGAAGTCTGACTGTGTTGAGCTGGGCGCTGGGGTGGGGCTCGTGCAGGAGGCTGGTCACGTGAGCGGCCTGCAGAGGAGCTAGCGCGACGAGGCAGAAAGAGATTCATGGCTTGGGAGGCTTTCTGCACTTCGGAGAAACGGTCAACGATACCCGTGACAGCAGATCCGAAGAGGCCGGATGGAGAGAGCGGGGCGTTGAGAAAGGCGGTGCGTTCAGAATCTCCCATGTCGGTGAGTGTGAGCCAAAGATGTCTTTCAGACACACAAATTGCGGCCATGCATTTCTCCAGGGCTTGAGCAGCAGATTTTGTAGCGCGAAGGGCAATGTCCGTGGCGCTCCTTAAATCCGCGACTGAGGGGGGATTTTTTTCCGCTCTCGTCCCATTCACGAAGTAAATCGCCCTGTAGAATCTGAAGGACGGACATGGAGTGGAGTGCAGAGGCTGCTTGACCGGCGGCTGAGTAAGCGCGGGCGTGAAAGCTCGAAGTCGCTCTGCAGGCTTTAAAGGGAAGCACAGGTGATGAGCGCCATCTTGTGGAAGGCGAGCATAAATGTGCGGCGACCAGGTCCTCTACAGGGGGAATGGAGAGATACCCCTTTTCTGCGGCTCCGTCCACAACGCGAAGCGGGGCGGAAGAGTCAGAGCGAGTTCTGGCAGAGAGCGGGCATTCCAGGACTTTGTGAGTTCCGCGTGCAGTTCAGGCAGGAAGGGCGCGGCCCGTTTAGTGACGGGAGTCGAGCGCTGGTGGAAGTAGCTGCCGTCCATACGGTTGATGGTCTGCTCGGGGGCAGGGGACCAATCGAGCCTGAGGCGTTCGACGGCCTGTGAGAGGAGGCGCACTAATTCCTCCTCGATTCCAGCGCGGGTCCCAGAGGATTCTCGGGCCGAGGAGGCATGAGAACCGGACCATTCCTCACTGTCTGAAGCGAGAAGCGAACAGGTTTCCTTGATGTCCGCGGCGTCATTGGAGGTTACAGAGCGGCCACTCGGCGGCAACTGTACGTCCGGAAGCGGCGGAGAAGGAGAGCGGGAGGCGACAGGCTCCGGCGAGATGAACGCTTCTAGCTGGGGTTCCGGCGGCCTCTGAGAGCGGCGTTTCTTCTTCCGCGGCGAAGCCAGAGGCGGCGCGGAAGCAACTTTAGTGGCCTGAAGTCGAGCCTGCAGGGTCGACAACGGCATCTCCTCGCAGAGATCGCAGCCGATCTCCAATCCGAGGCAGAGAGCGCAGATGACGTGGCGGTCTCCAGTCTCGAGGGGAGCGCGGCAAGAACCGCAGGAGGATTTACGAGACATCTTTAAAAAGACGCTCGGCTCTTTTAGAAACAATATAATATAGGAAGCTTTCGTAAAAAGGATACAAATCCGTCGGATGGCGCTAGCTCGCAGGACGGCTGAAGGTGGCGAAGACGGCCGGCTTCCTCAGTCTCCCAGATGTTCGCTAGGGTTGCCTTTTCGACGACGGCGGCTTCTCTCAGGATCAGCAGATGCGTGTAGCTCGCTGAAGAAATTAAAAATCAGAGTTGACAGCCTGGGACGCCAAGATATACTCTCTGACCACGCCCGTTTCGGCGGGCTCTGACGCAATGAGAGCATGTCAGACTCTCATTGGCCGAGAGTTCATCTGCGTCTCCTCATAGGCTTAAGCAGTTCTCTGTGAGCGAACCAATGAGCTGCTAGCTAGCCGGCTCATGGTCTGCTGCAGCTGAACTGCGTTGACAATGGATACAAAATTATAGGATAATTTCTTATAGGCTTCAATTTCTCAGAAAAGATTAATCTTTCCCGTAGCGTAAGCTAGCTTACGCAATACGAGAGAACCTCTCGTAAGAGAACAAATATTCTATGTTTAAGTAATTTGTATAAAACCAACAAGATGTACAGTTTCTGAAACGCTTGCTCAATAGTTTTCATGTGACCACACCCACGCGCACAAAAGAGATTGACATGCAAATCTCCACGTGAAGGAACGCGAACGTGCTCATTACCCCAAAAACAAAGCACCAAACTTCATCAGTCCTCTGCTTTTCATCGAGTTTGGAAGATTTACCTCAGAAGAAGAACGCGATTTGAAGACAAGAAAGATTTTATGGTAAGAAATGTATTCTGAATTATATTAGTTAGTGTTATTGTTGCATAAACTTCACATTGCAGTTGAACTGTTGCTAGACTAAATGAAATCGACGGAAGCATGTTGAAATATGAACTATAGACAGACAGGCTACCTTTCACGAGGATGTACGACACGAGGATGTTTTTATGTTCGATAATAAAACACAGCACGATATAAAACTAGGCTAGTATCAGTGTTTACTCTAATATGGTGAATATTATAACGTTTAGAACCGTGTTACTGTTAAATTAGTGCTGGGCAGTTTGACCAAAAATTTATATCAAGGTTTTTTTTTTTTTTCATGCATAAGGTGTTCAAAGCATTTTCTACTGGTTGAGAGAGAGGAATTACTGCAGTAAATTGACTTGATGGTCTATTTTACTGTCATTAGTGAATATTGTAGAATAATTCCCCACTAGTAATACAGGTTTGCATGGCCCTAGAAAATTATGCTGTTGTTTACAAATAAGAGCCAGTCATGATTCTAATGACGTGAGGAATCAGAATGCAAAGATAATTGCAGTCAAAATACAGAACTTTTACTGTGCAAATTTCACAATTTTTTTTTTTTAAATAAAAACCAATACAAAAAGTAGAAAAACTTGCAATACTTTTGCTTCAAGTTCAAGCCCAGGTACATTACACAGTATTCACGCAAGACGTGCTTGTGCAAATTGCTCGTGTTGCCGCCTTTGGCCACAATTTTAGCCCGACAGCACTTGCATAAAATGGACAGACCCGGTTCCTCTTTTTGGCACAAGTTCTTCTGTGTAATGTTCTACTAGTTCTACAGCATCCATCTTGCCTGTAACGTAACACCAGAGCACTGCTGTTTACCCTCGCCTCGCAGTCGCTGCTTAGAAGTGCAACATTGTAAAGGGTCCGTCTGAAACACTGTCGCGCAGCGTAACGTTCATTCCGAACGTTGTGTAATTAAATGGGGGGACTAGCTTTCATAACGCACACACGCAAGGTCTCTCGCTCTCTCCCTCTCTGCCGCGCGCGCGCTATACGATTTCTATAAACAGTATGTTCTGTCCAGGAGATTTAAACTCATTTGCGGGCATCAGGGAGCCGCTATCAGAAACTTGGGATGTCTGCGTACCATATAACTCCCACAAGTGCATACAATTCGACACAACTACACAAGCATTTTTTAACCGAACGTTAACGTTACTCTGTCAACAGCCTATTGTCTACATTACCGAGCTAACAGAGCTACGTAAACAGAGCGAACATGAGAGCATCCGACTGCAGACATAATGCAGCGTAATGGAATAATCTCCCGATCAATCTCCGCTTCCCAAAAGTTATAAACTGCCTCCGGAACCCAGTTAAGGTACAAAAATCTATTCAACAAAAATAGTGATGCAGTTAAGTGTTTTTTCGCTCAGCCGAGCCCTCTCTGTTGCTGTGTGGAGCAGCCTGTGTCAGTCTCCTCTTCCTGAACGTCACTCACTCACTCACTCTAACTCACTCATCCGTGCATGCACTGCGGTCTCGTGAGGAAACGCAGCTTTTTGATATAAAGTTTTTCTTGTTCCCGAATACAAGTATTTGTTCGAAATAACTATTTGTAAAAAACACGTTATTTGTACCTTTCCGAATATCGTATTCGGGTTCGGCTCCACCCCTAATATATATATATATATATATATATATATATAAATCGCAATTTTAACCAAAAAAATCTAAAATTTATACCCAAAATCGTGCAGCCCTATAGTTTCTCTTGATATCAGCATGTTCACAGTTGTTTCTTTTTTTTCTCTTTTTTACAGGAACCAGATGCCACTGATGAGTCCTGCTGACTTCAACATTCCCATGAGACTCTGTACATAACCATGGTAAAATGAAAAATCAAACACCATGGAAATGACAGGTATGTACGGTACTATGTTTCAGGAATGGCACAACGGTGTGTGACTGTTCAAGTCTCTGTCTTTAATGTGCTTTTTGTCATTTGTTGTGTATCTTTGGATTATGTTGTGTTGTAAATCCAAACAATCAAAAAGCTATTCTTTTTTAAATCTCTCCTCATTCTTTGTACAAGGCTCCTTGTAATGATAGGGCCTGATAGCACCTGATAGGGCTTTTATAGGAGGGTCTTTGTCTTTCTCAGGTGTGAAACACATCAATATTCATGATGATTCACGCCTCCTCGTATAGAGCTTTCTCACACAAAACATGTCTTACGAATTTTAAATCAATATATTGTTTAATCTGAATGAGTAGGCAGGATGATTTTCACATAGTTTTGAAGCAAATATTCTCAGCCACGTGATACAATTTTCAAAAGTCCTGTGAAGAAATAATCAGTATGGGTTTCATGCCCTTATTTCAGTGACCATTTTTTAGTTTTTTCACAAACCACGCATAAACGTCATTATCTCCAAACTACAAACTTTTACATACATGCTGCTGACATATTATTGTAGCAGAGTTTGTGCTGAATACAGTGTAATCAGACAAGTAACAGAAATAAGCACAAATGTCAGAGCATGTCAGAACACCTCCAAGACCCAGAGGGTTAAGCAATTTTCAACTTTATTTGATAAATTATACCAGATTCATTTCATTTTTAGTCAGTTTAATATAATTTAAGTTGAATTGACTAAGTACAATTAGATTGCCTCTGTATATTTTATTTTGTTACATTGTATTATTTATATACTGTTTTAATATTTCATATTATGATTTAGCTTTTTGTTTGTTTTTTATATTTCTATTTAACTTTAATTTACTTTTATTTCAGTTTTAGTAATATCAGTACCTCAACATAAACTTATTTTATTGTAGTTAGTTGACAAGGCAACATTTATTATGTTTTATCTAGTATTTATATTTTTCTTTTATTTCAGTTTTACTATGATCAACAATTAACATTTTATAATAGTTTAAGCTAACCATAACAACTGTTTTGTATGTTTATTATCATAAAGCTTTTTTAAAGCATTTTGTATAAAGCGATATAAATTAACATCAAAACTATATAAATACACTCGATAACAAACAAAAAAACACCAAAGAACTTAGAAGGGAAAAGGATCAAATGTGAAAACATTGTGGCCTAAATTTCTGTCTGTCCAAAAGTAATAATTCCTTCACAGAAATGAAAACAAAACCAAAACCTTACAATTGTGCTCAAGATTCTCATTTGCTTTCTACTGTGTGCCTTAAACTAAACCTCAGACTCTGTGAAATCCAGGTTTTGTTCCTCAAAATGCCCTATAGCTGTTGAGATGAAGGACATTTTGTGCAATATGCATAAAAAAATATGGGAATGATTTGTCTAAGGCTGAGACAAAACAATATGAGCAAAGCATCAAAGCAAATACTGTGTTTGATAGTTTTTTCAATCTCACTTTGTCATTGATTTTACTGATGTTGTTTCAAGTGTATCTCAGTTGTGTTCAGAGCAAAACCCAACAGAGACCAAAGACAGACACAGTGGATGAAACCGGTTGAAAGAACAGTTTGAAATGAATGAAAAAAAAATTATACACTTGATAACAGCTTGTCTGCTTTGCACAAGTCTGTTCTCTGTATATCCTTTAGACTATAATTAGTGTACTTTAAGAAGTCAAGCGTCACTATAACTCGTGAGATGTAATTTGGACGCACTTAAAAAGCTGCACCAGAAATATAGTGAGGATTTGTAACTGTTCCAGTAACGTTGTTATTGCCAAATTAAACTGAAACTACAAAAGAAAAACATTTTCAATATAATAAAATTATATCTTTTTTTAAATGATAAAATATAAAATTATAGAAACAAATCTGAAAACAAAGTTGAAGTAGGCCTACTAAAACTGTAATAAAAAGCTAAATACAAATGGAAATATTACAAAAAACTAATAAAAATGACAACATACATTTACTCAAACCTGAAAGAAAGGCAATTCACAATTTGACTAAATAAATACTATCATTACTAAATATAATAATACACTTAGACTATGGCAACTGCGATAACATCATGAAAGTGTGTTGGGTGTGCAAAAACACCACTCAGATTTTCTCCAGAAAATCAAAAAATGTGGCATATTTCACTTTTGTGTTTGCATAAATGGAAGGGCGAGTCAGTGATTCGATGAACCATTCATTAAGACTTGCTTCGTTCTTGAATGAATCAGTTGTTTTCGAACGAATAGATTGAATGAATGATTCAATGACTACCACAACTGCCTAAACTAACTGCATTTGATCGGTAACAGCCCGACTGTGTCTTATTATTCAAATGTAATGTACTTAATACATTCCTAAACAAATTTATAAATTAAAATGTAAGAATTTGATATAAAAATGGCATTGAATAAGGCAAGAAAAAATACCTAAAGGCGCAAATATCTACGGAAGCGTATTGCATTCACTTGAAGAAAAAAAATCTACTCTGTTTTTCTGAATTAACGAGTTAATTATCTCAGAATTACAAGATATTTTTTCATGAAAAAAAGTTTTTGCTCTGCTTTTCTGAATCAACGAGTTAATGATCTCAGAATTATGAGATACATTTTTCTTGAAAAACATTTTTTTCACTCTGTTTTTATGAATTAATGAGTTACTCATAATTTTGAGATAATTAAGTTATTAATTAAGAAAAAAAGAGCAAACATTTTTTTTTCATGAAAAATTCTCGTAATTCTGAGATAATTATCTCGTTAATTCAGAAAAACAGAGCAAAAAATTTTTTTCCATGAAAAATTCTCGTAATTCTGAGATAATTAACTCGTTAATTCAGAAAAACAGAGCAAAAACTTTTTTTCCATGAAAAATTCTCGTAATTCTGAGATAATTAACTCGTTAATTCAGAAAAACAGAGCAAAAACTTTTTTTCCATGAAAAATTCTCGTAATTCTGAGATAATTAACTCGTTAATTCAGAAAAACAGAGCAAAAACTTTTTTTCCATGAAAAATTCTCGTAATTCTGAGATAATTAACTCGTTAATTCAGAAAAACAGAGTAGATTTTTTTTCCCCCTCAAGTGAATGCAATACGCGTCCGTAAATATCACCTCGCAATGGAAAAGTTAATTGAAAAAACATCTCATGATACCTTAACACACTAATATGAACCCTTAGGGGTAGATAACATACAAAGGTGTACTGGCCCAGTAAAGGTAAAGTTACAACATTTGCACTACTATAATGAAGACGTAGCCTACTGTATGTATCACACACACAAACAGTCATTTGATATTCATTACAACACAAGGCAGTTTTAAATGAGGAGAGAAGAGGAGAATCTCTATGACTCTGTCGGACACACATTTCAAACATCTTCTGGACTGAGGCAGATGTGAGCTTTATTTGATGCCCTATAATATATATTTAATTCAAACTGAAATATTGATATTTTGAGAATGAATGTTTCAGAGGGACACAGTCTGTCCTGAGGGCTGTTGGGTTGCATGGGTGTCCTGTCACACACACAACTTCACAAAACAACACATTCTCACGCAAAATGCACCTAAAAAAAACACTAGAGAGTTTGTGAAGACAGAAATGCATGAGAATCAGGGCTCTAGTACAAGACTGCAACTAAACTCAGCTCCTGTTCACACACACACCGCTTATGTACTGTACACTGATAAAAATGATTCTGTGGTGAAGTAAATACTACGGAAAAAACAGTGTAATTTACATGAAAAAGTTAGTTCAGGCAAGAATAAAAAAAAAAGTAAATTCAATATTAGTACTCAATTCAAGCGTGTAGAAATGAAAGCGTAAATATCAACGTTATAAAATTAAGTAAAATTATTAAACTTTTCTGATACTGGTGTTCCCATCATGCACTGGGCCTTGAATCATTTATGAGGTTGATTTTTAAAGCTGTATTTACACTGTTTCATCATTGCTTTTGTTGTTATGATTAGTAACTTGCCATTTTGTGAAATTTGGAGTCCATTTTCCATTCAAACACAAAAACGATCCATCAAACGTTACCGTCATTGTGTATTGTCTACCAAGTATTGAGGTCTCGGCGTTCCCATTATGTGTGTTGTTATACATATGAAATGTATTAACTACTTAGATTTGACCAAGTAAAGCTTTAAAACTGTGGATTATTTCATTATGTTTTTTAACTTAAGTAGAGTTTTCATAATTCCATGTGAAATTTATTTAAAAATATTTTTGTAAAATTTACTTAAAAAAAATTCGTGCAAAAACTTGCCAAAGAAAAATTAAGTAAATTTTACTTATTGTTTTTTTCAGTGTATAGAAATGGCATGATATATAAACCGCAAACCAATTTGACTTTTACAGTAAATGGATCTTTTTAGTGAATGGAATGGAAAACATGCAACACGATTAGTAGAGTCTGATTCACGAACAAATAACTCTTATGAGACACATGTTTTTAATGAATCAAAAATATATAGCATGGTCAGAGTAGTCGGACCATAGATATCCATAGTAAAGGCTAGATGTCTCGTCCGCGCTGCTGGCCAATGGAGGTCGCCGTCCGCACCTGGCGGCCATCTTGCCACAGGCAGCTCGCTCACTCGTAACATTGTGTTTTAATGGTGCATGTACTTTTTAAACAACCATAACTTGCTCAATTTTCGACCGATTTTTAAACGGTTTGGTTTGTTATAAACATCAGAGATGTAGTTATGACACTGCATACTTATGAATAATAAGTGTGTAAATAAATTATTATCCAGAATTATAGCCACGTTAATAACGTTTGTAAGAAACCAAACCGTTTGTAAATCCGTCAAGATTTCAACGAGATAAGAGTATTTGTGTTCGTGCTGATCACTCATCTTACATCAGGCACCACAGAGCCCGCCAGAAAGCTTGCCTGTGACAAGATGGCCGCCGGTGATGACGATAGAGACTCCGCCGTAAGACATCTAGCCTTTATTATGGACATCTATGAGTCGGACTCACAAACAAATCGAGTCGATTCTTCTTAATGAACCAAAAACATTAGTGTGAGTCGTGTCCAATCCAGTATGATTCCCAAACAATTGACTCTAATGAACTGGTTCTTTTAACGAACACATGTTGTGAATTAGTCTGATGAATCATTCACTGAACTGAATCAACATCCGACTCACAGGACACACAGACACACACACGGGAAGAACTGCTGTGAAGTGTTGTGTTAAATCCCTTGTGTGGAAAAATGTGACCCCTGCCTGACAGCAAACTTTAATTAATCACATTAATGATGACAAATTACCATTTCTATTTCAAAGACAAGCACTCCCTGCAGGGAGAGATACAGCCTAATGAACTCGGTGAACACACACATCCTCCTGTCTCATCAGAAAAATGCCTTTGAACAATGATTACAAAAATAATGTTAATATTTAATTGGGTTTCCCAGTGAAAGTGTAGCTGGCAGAATCTGCATTAACACTGCAGTAAAGATAGTGTGCGGTTTGATATTAAGATTTCATAAATCCGCAGTGCGCTGTGTCGCAGACATGCAAATAATATCTTCTAATAGACTTCTTCATGATTTGAAATCAGTGTTTTTTCATAGTGACTCTTAATTATATAAAGCGTATAAAGTTAGACACCAGTTTTATCTCGATCTGCTTGGTTTGAATTTTTTTTTTTTTTACTTTTTTCGCAGCAAACCCCTTGGTAAGTTCCTCAATTGTCAGGAATGTGAAAAATAGACGTTCTTCATGTTTAACATCTATACACGCAAGACTGCATTAATACAAAATTACTTGTTTTAGATTGTGCCTCATTTGTGAAAACTTTCAGTTTTAAAAATGGTCGTCTAATCGGGCCATACTAGGTTTAAATAGACTATTTGTGAAATTTGTGATTTTTCACAAATCAGAATAGTGAAGTTAAGGACTCAATGAAGGGTTAACTTAACAAAATTGTACCGTGAAAATTTCGTAAATAAGAAAAGTGAAGTTAAGGACTCAGGAAAGGGTTAACCGATCAATATTGTATCGTGACAATTTCACAAATTAGAAGTTAAGGATTTAGGAAAGGGTTAACTGACAAACACTACTGTGAAAACTTTCACAAATTGGAGTAGTTAAGTTAAGGACTCAAGAAAGGGTTAACTGGCCAAAACTGTGTTTTGGAATATTTGTTGGTAATAATGTTGGTATTCAGATAGTTGACGTAGCCATTGACTAACATAGTATTTTTTTTCCCTACTATGGCTACCATCAACTGTCTGAATACCAACATTATTCAGAATATCTTCTTTTGTGTTCAACAGAAGAAATAAATAAACAAGACAGGTTTGTAACAACATAAGGCTGAGTAAATGATGACAGAATTTTCATTTTTGGGTGAACTATCCCTTTAAATAAATCAATTGTCAATAAAGAAAGCGAACCGCAAAACATTAGTTTTAACAGCACTAGTATCCACTAATACCCACATAGGTCTGAACAGCCATGTCAAAAGACACGTTTAATTAGCATGTCTTGTCAAACAGATGTCAGGTTTAATTGGCCTGTCATTATAAATAATGACGCAGTTTCCGCCCTCTAGTGTTTAAAACGACCATCACAGTCAATCGCACAGAGAACTGAACAAAAGCACACACTGCCACCCAGCGGCAGACTCGGGAACTACATGCTGCAAATTTAACGCCAACAACACACAAAACTACAGCGAGTTTTAATCAACACACATTCAATCACACTTTATATGTGAATCCCAATTACAGAAGCCCTTTTAACCCATTAAAACAGTTTAGGCACATGCGATGGACTTATGGCGTCCTCCAGACAGACCTGACAATCAATGACGGGGTGTAAAGCATGTATACTTACGGGAGACATGATGAATTCAACACACCGATGTGAATTTATATCGTGAAGTAATCCAGTCAGTGCGATACGTTTATTTTGGTCTTTGTCTCCCTGGCTTGTGTGCAAACAGTGCATCTCTGAAGTATCAGGAGTGGGCGTGACAGGCGGCCTGAAAGTTGCCTCTGATTGGTCAGATAGAATGAGCGAGCCTAAATAATAACTCTCATATTTTAATGATTTCGTGAGACTACAGATCTATTAACCCCTTCAGACCTGAATTATGTTTCAAGTTTCTGAAAAATGTAAAAAATATATACATTTTCCCAGCTCATGAGGCTTCCATAAATGAGACCAAATGAAAATAATAATAAAAAAGATTGGCTTTCATTGTATTTTTTTTTTGTCCATTCCAATGGACGTCAGGTCAAAACAGGTGTACTTCCCAAAAATGTACCAACAACTAATAAACATAAAATGTGTTGGTCTATACTTTAAGCTTTTTCTCAAGGTCAAAACATTTTCAGCAGTATACCATTTCAACTTTAATTTTGAGGTTTTTGTTTTACAGATTGCACATTGTTTGTAACAAACTAAATATCTCCGAATCAATCTATATGGTCATATTTAAGTCATTTTCTGTGTGCATCTTTCTTTTTTTAGATCAAAAACTTGAACATTATAACATTGCAGCTTTAATTGTAAGGTTTTTGCTTTATAGATCGCACATTTGTTTATTCATAACAAAATAAACCTAGGAATCAATCAATGCATTCACGTTAAAGTCATTTCCTGTGTGCATATTTGAAACAATTTCTCTGTTAACGGTTTTCTTGTATTTTTACAGTACATTACTGGCAGCACGGTTGCCAGCAAGTTACTGTGTTTCGAGTATTTCCAGTAACTGTAGTGTAATTCACTTTACAGTGCACAAGATCAGTACTGTAAACCACAAAATAGTACTTTACTGTATTTTTACTGTATTTCGTAATTTGGTCTGCTTCTGCTGTAATTAATTATACGGCATTGTACGGTAATATCTATATTGATACATTACAGCTAAATATTATTGTAATTTTCAAAATAGTTACTAATAATGATAATATTATATTATAATAATATAATATAGTTATAAGGAAAATATATAGTACGAAAAAAATACTATGGAAGTCAATGGCTACTGTCAACTGTCTTGTTACCGACATTCTTTAAAATATCTTATTTTGTGTTCAGCAGAATAAAGAAACTCATACAGGTTTGGAACAACATGAGGGTGAGTAAGTGATGATGACAAATATAATTTTTGGGTGAACTATTCCTTTAAAGGGATAGTTCACCCAAAAATTAAAATTAGCCCATGATTTACTCACCTTCTAGCCATGCTAGGTGTATATGACATTCTTCTTTCGAATACAATCAGAGTTATATTAAAAAAATGTCCTGGCTCTTCCAAGCTTTATAATGGCTGTGAATGGTTGTTTCTGTTTTGAAAGTCCATAAAAATGCATCTGTCCATCATAAAAGTGCATCTATCCATCATAAAAGTGCATCTGTCCATCATAAAAGTGCATCTGTCCATCATAAAAGTGCATCTGTCCATCATAAAAGTGCATCTATCCATCATAAAAGTGCATCTATCCATCATAAAAGTGCATCTGTCCATCATAAAAGTGCATCTGTCCATCATAAAAGTGCATCTATCCATCATAAAAGTGCATCTATCCATCATAAAAGTGCATCTGTCCATCATAAAAGTGCATCTATCCATCATAAAAGTGCATCTGTCCATCATAAAAGTGCATCTGTCCATCATAAAAGTGCATCTATCCATCATAAAAGTGCATCTATCCATCATAAAAGTGCATCTGTCCATACATCATAAAAGTGCATCTGTCCATCATAAAAGTGCATCTATCCATCATAAAAGTGCATCTGTCCATACATCATAAAAATGCATCTGTCCATCATAAAAGTGCATCTATCCATCATAAAAGTGCATCTGTCCATACATCATAAAAGTGCATCTATCCATCATAAAAGTGCATCTATCCATAAAAAATATTAATATAAAATAAAATATGAAAAATATTCATATTCAAGTTGCGCTTTAGATTTAAGTCAAATCCGTGTGTTCGTTTGGCCGGAAGCTAGTTATTTTACTTTATAAAGTTTTAAATACGGATATTATTCTTACATCTCCATCTTCCTCATCACTCCACATAAAGTCAACATCTGAGATATTTTCATCAGCTATATGTTCAAGCACTTCAAGAACTGTATATTCTGCACATTAAAAAAGTTTCAAAAATGTATCGGTACTGTGATATAGATTTTTTTTATATAAGAAATTTCAACCAGCATTACTGAAAATGTGATTTCAGTAACAGGCTTTCGAACCCACTGTCCATTCTAATGGACAGACACATTTGAAAAAAAAAAATACTGATTTAAAACGTGCAATTCTACAATCGATTTTTAACTTTAATTAATAAGTTCAATCTTTCTATTTTACATACAAACTATGAAATACTGGCAAAAATATATAAAAAATGTAAATAAAACCATATAAAATGTTGCTTGCTTCTGTGTTTGGAGTGAAGTGCTGCCATGCTTCTCTTCAATGTAGTGTTTTTTTTTTAATATAATTACTACATGCAGAGCTTTACTGCCATTTGATTGGATGACAAACGTCCAATCTCATGGACTGCAGGCTTTAAACTAGGTGAAATGCTCCAGAAGTAAAAAAAAAAAAAAAAAAAGGCTGACATATGATGTCCATTGTAATCATAATGGACGCAGGGTCTGAATGGGTTAACACGTTTAGCTGTTATTTGTCAGGCGTGTATGAGGCAGCGCGTAGACGGCGTTGTCACGTGATCCCTGTTACTCTTCTCAGCGGTGGTCGGAATGCATCAATCACTGTCGCTTGCGATTACAGATTAATGTTTAAAATAATTCGGACCGAAATCTACACTACACGAAGCCATACATCTCAAATATCGCTACTTTTTGAAAATAAATAAACAAATAATGCTATCTAGGTAACGTAACAGCTAAATTATTTTTCTCATTCGAAACAGTTAGTTTGCAGCGGCAAAATACACACAAATAGATATATTGTAGCCTACCGGTCAAAAGTTTGGAAACATTAGGCTACTTTATATATTTTTAATGTTTTTGAAAGATGTTTGTCTCTTTTGATCATCAAGCCTGCGTTTAGTCAAAGTACAGAAAAAAACAGTAGGCCTAATATTGTGAAATACAATCGTATTGCAATTTAAAATAATGGTTTTCTATTTTAATATATGTTAAAGTATAATTTATCTCTGTGATCAAATCTGAATTTTCCGCATCATTACTCCAGTCTTCAGTGTCACATGATCTTTCAGAAATCATTCTAATATACTTATTTATTATCAATGTTGGAAACAGTTGTGCTGCTTTTTTTCTTTTTCTTTTATAACCTGAGATATTTTTTTCAGGATTCTTTGATGAATAAAAAAATTAAAATAACAGCTTTTATTCAAAATATAAATATTTTGTAGCAAACAAAGTTTGGTTGACAAACTGTTTCCAACATTGATAATAACTGAGTATCAAATCATCATATTAGAGTGATTTCTGAAGGATCACGTGACACTGAAGACTGGAGTAATGATGCTGGAAATTCAGCTTTGAAAACAGGAATAAATTACATTTTACAATATATTCACATAGAAAACAGTTATTCTAAATGTTAAAAATATTTCACAATTTTACTGTATTTTCTTCTTTTTTTTATGAAATAAATGCAGGCTTGTTGAGCAGAAGCGTCTTTTTTTTTTAAAAACATTAAAAATAGTAATGTTTCCAAACTTTTGACCGGTGTGTAGGATATAGTAGCATCATTCTCTGGTAGCATACACATAAGACATGTATAATTGCTGAATGCATCCAGTAGGTGTCAGTGTAAACTCTTCCTCCTGCTTACTGGCAGCCGAAGTAATTGAGTAAAAGCTGCGAGTTTAAAGGTGAGATAATAGAGTGTACGTATTACAGGCTTTCGCACTGACTGCTTGAACACACACATTTAAACCGGATCGGTTCTGCTAAACCTGCTCGTGACAGAGCCCAGGGCACTTAATCAAACATTTAATACGTGCCAAGCCGTGGAGAATGCATGCATCAGAGAGTAAAAGCTGTAAGTGAATGAGGTGAGGAAGGAGAAGCTGAAGAGGATCAGAGAGTTTCTTCATTCTGCGGGGAATCGAGGATCATTAAAACCAGCAGGAGTGGAGGACTGAATTCAACGACAGAGCTGGGAAAGATATAAGGAACATGTTGAGTGTTTCTTGGTCGTTCTTTCATGCTGAGTTTAGTAAGAAATGTTCTCAAAGATTTCAAGATGTTGACACTCACAAAAGTGTCATGGTATTTAATACTATTCAGCATGGTATTCTTTGAAGGGACTTAAACCTCACATATTAGTCAATAAACCAATAATAACCAGTCGTGTGTGTGTGTGTCAGTGTGTGATCTTTGTTTCATAGCTTTGACCTTTGTTATGGTAAATCTATTTCAATATGTCTGCTTTCTAAAAATACAGGACACACACACACACACAAACAGGGATGTCAGTCTGGGTCTGGATGATATCTGCCCATGCTAGAATGTCTCCTGAGGTTAGGCTACTACAACATTGCAAATATAACTTCACACACTTTCAGTGAAATCACACCACAAACAGACACAACTCTGGTTAAAGCCAGAGTTGTGATGTGTGTGTGTTCCCTGAGGGCATGGATAAACACACACACGCGCGCACACACACACACACACACACACACACACACACACACAAACACACACACAAACACACAGGACTGTCTCATGGCTCTACAGGGAGCCCTGTGCACCATCTGAATCTGAGGAAATCACATTACTCCAGAGTCATCGAGTGTAAGTGTGTGTGTGTGTGTGTGTGGATGCGCGTGTGTGTTCAATGCAGCACTTATGGCCTGAAATCATACAAACAAATTACATTTACATACAATATCAGAAGTACAGAATGGACCTTACTTAGTGAATGAGTGTACAGTACATGTACTCTCTTACAGCAAAACAGTGATTTTGTGTGTGTGTGTGTGTGTGTGTGTGTGTGCGTGCGTGTGTGTTATATTTTGTTTTCATTTAATTCTGTTTGACAAGTGGCAATAAAATAAGATGGTAAATCAAAGCAGTAAAGCAATCGCTCACTCACTCCCTCACACACACACACACACTGTGTGATCACTCCCATAGGTGTTTGCTCACACATAAAACACAGTCTCATCTTGTAAACAGCATCATTCTGCTTCTCCCACATGACACTCACTGCGGACGGCTCAGAAACACATTCATAGTCATCACTGCTTTTCCACACAGCAGTCAATATACTACACTGTAAATATGAAAGCAAATGTGTACGGGGTTCCTCAGATGCCCTGGAGAATCACTTCACTTTATAATTCAAGTGCATCAAAGTCTTTCCTTCATTATAAATGAACAACTGACAGTCTTCAGAGTTCCTTCAGAAGGTAAGGATTGATTTAGTAAGTTCTTCTGCTGGATCCTTTATTAAAGATGTCTAGGTTAAGCTGGTCAAGAAATCAGCTGTGACAATCCAGATAATGCCTCTAAAACCTTTTCATTTGAACACTGACTGATGAAGATTGTCACGTTCTCAATGCCAAACACAAAATGCTGCAATTAATGCAGATTCTTTGATTTAAATGAATACACACAAACAAAAATCATTCAGAAAACAGTAAATTGTACATATAATTAGAAAGAAATGGCATGTAAAAAAAAAAGTCACAGTGGAGATCTTCCATATTTATGTTATGCAAGTTAATTATGCACACATGTTCGTACCTTTAATGAGTGTTCCAGTCACCAGTCTGCTCACAGACAGAGCAAACTTCACTAGCCCGTGTTTGCAGCGTCTGGCACAGCCGGACATCCTCACAATTAATGTTAAATCCAAAACTAGCTCAATATTCAGCTCAAGAAGAGATTGAACAGTCAACTGAAGGGAACAGAGTAAAACAGGACCATCAGGAAAGAGATGCAAAATGCAGGACCTCAGAGAAGCGACTGCAAAGTTAAATCCACACGAACTCGACTGAGAAGTGTTTGTTTGTCGTGTGAAATCCTTCACCTCTTCTCTGTTCTTTCTCCAGTGTCCGCTCAGATGAAGGACGCAGTCAAATCAATGAAGAGACGAATCAATGAAGCACCATGAAATTAAAAAAAAAAAAGTCCAACTTAAAAAAAAAAAACATCAACTTGAAAAAATGAAAAAAGGACAGGAGAGAATGAATAATCACTGAGTGGACCGGATTAATAATTAAAGAGTCCCTCTGATGAAGAGTGATGATCAGCTGCAAACTGACGCACAGCACGATTTCATACGCTTTTATTCCCTCTCTCTCTCTTTCACACACACACACACCCTCCCAATCTCTCTCTCTCTCTCTCTCTGTGCTGCAGAGCACCGTTTCACTTCCAGCACTGTAATGTGGACGGTTCCTCCTGGGTTCATAAGGTTCAATATTACAGATGTGCCTGCATTTTCTCTACTGTATCTCCTCCCTCTCTCGTACACTCTCTGTCTGCCATTCTCTTTTCTTTCTTTAAGAAGGTTTTGCATGGATGGAGAGGACAGCATGCGGTTACTGATGAGAACCACTGAAATGATACACTCTGTTCCGCACTGTATTGTAAGAAGAAGCAAAAAGTAAATGAATAAGTGATTGGTTCAGTGAAACCCTCAAAATCCCAAATATATATAATTATGCTATGTTAGAACTATTAGGCTATATAGAATAATCAGTTATTATACCTTGTAAATGCCATGAATGTATAATGTGCATTTAAATAGCACATTCACACACCTCCATTTAACTGTTCTGCACATACACCTGTAAATAGCATATCTGTAAGTCCGTCTATTGTGTTTTTTTCTGTTTATTTTATTACTGTATTGTATTGCCTATTTTGTATTGTGTTCCATTTTATTGCCTTTTTCTCCATGTATGCCTGTACTTTTTCAGCACTTGAAACTCCTGTCACCAAGACAAATCGCTTGTGTGTGTGTAAACCTATTTGCCATTAAAGGTGCAGTAAGCGATTTATGAGAAACGCTGTTGATATTTGAAATGACCAAAACATGATCACAGCCTTGATAGCCCTGCCCACTAATTAACTAACACAGGCACCTCCCCCATCATGAGAGGACACGCCCCTTACAGCTGATTGGCTACAAGTGTGTTGTGGTGCTCGGTCCGATCCACTTTCAACAGCGTTTCTCAGAAATCGCTTACTGCACCTTTAAAGCTCATTCTTATTCTGATTAAAAAGAATAGCTGTGTAATGTGGGCTGGCGTGGCTACAGTGCCAGGGCTGAATTTTTTTCCCAGTCCGCCCCTGTTGCTGTTCTAGCCAGAGCAAGTGGATGTTGCAGTGGAGTTAAAAGTCGAAGGTGAAAAGTATATGCTATAAATGTCAAATTTCCATAATTGTGGTTGTGATTTATTTCTGTTATAGTTGTCTTCAGCCATTTTTATGTTTGAATTTACAGTGTTGTTTTTCACACTGTAAATTCTAACATAAAATGGCTGAAGACAACTATAACAGAAAGGTTGTGTTCCATATTGTGGTGTTCAGCAATTTTAACATAGTATCGTCATCATATCAGTGTAGATGTATAAGGTGAAACTTAAAAAATTAGAATATGGTGCAAAAGTTCATTTATTTCAGTAATTCAACTTAAAAGGTGAAACGAATATATTATATAGACTCATCACATGCAGAGCGAGATATTTCAAGCCTTTATTTGTTATAATTTGGATGATTATGGCGTACAGCTTATGAACCCCAAATTCAAAATAAGAGTATTGTGAAAAGGTTTTCATACCTGTAAGCCATAATCATCAAAATTATAACAAATAAAGGCTTGAAATATCTCACTTTGCATGTAACGAGTCTATATAATATATTAGTTTCACCTTTTAAGTTGAATCACTGAAATAAATTAACTTTTGCACCATATTCTAATTTTTCGAGTTTCACCTGTAGATGGACCCAAATAAAACCATTAAAATATCAAGTAAATAAGTATTGTAATACTTGGTGCCACAGTGACACTCTTGTCCCAAAAAGTATTGCTATACCACGATACTCAATATGTTGTCCCACGGTGAGTCATTTTTCCCTGTTGCACCTATACACAAAATTTGAGGGTTTCCCCACCTGCCAAATCCCACTTTAACCACTGCTTTTAAGTTAATGTAAAAAAAAAAAAATTTTTACCATTCGATTCAGACTTAGTTTTGCATGTGCACCATGTAACTTTTTTTTTGTTAAAAATTAACTATATTTAAATAATGAGTCTATACATCGTCAATCCTTTTTCGAAAAACGAATTTGTCGAACCCTGATTTTCGTACGAAATTGCGTATATGTCACTCGTCCATGCGTGTCTCGTCATATCCATAAATAAAAAAAGTTGCTCCGGCTGATTTGACGAATGTGGAAGTGGCAGAGGTTAGTTGTGAAAGGTTGACATGGAGCAGCTAAATCTCGACCCTTACAAAGAATCACCTGTTTTTAATAAAACGCCGAACTGAGGAGAGTCTTCTGGCAAAGAAGAGAACGAGACAGAGCTCGTAAAAAAACAAGAATCAACATTAGTTTGGCTTTTCGGAGATGGCAAGAACTGAAGGATTAGAAATGTTGTAAAAGCGATGCGGAGATGATGGCGTGAGTAAGGTAACAGATAAATTGCCATATGTAGCTCTCAAACAGAGTTCATTGTAAAGCATTAAGATCATTATGGTTTAAATGGTACTATTAATGGGTAAAGCAGAGCTACAGTAACGTCTTCAGCTAGTCAGCTTGAGATCCTTTCCATCTAATCTGGTTATATCTGTTATGGCAAGAAGTAAATGTTTTATGAGCAGTAGGAGAACCATATTCATCCGCACAGTCTCACACAGAGCCGAACCAAAACAATGTTCTTCCACAAAATGCATGCAGTTTTGTTTTTTAACCACTAGAGGGCCTACATGTTACATAGTGTAGGCCTACGTTTAATAAATATAATGTTAATGTAAACATGCAAAAAATATTGAATGGGTTTTTGTTAATAGTGTAAGTTATTTATTTAGTTATTTATCCTAAAAACCATAAATGTTAAGCAAAACTGGAACGATACTGGAAGACTGATATGTGTGTTTTTACTGGACTCACCATGTGATTTTAGCGTGTTATATTCCTCATTTGTAAGTCGCTTTGGATAAAAGTATCTGCTAAATGAATAATGGAAATGTAATCAGCACAGGCTCTGCTCATTTATAGTATCTGTTGATATGGCTGCATAGGTCTAGTTTGTCTTGGCCACGTTTAAACTTTAGTACACCGCAAGAACCACTAAGATTCCCAGGACAAACCAATGCTTTCCAGTCACTGGATGTTAGGATGCAAGAATTGCAGAACAGCAGGAATCTCAGAGGATCTGTAACACAAAGCTTTAGTGTCATATTCAAGCCATCCTAAATAGCAACATGACATCATGACTTTTGCGTAAACAGACACGCCACTTTTAAGTCAAGTGGCGTGTTATCTATACGCATTTTGAGATATCCGCGTGTATGCGTGTATGTCTACGCCATTAATGTCCAAGTGATTCCGCGTATATGTACACGCCATTAAATTTCCGAGCGAAACGAAGCAAAATGTAGATCTACATCTGGGGAGCGATATTTTTTTTTCCCTAGGATGGTAGGGGAAGACTCATAAATGCTATTAACCCCAGTGACGGGTAGGTTTAGGGACGGGGTGGAGGTAGGTCATATATTTATATATACAGTAATAACGTTAAGTCAACTGCGTTCATAAACACGCTGAAAAGCGATTGTGCGTGTTGATAGCACGCCAAAAATGGAAATACGAATTGGCGTGTCATACACACGCAATTTTATGAGATCAGTCTGCTAAATAGTGATTATAGTGTGCCAAAGGTGTCCAGATGCTGTACTATTTCCAGTGGTTTCTCAAAGTGTGCATATGATTTTGGGCTCCAAAAAGCCCTTCACCCCCTCAAAAGGAGAGTTAATAGCAACGTTTTTTTTTTTTTGTTGTTGGGTTTTTTTGTAGGAAAATGGCAAATAATGTGAGACTGGAGCTGTCACAACAGTTTTTAAATGTGTGAACCTTAAAAAATAACTGTTAAGGTTGCTCATTCAGTTCTCAGTTTAATTTCATTTCAACATCAGATGTTTCTCTGAAAATAAAAACACACCAAGATGAGTTAAAGCTGCAGTAGGGAGGTTTGAGAAAACGTTGACTTAGCCTGAAAATTTGAACAAGCACAACTTCCAGGTCCCACCCCCTTGCTCTCTGCTGCACTACAGCCCTCCCTCCACAGCTCGTCCTCCACAGCGGAGCCTGTCGTGAACGCGCAGGCTAGTAAACAGGCCCACCGATAACAGCGGATAAAAAGTTATATGGCACATTCACTAATAGGGACTAAACGTCAATAATATGCTTTACATTGACTATGGCCTGCCCATACTTTGACTACAAACTTGGTCCTCAAATCATTATGTATTTTCCTATAGCCTACATGTAACTTTATAACGTTGCACTCTTTCTATAAGTTATAAATAGCTAGTAAGATAACGTTAATATAACGGTAACTAACGTTACAGTAATTATTCTAGCGATATATAATGCTAGATAAGGTGTGCCAGTACATTATTTCAGCAACATGACAAGCCAGTGAATTAGCAGGTTTCAATTGTTGCTTAGCAGAGTGCGTGACATTTTATCTACATGTTAGTTTTGACACCGAGTCAATGGGCTCTGTGTAATTCTTTCTTTTTCGCTTGTTTATCGTCATCAGTCTATTTCCTTTTACCTCTGTTTTATGAGCAGGTGTCACTGGAGAATTGGCAGTTTAGGTTGTTTCTCCGTCATAAGCACAGCTGCAGCACGCCGGCAATCTTGAGTTTGAACGACGGCTCGCGCTCCGGCGCTCGCGCTGTGCAAGAGAGGGGTGTGATCAGCGCGTACACGAGCGTGATTGACACTGCTAAGACACTCCTCCTGGCTCTGATTGGTTGTTTCTGACCGGGAGCGTGTATTTCTTGCAAATGGCAATAGGACCACTGGGAGGAGCCAGAGAAGCTTGATTTTTACACAGATTATCTATCTCATATTCTACTGTCAGGACATAATGACAGTTTTAACAAATACATGTTTTCAAAAGTTACCTACTGGAGCTTTAATTGCTGACATACAGTTTATTGAGAAATGTTTGCTTCAAAATCAAAATCTCAGTGTAATGAGACACTAATGAGTTCGTTTTTTACTTATGACAAGCATCTGAGAAGCAGGAGAGCCCAGCTCAGCGAAGTATCAGTTGCTCTTCATTAAGGGGCTTTTACACGACACAGTTTTTCAACTAAAAATGTGAAACTTTTATGTGTTTTGGCTGTTGATTTACACGACAGCTGCGTTTTGGGGGGCGATTTTTAAAAACGTAGCCTACCCTTAAAGTGATGATACACAGGGCAACTTTTTCATCAATGTTACTGGGCAATGTTGCCGTCAATGGGCAACCAGATGAGACACAGGGCCCTCGACCTATCTAAAATCCAGATAGAAATGTATTCCCCATTTTCAATGGGAAAGTGCCCAAACAACAATCGCTCGGCAAGATTGCCCAGCAAAATTGCTCAAAAAGTTCCCCTGTGTATCAACACCTTTGGTTTCATTGCTGTCTATGAAAGAGATCTGTGTTTTAACCAGATGCTTCCAAATGCAAATTTATAGTCTGTTTACTACGCAGACCTTATTTACAGAAATATAGCTTATACTGTACAGAGAGACTTTGTTTCTAGACTTTCATGCATGCCGATCATTTATTTTCCTCTGTATTCTTGGTGGCGGGGAAGCATTAATGCATATGAGAGAAAATGTATTTTATAAAACCTTTCAGTGCGTTTTCGCTCTCTCTCTCTCCCTCTCTCTCTTGACCCACCATAATCTTGCTGAGCCCACACATATATTCAGGACTGTTTATCTACGAGTCCTTTAATAGAAAAATGAACCCCTCTGTTCCCACAAGCAAAGAGCCTCATCATGGAGGAAGGGCAGAGACGGAGAGGAAGTTATTAAACGTGCATGGATGAAAGGCAGAAAGAAAGAGAGCGGATGGGAAGAGAGAAGAGCGAGCGAGCGATGTGTCTGACTGAAGGAAACTTGGCCCGTTTAGCGACGCTGCTTTCTGCTTTATGGCTGTTCAAATGTTTGGTGCAGTGGAACAGTTTGTGTTATCCGTCAGTTCTCTCAGCGTCGCCGGGGGAATAAACCCAGGCCATCGCTATTGAAACCGCACGGTGTTAACCTCACGACAACCTAAAACCTTCTGTTATTACAATGTAACATCTTAATATGCTGCTTTGGCCCTGTTTACACCTGGTATTAATAAGATTGGTTTTGGTCGATGGGATCACAAGAGGAATACGCTAAATACAGGTGTAAAACATTTTGAGCTTGTCCACTTTTTCGACCACCTGGGAAGAGTCGAAGGCGTTGAACAGGTAATGTGCGTATGTGCTGGCGTCTGCCGAGAACACACACACACACACACAGAGAGAGAGAGAGAGAGAGAGAGAGAGAGAGAGAGAGAGAGAGAGAGAGAGAGAGAGAGAGAGAGAGAGAGAGAGAATCAGCAGGGTTTTTAAAACAAATGTAAGACTTTTCTGAGACCTTTATGGGGTCTACCGCATTTTGTTAGGGCAATATCTATATAGTAATATATTAACAGTAAAATGACTGATTTAAACAACATTACAGTTCAAAAAAACTAAGTTTTATATAGGCTAATAATACTGTAAACCTCACATTTCAGCCTTTTAAACCGTGCCTAAATTTAAGATTATACCGTGCCTTGGAATTATAATGAACTTATTGTATATTATTTAAGACGTACTTTTTGGCCCCGTTTACACCTGGTATTAATAAGATGCCTTTTGATCGATCGGGTCACAAGTGGACGACACTAAACACAGACGTAAACGGTCTAAAACGTTTTGAGCTTGTCCACTTTCGTCCACGGAGTGAAAACACATTCAACCGGATTGTTTTCGTAGTGTAAACGCTCATGTTGTCGAATGTGTTCAAGCAGCCACTAAAAGACCGTCTGTTCTCCGTCTACTGATCTAATCCTTAAACATTATGGGAAACGCTCTAGCCAGACAAAATTTAGGCTATACACTTGTCGACTGGAGACCAAAGTTTGGTTTGAAGATGGAAAACATCCCAAGCACAATGTTCTCTCATCATCCCTGATGTCTAACACACACTCACAGCGTTCAGCTGGTGTTGAGGCTGTCAGAGCAGAAGCTAAAGCTGATGTTCTCTGTGTGTTTCTCTGTCTCCAGTCGTGTTCATGTGTAAATTGCGTGAGCTTATTTCATCCATTAGATGTAAAGATCTTAAAGCAGAACATACATTTACCCGCCCATAGACCCTCATAGAAAAGTGGTTTTTAATGCATTGTTATAGTTGGATGGTTGATAAAGCTCACCCAAAAATGATCCCTTCAAAGAGGTATTCACCGCTGGGCTTTCGATAAAACTTGGCATGCTTATACAGTAGGAATGCGAAACATTGTTGAAATCTGTGCTATACCTGACTGGAGAAAAGAGAGAAAAATGCTGTTGTCTTCCCTTTTCCCACATAGGTAGGAAAACTTCATCACCCATAATGCACTGGGCATGCTGCCGTCCGATGCAACTCAGCATTATGCGTCAGCAAACTTTTGCTGACAAATAAATGTGAATTTATTGGTGGAACGAGTAAACATTTATCAACGTACTACCGACATTGTACGCATGTTGAAAAATACACTATAATGGTTTATTATTTCAAGTCTCCCTCATTGGAAATCTGTGGGTTTTTATTCACCTGCGATGTAAAAACAAATAGGCTAATCAAACAAAATGTATTAGTCTTTCTACTTGAAAATGTCATGTTTGATTCAGTGTTACTTTTCATTTCTTTCAAAAGATTTCTGAAATTGTGTAATTCCGAGTGAAAATTGTTTCTACAATAGTCAGTTTTATCATCCAGCAGGTGAAAAAAAAAAAACGTAGATGTAAGTTAGGATTAGAGCTCAAAATATTAAAA